>JARFIW010001015.1:510000-890000 GCA_036346225.1 Platerodrilus igneus
TTGCCATTGTCGTAGTCATTGCCACATTCATTGGCGTAGTCATAATCGTAGTTACAGTCTTAGTCATAGTAGTAGTCGTAGTCATATTCGCAGTCATTGTTTCAGTCCTTGCTATTTGCATTATTTGCACAATAATTTCAAATTAATCTATGTTTTAAAGGCTATATGCAGTAGCAAACAGCAATTGTTTTCACACTCGATGCAGTACAGTTACTGATTTCGGCACGGTTATAGGTATCAGAGTTAGCTAAACTGCCACATTAAAGATTAAAAAAAAACAGTAGATGATTACAAAAATGTGTGTACTGAACGTTTTCCACATTTTAATGTTGTTTGCATATTATGATTGTTGTAGCTGTAACTAGGATTGGTACGCAGGTAAACTGTAATATTTTTCGAAAAACAGAAGGCGCAGAAAATACGTCGATATTATGAATTAAATACATATACAAAAAAAATAAACTTGTTTCATAAAATGGCATAATTTAGTCTGCCATAATTATCGATATCTTTAAAATATAAAGAGGCTAAATAATTAAAGTTGTACCCAAATTTAGATCAAACTAATAAAAAAATCCAAATGCTACAAAATTTTATTTTAGGTTATAATTTAAGGTTGCATGACATTCATCAACATTTTGAAAATAAGAAGAGCAAAAAATTTGAGTAGAAATTTATAATATACAGATTGCCTTCATATTTTGTTCTATATTAGGGAGATTGCTGAATTTTTCTGCTGTTGTCACAATCATTATGATACTGTGGGTTCTCACAATAGAAAATTATAAAAGCATGATATAAGAAATAAATGAACTAAAGAATATCCTGAGGTTTGAATACCTTACTTCAGTAAAAATATATGATTCAGAGTTGCAAGATGTTCGTTTTAAGTAAAATAATTGTTTTTTAGCAAAGCATTCTTCTTTACTTTCTATACATAAGCTTCGAGCACTAAAAAACTTTAAAATTAAAAAAGTAATAAAAAATGTTTTTTTCTCTAACCTTATGCAAGAAAGTTTCTTTGCCGTATAGATTTTGGTTTGAATTTCAATTCAGCGACCTATAAAGAGCTGGATAGTATTAAATTTTTTTAAATCTGCAATTCTTCATGTCTTAGATTTTTTAAAGTAAACTTTAGTGCAGGTTACCGAAATTTCAGCCAATGGCGTCTAACATTTATCTTCAATGTCATGTACTTCCACACTCAAAACATACAAAACATGTTTCTATTATAAGTTATCATCATCTTAAACTCTTTTTAAAAATTCATTAGAAAAAGCAAATTTTTTATTAATTTAAAATTACGGTTATAAAGAGTTGTAAAAGGCCGATTTCCAGACCCAATTATATAAATAGGTTGTACCTGAGCAGTATATTAATAACTCTTTAACCAACCGAATTGACAAATAAGCATTTTGCAAGTGATTCCTATCCATACAGATGATTAAACCTTATATTTAATAAATGCATTTTTAGTAGTTTAAAACTAAACAAAAATAAAAACTAGTTATTCAATTTCAATTCGTTAAACTATTTGTATAACATTTCTGATGGGATTGCACATTCTAAATCACCTAATCTGATAAACCTGTCATACTATAATTTTATTGAAGTCAAAGCATTTATTTTCAATAAAAGGAAAGTAGCACTAAAGACAAAACAAACTTGTAAATCATTCTTCGCTAAAAAATATTAAAAACTTAATGATAATCAATACAATTTCATAACACTAAAATATCACACGTCACGTGCTCATGTGATCGGCACATACAGATAGAATAATATAATTATAAGTAAACAAAATAGTAAGGCGGGATGCGCTTCCCAAGAAATACCCTCTTTAACCTTGAGTGGGTACTACACACAATCACATGAAACGGAAAGTGTGCCGTAAACTCAAGAGCACTGATATAACACCACTTGTATGGCAGGACGGAGTGGGAGTAGGTATCGTGTAAAAGGTTAATGTCCTTTTACTGCAGCTGTGCGATGTAGCATATGATGTTGCAACAGTGGTGAAGACCTATTTAATGCAGCGTGTATAATCCTTATATATTACCAGATGACCTAAAGATGCAATTTTGCTAAAATAGTATACATTTGGAAGACCTATATGCGTACTTCGATCGGTGGTGCTTAAGATAAAAAGATGTATAAAAACAAAAATTTAAATGGCGAATACTTTGCTGAATTGTTCTTGGAGTTAAAAAATATGTAATATACACGTACAAGACCTTGCATTTGTACGTGTTTTCTGGTAGACGACTTAAAGCTGCACATTGTAAGGAAGAGGTAAGTATTGAAAGATGTATATATATATACATATATATATATATATATATATATATATATATATATATATTTATATATATTTATATTTATATATATAATTAAGAGGGTAAGGTAAAAAGTTCTCGGCCTGACACAGAGATGGCGTTCCAATCAGCAAAAATTTGTGCTTTCCGCCTGCGTGCACATGTCATTAGTTCGTATGACAAGTTTCAACTTGCTATCTCAAGTAGTTTGTTTGACGAATTTTTTCAAGCAGACCTCTTATGGGTGTTTCCTTAAGAAGGATAAACTTGAATATCGTGCGGTCATAAAATTCTTCGTTTTAGACAGATTAACCCCTCCGAAAATTCATCCTAAGTTGACAAAAGTTTACAGAGACTCTGCCCCCCTCTCTGTCAACCTTTAAAAAGTAAACAGCTGAATTTAAACATGGTCGCACGTCTCTCGAAGATGACCCGTGTGAAGACGAGCAAAAACCGCAACCACACCGGAAGCGATCGAAAAGGAGCATGATATCGTGTGGGTGAAAGCCGGTTGCTCAGCGCTAAAGAAAGCGAAGTCGATCGCATCTGCCGGAAAGGTGATGGCCAGCGTGTTTTGGGATGCGAAAAAGATCCTGTTAATAGATTACCTTGAAAAAAGCAAAACAATTACAGCCCAATATTACTCTACCCTTCTTGACCAGCTGGATGCCAAAATTCGCGAGAAGAGGCCTGACTTGATGAAGAAAAAAATCATCTTTCACCAAGACAACGCACCTGCACACAAGGGTGTGTTGGCGATAGGAAAATTGATGGATTTGGGGTACGACTTGTTAGGCCATCCCCACTATTCCCCTGATTTGGCGCCCTCAGACTTCTATCTGTTCCCAAACTTGAAGAAATTTGTTTCCGCGAAGCGCTTCATGTCCAGTGAAGAAGTTGAGAGGGCCGCAGATGAATATTTTCACAGCCTTCCAAACTCTCAGTTCCGGGAAGGAATACTGATGTTCGAGAAACGCTGGACCAAGTGTGTTGAAGTTAAGGGGGATTATGTCGAAAAATAAAATCTTTTTTTTTCTTGAAAATTGCAGTCTTTCATTGTAGGCCGAGAACTTTTCACCTTACCCTCGTATATATATGTTTAGATATTTTTGTATACCTGTCAATTACTTGTGGTGCACACCCAGATTTTTGCATTACAAAACACCGCTGTTGAGAGATAAATGTATTAAGAACAGTATGTGTGGTAATTATGAAATACAATGTTTCAGCTCTAGCCAAATTAATTTAAAATCTTAGCATATCTGTTAAACCTGGATTTTCAGTTAATCAGTATAATGTTCTAGTTTTAAGTATTACACGCGTTATTTTTTATGAAATACGTCAGAAACAACTTGGCAGAAAGCTTTAGTATTCTGTAGCATTATGAAGTTGTAGTTTCATTCTAACAGTATAAAATAATCTTCAATGGCAATACTTGTATTTGTAGGCATAGCTGCATATTTTCTTAGCTTGTTACACTGGTTACACCAAAATTATGAAAGCACTCTAAATGATTTCATAAGTGTTCGAGGCCTATCTGGAAAAGTCAGCTGTAATTCCAAAACAAAGACGTAAATCGATTATTACCAAACGATTGTTTGCGTCAGTTGTGCCGAATGCACGCGTTACAAAGACAGGTTTATAGTGCCTTTGACGTAATTTGACACAGACATGAATATTTGCTAAATGAAGCGCTTATACGCTGTAAATCCGTAGTTATTACAACAAAAGTAATACGGTTACTGTTTTGCAGTAATTAAGTATTTTCACATGCTTTAACCATTATAAATTCGGGAACATGAAATTCTGAATTGTACGTTTTTGTACCAAAACATATGCTGTACTATGTCAATCTATTTGTTGTCGCACTATACAGTGCTAGCCAAAAGTCCCCTCTCCCCAACCCTTGTATCTTTTGAACAGATAAACTTAAACTAATGAAATTCAAATAACGAAAATAAGCGTATGTAGGCTTTTTAATTAGTCGTAACTGATGACGAAATAGTCATAGATGACGTCGCAGATCCACTGTGATCAATAATTTTAAATAGGACATTATGGCAAATTGGCAACTGACATCTCGTTTGAAAGGTATTAAAAATACCTGTTTAGTCATACTAATTTTGTTTGGGTTTAGGCTAATTTTAATGAATAAATTAAATAAGTACTAAAAATAGTTTAGCATTTAATGAATAAAGATTCTAAAGTCCGCCTCAGTTCACTTATCAAAAAAATTAACTTTTTTTTAATTTTCTTGTTTTTTACTTCGCTATATTTTTGCAAAAGTGTTTTATATCTTGAATATTTAGTTTAGTTATTGTTTGACGAGACGTTTAAGTGTCTACATAAGCAAAATGATACGCACTGTAGCCGACAAAGTTTCAGCTACCTTGGTAATTGGTCAATGTAGAAACAATTTCTATACAGCGGGACGTCTTTTTAATGAGAGGCATCCCGATAGCCTTATATCGAGGTCTTATTTGAGGGAGTTGTTTTAAAAGTCTGAAGCAACAGGTAATGTTCTAGATGTCAAACGATCTGGTCGACCAACAATTAGTGATGACAAGAAAATTGACACAATATCGGTAGTAAACTCTACTTCTTCTACAGCCCAAAGTTGCGTCTATCTGAGAAGTCAATCAAAGGACAGTACATGGGGTGTTGGATGTTGACTAAAACCAAAATACCGAAATACTAGAATTCTGTGTAAATATGTCAAATTAAATTAACCAACACCGAGACTACATAAAATCAATTTGTTTTAGTGACGAAAGTACTTTCTTCCTCAATGGAAATGCTAACACACAAAATGCGAGGTATTGGAGTGACACTAATCCTCACATCTTTCGTGAAAAACATACTCAGTTTTTAGAAAAAGTAAATGTTTGGGTAGGTATTTTGGGCACCCATATAGTTGGGCTTGTTTCTCTCAATGTTAATTTAACCGGTAAAGTGTATCTGGAGGTGTTTCAAAACGCAATTGAGCCGTTAATCTTTGAAATTCTGGAAGATGATTCAAATGAATTCGGCAATTTGGAAATAATGTTTCAACAATATGATGCTCTTCCACACTATTATGGCACATTAAAACGTTACCTAGATGAGGAATATTGTGGCAGATGGATTGGAGGACGAGGTCCGATAGAATGGCCAGCTCGGTCACCGGACAAGACACCATTAGATTTGTTTCGGTGGGGGTATTTGAAATCTAACGTTAACGCACAGCACCGGACAGTATTGACATTTTGAAACAACGAATTATTGAAGAATATAGGCAGGGCCGTGCCGACTATGTGGCGAATGTGTGCAAAAAACACAGGCAGCCAAATGAAAGGGAGGCGAAATGGCTAGATTAAGATTTTAACTACTTCGGTACGAACAACCACAAACAACATAAATTATGTTATTTGTCGATGGACACGTCGGCACGTGTACATACTAAAAAGCGGGTACCGGTAGGCACCAAAAACAAAAGTAAAAGTAGCAAAAGCCGTAGTTATATAATCTCCATCTTCCGCTAGTGGAACAAAAATCAATCATTTTAAATATGTAATTACGTAACTATATTCGCGAGCTTCTACCTTAGATATTTAGAATGGTTAGAACAAGATTTATTTTAGAACAAAGAATAATCCTTTGATAATTTAAACAGTACAGCACATCATAGAAACATCCTCCCCTGAATTCAGAGAAAGTAATGTATTTAGCTAATAATGTGTACCTGTCGATATCTTGTCTGTTCTTCTGTTGTGTATTTAAAAGAGAACCTATACATTTTAATATGTTTATATAGAGTCAGCTGTGTTGTTATAATGTACCCTTACAGGAGTTTTAAGATTTATTTAAGAATTTCCTAGAATATGTGATTATTGACCAATTTCTTGGTAGTTGTAAGGTAAAAGCATTCCATTAACAGTTAATTTGTACACAGTTGCTGCTTGCTAGTATTCAAGTTTACAGTTAGTTGAAAAGAACTCATCTGAGGAAGTCAATGTTAATTGTTCAGTTTATTGGTCTTCATTTTTCAGTTTAGTATTGAGAAAGTGCAGTGATTTAAAAGTGAATTCATTGATTGTAAAAATGGTAAGAATCTATAGAACATTGGTATTAAGATTAACAACTTCGATTTCTTAAGGACAGAAAAAGAAAGCGATTATCGGGCCACCAGTACCTACAACAAAAACAGCAAAGAATGGAAGCTAAAAAAGATTAACTGATACTTTGAAAAAATATTTGAAGGTAAAGCCATCAGTCACATGTTTCTTCTGAGAATACCGATGATGCCATCCCTAGTTGTTCCTCATTTGTACCTGATATTGATATAAATGTTAACCAGGATCATATTAACGAAAATACTGAGGTTGATGTTTCTTCTAATATTGTTGAAACGGTGCAGAACTCTAATACGACACTCGTACATACTGAAAATGTTCCAGCAAGTGTACTTTCCACCTTACTATCTGCTGACCCTGAAGAAAAGTCAGAAATAATTACATCCGTAGATGCAAGATATTTAACAGAAAAAGGACCGCGACGAACTGGATTTACCCAATAAACTCACATGGACGAAAGCTTTCTGCTAGTTATTTTTACCGGGACCTCGCTAATGGAGAAAAATAAGAAGAGAGTAATTGATTTATTCAACGTCAAAAGATGCGATTTTACTGTTTCTCTTGTAAAGTTTTTGGTAAGTTCTTAACTAATTCGTCTAATAAAGACGGGTGTTCTGATTGGAAACATTTGTCACTAGTCTAAATAGGCACGAAAAGTGTAACTCACATAAAAATAATATCGGATCTTGGTTGAATTTGTCAACTATGATATCTAAGGGAGTTGCTATGTATCAAAGTCCATTACGATCATTGAATGTAGAAAAGAAATACTGGTATCGTATCATTGAACGAATAATTTTAGCAATACAGTTTTTATATCACCAATGTTTAGCTCTACGTGATACATCTAGCAAACTATATGACAATAATTATGGAAATTTTTTAAAATTAATAGAAACGTTTTCAAAATTTGATTCTGTAATGGAAGAGCATTGTTCGTCGCACACAAAAATTAAAGCAGTGATTTTGTTACGAGAAACTATTTGGGCGATAGAATTCAAAATGAATTAATAAATTTAATCGGATTGAAAATCAAAAACACTATTTTAGATCTGGTAAGAAAACATAAATATTACTCGACTGTACACCAGATGTAAGCCATACTGAACAAGTAAGTGTCATTTTGAGGTTTGTTTTATCGAACGAGCCTACGAAAAAAGTTGAAATTCGTAAACATTTCATTGACTTTTCTCCATAACTAATTCCACTGGTGCTGGTTTATGTAACTATGTGACAGATTTGTTAGTAAAATTAAATTTAAGTATATACAACATGCGTGGTCAAGGCTATGATAATAAGGCAAATATGCGTGGGATACAAAGTGGCTTACAAAAACAAATCTCAAATATAAACCCGCGCGCATTTTTTGTTCCTAGTTTAGCGCACTCACTAAATTTAGTTGACGCTGCTATAATTTCTTTTGAGATGTCTGGATTTTTTATGTTGTTCAAGAGATATGTTTTTTCTGCTTCAACAAATCGATGGTCAGTTATAAAAACGTGCATTTCAGATTTAACTTGAAACTCACTATCTGATACACATTGGTCCAATAAAATAAACGCAATAAAACCTTTGAGATATCACATTGGTTAAGTTGATAATGCTCTCGTCAAACTAATGGAAGCATCCGCATCTTCAAAAGATTTTACTACCTCACACCAGGCTCGATTGCTGGCAACAAAAATTCAAAACTACAAATTTTTATGCTCTGTAGTAATTTGGTATAATATATTATTCAAAATCAATACTATTAGTAAATTAATGCAGAATCGCAGAAGTATAAATCTAAAAGCTTGTTGGGACTGCATAAGAAATATAAAACTTTCTTCACGGGCTTAAGAAACGATAAGCGATTTAATGAAATTCTTGTCGATGTGAGAGAACTAGCAGAAGCATTAGAAATTGAGCCTAATCTTTTTCTACACAAATTGTTCGTCAAACAAAAAAGAAAAAGCAGTTTAGTTACGAAAGCAATGGCAAATCAATAATAGAGCATAAAATTAATTATAAGTGTCCTTCTTCATATTAGACCAAACCTTATCGTCTCTTAATGAAAGATTCAAGACGTAACCTGACTCTGCAGGTGCAGGTCACAATAGACTATAAGAAACTTATTGTTAGAAGTAAGATTGTTACTTTGTATTAATGAATAAAGAAATAAGCAGACATGAGCTCTGCAGATTCCACGATCAATGTGAGGGGCAGGGACAACATAAATACCCCGGAGAGCCCAAGGAGGTCAGTCAGTCTTGAGCCTCACAAATTTAGCATTGCTGAATGTTCAGTCTACTCGCCATAAATTTAGTTCATTTAAATATAATTTCAATTTAGAATAATTTGATACAGGTCTTGTAAGTTAAAAATCAATTTGTAATTTCTGTATAAATAAAAT
The DNA here is from genome assembly GCA_036346225.1 of Platerodrilus igneus. NCBI lineage: Eukaryota > Metazoa > Arthropoda > Insecta > Coleoptera > Lycidae > Platerodrilus > Platerodrilus igneus. The sequence goes on from JARFIW010001015.1 coordinate 518,820, forward strand.
TTGTTAGAAGAGTTTTGGAAGGCAGCTCCCAAGGCCCAAAACCTAACTGGCGTAGTATAATAATTTGCACACAGGTAGCCGCATGTCTTGGCGCGGCCCTGAATATAGGGTTGTTTCCGCTGACACAATTGAACAAGTACAACAATATTTTTAGTAATAGGATGCATGTGAAGGGTATGCAGAACTTTTTAGATTAGCACAGAGTAGAAAAGAAGTTAGAGCTGCGTCAAACCGGCCTTAAGTAAGGTCGAAAACAAAATGATGAGGATGCATTAGTGTCAGAAATTAGATGGAGCACATTTTAAATACTTAATATAAGAATTGGTTATTAAATCTTCATTAATTAGATGTCGAACCATAATTTTAGTATTTATTTAGTTAATACATTAAAATCAGCCTAATCCTGAACAAAATTAGTATGACTGAATAGGTATTTTTAATATCTTCCAAATGAGATGATACTATTTAAAATTATTTGCCAGTGGCCCTCTGACATCATCCATAACTAGTACGTCACCTGTTACGACTGGTTGAAAGGGCTACATCCGTTTATTTTCGCCTTCCGAATTTCATTAGTATAAGTATAACCGTTCAAGAGAAACAAGGGGGGAGGGGCGAGGAGACTTTTGACTAGCATGGTTATTTTTGCATTTAAACTTTGAAATAATATTACAAATTTAATTGTATAGAATTTTATTATTATTTTAATTCTATGCGGGTTTTGCTCTATCTGTTGTGGTTGTTGGCTGAAATGAATGTCTGTAACATTAATAATAGTTTAAATATGTGGTAAAACTGCATCACATAAGCATTGCAAGAAGGTCTAGACTAGAGTTCGTTTATTTGACATATATGTTATGTAAATCTGCATGATTATTGCAAAGATTCTAGTAACATTTATAGAATTTATACAGGTGTTATTCTTATCCATGACCTGAGTTAAGCAATTATGTGTTGTATTAGGGTTTAATACAGACGTCACTGATCGTGTTTGACTTATTTGTCCTTACATTTATATGCTAGGGATTTTTTGAGCCTCAAACTATAGCTTTCTTTGATAGCTGATCATCATTGCTGGGCATTCTCGCATCCTCTTAATATTCTCACATTTACATCTTCGTAAATTACATGGTTGTAAAATTGCTCCTGTTTTACTGTAAGAGAATAATTTACTAGAAAACCGGCCTTGGGTTACTACTGCGTGTTTGTTCGTGTCAACAGATTCTAGGTTGTTTAATTATAACGTAAGATAAGGTACAACTGGTAGGTACGTTATTTAATGCAATTAATTACTTTCTTTTACTATATTTACTTAGATTAGGTGCGGAGCGCATTCGTTTTAAGCATACATAAATTGCATTCTGTTGGGTGTATTGTCTATTCTGTCGTTTGTTTGTTTAAACATACATAAATAAATATAATTATTTCGAGTTGTGATATTTCCTTTCTTACTGTTAAGCTCACAAACCTCCTCTCCCCCCCCCTTACCGCTGTGTTCATTATCGCATACTCGAGAGAGGTTTGACCCAAGCTGGTCCTACTGCTAGCTGCAATTCAGCTTGCTTCCGCGAATTAAGATGTAATACGTTAGCACCTCTTTGCCAATAATAAATTTTATAAATTGCGATCAACTTTTGTCCATAATGGTTGTTATGAATATGACTACACTTCTTTTATGTTGGCAGGATCAACTGCGCAAAATAAAGTTAGACCTATTGCATTATTTAGTACTTATTTTATATCAATTTTTAGCACCGATCAAAATTTTGTACTATGCGCTGTTTTAAGGAAAAAAGCGCAGCTAAACAATATTAAATAAAAATTTTAAAAATTAAACAATTGTAGAAATGAAAAGAACTGAATTTGTACTAATTTGTAGTATCAGAAAAAATTTTATATATTCGACCAAACTGCTTAAAACAACCTCTAATTTGATTCAAACCTGTTACTCTCGAGAGTAAAGTGCGTTTGTATATTAGCAGAATCGATCATTATTTTTATACAAGAAACAGTAAAACTTGTATCATCCCGAACTCCTATTAGCTTCAAGCTTAAAGAACTATTTTTTCAAACGTAAGGTTAGTGTTACCCTATATCAAAGTACACGTGCTGAACATAGAACAAAGGCCTAGAAAATCGAAATCTCCAACTAATTTTTTGTGCTACCCTAAAAGTAGCAAATCTATCGGATGCCCATTCCACTAACCTTTTTTTAACATACCTTGCATAGGGGAAGAAAGCATATAAATACGATTGCGAATCCAGCAGAATTCAGTACACTTAGTGCTCACCATAGCCTAAGAACTCAACTACAGTGCTCACGATAGCCTGTAAACCACTTCAGCAAGCAGTGCCCCCCCCCCTTGCCTGTTTAATTTCCGACCATTTACGCTGCCCGCCGACGTACCTGGGGCACGTCGCTATAGTTCAGTAAACCACGTAGAGCAGTGCTCTCCATAGCCTGCATATTCTTGACCCGTTACGCTTCCCGCCGCCGCACCTGAGGCACGTCGCCATAATTCAGTACAGTAAACTACGTATAGCAGTGCTCCCCATAGCCTGCTTAATTTCTAACCAGTTACGCTGCCCTCCGTCGCACCTGGAACACGTCGCTACAGTTCTGTAGCGTAAACCACGTATAGCAGTGCTCTTCATAGCCTGCTTAATTTTGACCACTTACGCCGCCCGGCGCCGTACCTGGGGCACGCCGCATTAATTCTTTATAACTCCACGTTATCCTACAAGTAGAACACGAAGTCTTCCGAAGAGTCCCGAAGACGTCTGGACCCCTTCAAACTATAAATACTTTCTAATTATCGTTATTCAAGTTCTATTCAGTCTCACAAATAAATCCCGAAGCCTTCCGAAGAATTCCAAAGCCTACCGAAGACTTCTGAATCCCTTAATATTGTATTTATGTTCAATGTACAATTCTCATGTATATATCATAATTCTTTATAACTCAACGTTGTCCCACAAGTAGAACACAAAGCCTACCTAAGAGTCCCGAAGACCGCTGACGTCTGGACCTCTTCAAACTATAAATACTTTCTAATTATCGTTATTCAATTTCTACTCAGCCTCACAAGTAAACCCCGAACCCTTCCGAAAAATTCCGAAGCCTACCGAAGACTTCTGAACCTCTTAATATTGTATATGTATTCAATGTATAGTACTTGTGTGTATATCATTATTCTTTATAACTCCACGTTGTCCCACAAGTAAACCACGAAGCCCTCTGAAGAGACCCGAAGACCGACGAAGACGTCTGGACCTATTCAAACTATAAATACTTTCTTATTATCGCTATTCAAGCTCTTATTCAGCCTCACAAGTAAATCCCGAGACCTTCCGAAGAATTCCGAAGCTTACCGAAGACTTCTGAACCCCTTAATATTGTATATATGTTTAATGTATAGTTCTTATGTTCAGATCATAATTCTTTATAACTTCACGTTGTCCCACAAGTAAACCACGAAGCCTTCCGAAGAGTCCCGAAAACTGCCGGAGACATCTGGACCTCTTCAAACTATAAGTACTTTCTTATTATCGTTATTTAACCTCTTCGAACTGTGTAAATATTTGTTTACTTAGTATTAATGTTCCTACTTGGTTCCACGAGCAACCACAAAGCCTTCCAAAGATTACCGAAGACTTCCGAGGTGCTTCAAAGTGCATAAACTCTTGATTTTGACTATTTAAGTTGTATATCTGTGTACTTATGAACTTTCTTTTATTTTCTTGCTTGTGAATATTAAACATAACAGTGCTAAGTCTACATATTTTCAGACACCGCCCACTCGTGCGATAACATTAGAGAACTTTTATAGTATTTCTAACGTTACACTTTATCAGGGTATATTTTAAACTACCTATATACTGGGCGGCATTAGTACCGCCTAGTGGCAGGTAGTGGTGCCGGTGTCGGGTGCCAAAGAGTGAGAATTAGAGATGAGTCTTTAGCGAACGACTCGTTCTTTTAAATCGACTCCCAACTGAGAACAGTTTTAATGTCAAAAACATCGGCCCTTGACGGCGATAATGTGCCGATGTTTCGATTTCTTTTGCGGTTTAAATTCCTTGAAAAGCGAAATTTAATCCAAAATAGTTAATTGCACCCACATAAAATTTTAGAACAATGCAGTAAGTAATAAACACAAAATGAATTCTCCATAAAAAATCAATTAAAATATATCAGAGGGAGACTATTGTCCTTTAAACTCCCATTATATAATTAGCTACAATACTCAGGTAAAAGCTTCAGCATTTGCAATGGGCTTGAGGTCAATTTTAATATAGAAATGAATAAGAATTCCTTTCTTCATAGCAGCAATAAATTTTATGACCCCAACCTGACTTTTTTACAAAATATATACAACTTCTTTTTAACAGCTGGTATTAACCTAAATATTCAATAATAATATTATATAATGTATTATAAATTAGCCGCAGCGTCATTCATACTTTAGAAGTTTATTAATTATATAACATTATAACGATAACCACAAAGAACAAGTGCATTTTCATTTTGGGATAGAATAGAAAATATCACTACCTATAAGATATAAGTTCACGGAATTCGTCTAACTGCAGATAATTGTTTTAGAAATAAAACGGTTGTAATAAATCTTCATATTTCAGTTACTATGCAATGGCCGACCGCTGTAAATACCGATGTTAAATAAAAACTCAAACTATATCTATGAGACCTTCCAATAGAATACATCCACGCTTGGTTATTATGCAATATTTTCTAAAAACAATACGATAAGACGTAAGGACTTTTTGCTACTGTAATTGTTGTCGGGTGACAACAGAAGAAACGCGGCAATAATATGATGTAATCTTTGCTACCAAGCTAAAATACGGAAGTAGGGGTTGTGTGCGTTAAGCGTTAACATTCAACCACCAATTAATTTAATTGGCGGTATAACTTATTTGTGTTCTTTGTCTTTAATAATGTTTTAAAATTTAAACTATCTGTTTCTCTCATTTTGTAATAAAAAGTGAGGCACATCATGAATTATGGGATTACATCAGTGCTTTAGAACATTGTAGTGTTGTGGTTTTGTTCTTGTTTTGGTGATAAATAAAATTGTCTCGTATCTAAGTTCAACTAGAGCCTTTAGCTGCTCGTAATATGTAATCTGTAATTGTAGGATCTTCCAGAGCTGTATGACTGGTAAGTGTTTACAATTTGTGTGAAATAAAATTTTGTAACTTGTATAACAGTATATTTTAAACCGATAACCAGAGTTGGACCGGGTCACGATTTTTTAACCCGGTGACCCGAAAACACTGACCCGGGACCCGGTGAGCCGGGACCCAAACTGACCCGGGAACCGAACTGACCCGACGACCCGAACTGACCTGGTGACCCGAACTAACCCGGTGACCCAAAGTGGCCCGGTGACCCGAAGTGACCCCGTGACCTGAGATCCAACTGTTCCGGTGACTCGAAATGATCCAAACTGTTCTGCCATATGCGCAACTTTTTTCTAATTTAACAGTCCTTCAACTGCCGTGATAAAAAAATCATCTATAAGATGTGTTTTGCGTTGTAGTGTTTGAATAAATTTGAGGTGTTCTTGTTGATTAGGTACTAATATTCTAACTCTTATAAAAATATTAAAACACTGCAATTCAACTGAAAATTATTACGTATATGAATGAGTTAAAGGAAAAATTTAGCATTGACTATTATAAGTGATGATTAAATAAATGTTGCCGCCCTGTGTGCTAAACTGTTAACCGTTAAACAATTTTAAAATAATTTTTATGACCTTTGTGTGTATTATGTACTTTTTGTTAACGCAGCCCTGTTATTTTACTGGCTGGTATTTAAGTACCACAGGAACCGGGTACCTATGCGCACGTCAATATAAGGAGCATCTGCTAACACCTTGTCAAAACTAGGTCACCGGGTCAACATCGGGTAACCGGATCAATATCGGGTCACCGGGTCAATAATGGATCACCGGGTCAATACAGTGTCACATGCCTGACCTGGTGACCCGGCCAAAAAGTGACCCGAAGTGACCCGGTCCAACACTGCCGATAACGTAATTATTCACTTACAAATAGAATATAAAAGTTAGTCGAAGTCGTCGACTGACTTGAATTTTTGCACGCTTACTCCCGATGACAATACATGAATCAAGTTATAAATTCACTAAATAATTCAACAATTAGTTAACTAAATTTTTCAAAAATGATGGAATAATGCCCTGCCTAGTGGCCACAAGTTTATCATAAAGTCCTGACCGATGGAATCCATAACCGACCCAGTGTCGATTAGGATATTCACACCTATACCCTCTACCATCGCCTTTATCAACGAAACCTTATTCGCTGGATTACTTTCGGGTTCGTTCTCACCTAACAAATCATCATAATTATCGTTGAACAAAGTAGAAACTACACAATCATTCCTACGATCCGTATCTGGCCTATGTTGGTTGTCGCACTCTCTTTCGTCCTTCTCCGCCACTTGATTAAAAGCCCTATTATAGACATTGTCCCCTGAAAATTCCGGCCAAAATGATAACCCCCGAATTGCTTCTAACAATGCCGCCTCTGCTATTAGAATACGGAAATAACTTGCGTTCATTCATAGCATCAATCCGCCGTAAATATCGCTCACACTCATAAATAGTTTTAAGAACCAATAATTCCCCTGCGTATCGTAGCGTCAAAACGATCAGCCAAAATGTCGGTAATGTCTTCCTCCTCCAAATAACTCGCCTCTTCGCATTTTTTGAAAAAATTATTCGCACGCGACCCCTTCTCGAAGGAGCCGTACTTGAATTCATTGAAATATGACCGTTGCGTCCGAGAATCCCAGTAACGATCCAAGAACAACTTTTTGAATCTATTGAAATCTGTGCACTTTCTCCCATTAATTTCACTCCAGTCAGCTACCGAATCGCGCAAAGCACCAATAGCTAGCGCTAATTGTTTATGATGCGATACTTCCGCTTCGTTAAATAATGTTTCTAATTCATTCATAAACATAAACGGGCTTATTCGGTCATCCGGTCTAAAATTATCGAGCCCCAATTTCTTCCACACACTCAAATATTGAGAGCTACTTATCCCCGAGGCGTTAATTAATTAACCCTCATTTACTTTCCTATCGGGCTGTTCGCTAACGGTCTCCAAATTACTCTGAATATTATCAGTACCTTCCAAATTGATTTTTAAAAGTTTCAGACTCGATTGAATATCCCCAATGCCTCCATTTAATTTTCTACTATTGTTGACCAGTACGGTAAAACTTGCATTAAAGATTTCATTGTTCGCTTTCAGATTTGAATTAATCTCCTTCATATGCGTAGTTAAGTTTACCAATACCTCGTCGCTTTCAGCACTCGAAATTCGCTCTACTGCCTTCGTCTTTTTACTTTTGCGCTACGCCATTGTTTACAATAAAATGTAGTTATATTCTAATCTAGAACGTAGTAATAAGCATTAATAATTATTATCTCCCTAAATTTCACGTTCCACTGTTGCGCGCCAAATGACGCTTTCCCCACAAACAAGGGTTCTTTTGCGTGATAGAAATAAAGTAAATAATAACAGTTACGTTTCTGTATAATCTTTTAATGCAATAATTTTTAGTCAAGGTATAAAAGAAATAATGAAACTAACTCGCATAACTAATTATTAAATCGGCCCCACACTACTTAAGAAAACTAATGACAGCTCAGTGCGAAATGGTAGATATTAATTATAATTGTCCTTAAATAAACTAAGTCTTAATATCTAAACAGAATGTGAGTGTATTTCTGTATTAAAATATACTAACCTCACAATCTGTTCATTACCTTCCTTGTAAACGTAAACTCTCTGGAGTGCTAAAAGTTCGGCTATTCATACGACCGAGCGCGGGATGGATGCCTACTTCACACAAACTCCAGGTATCTATGAGTTCGGTTAAGTAACCTTAATATTTCGAACGATGTCGACATGCACTTACAACAATGATAATAATAACTAATTATGATCGATTCTACTTTATATCGTAGACAAACTGTTCTTCGGGGAAGATTTCAGAATGCTTGAACACTAGACTGGATTGTTAAACCAAATTTCGTTGGCACTTGCATTATTCAAAATGTACTTCCTTACCGTTTAGTCGTGCTCCACTTACTACACTGCGAACTGAATGACACGCTTCGTTGTCCCCCCCATAATACCTAACAATACTCGCAGAGCTTTTGGGGCTAAATTAATATAGGTTACAACTACGGAACTGCACATATCTTATACTAATACGCAACCAAAATAAAACCCAATGGCGGGGCGTACTACTAAACAAAAATGGTTCAAACTAATATTAAAAGGAATATTAGATACTACAACTACTGGCGCAACACAAGCTTCTCCCGAAAGCCGTTCAATAAGCTTCATCTCATTAAGACCTACTTGAGTAGCACCACGTCCCAATCGTGAACTGAGTTCATTGGTACACCTTTCTATTGAAAGTGAGCAAGTTAAAACATTGTAGTGAAAAGTGTAGTTCCCTGGCATTTATTAACCAAAAACTAAGTTTAATATTATAATTAGAACCTAAGCATTTGGTATGTATGAAACTTATGTATGTTAAGTATTGCATAGGTGTGTTATAAAATTCCCTAGTTAACTAAAGGGAGGCCCAGTTTACTATTTCTGGGGGTGAGAGGGCGGGCTCTATTTCTAATTACGCTACTACTACAAGTGTTACAAAAATCTCTTATCTTGGTAAAGGTAAAAAACACAACAGTTTCCTATTTGTTCTGAACTTTCACTTTACTTAAATAACGCGATACGAAACTACAGAATTTGTACTGAGATTGCAAAGGCGTCATAAAACATGTTAGAACGAAAACCTGTCAAAACTGTGTCTTAGGCCATTTATAATTTGTAAGCATACTCAGATAAATCTTAAACAAACCTTGAAGTTTTAGTTGTACTCGCTACACTTGAAGAACTCCAAATATCTTGACTTACCTAAAACAATAAAATAAAATTAAGAAAATGAAAATATGGTATTACTCTAAAGTATTATTAAATATTTCAGATGCAACTAGCAGCTACCATCACAATACTAATATTTATAAGAACCGTCACGTAAAAGAACCACCAAAGTGGTGCTTGAATTTACTGCTTCTTGCTGATGCAACTGAGCTGAGGGATACACGTTAAGAAATGTTGTTTTATAAGAATTATTTACATTAATTCTACATAAATACATACAGTAATGTTATTGCTTAGCAAACTGTAATTGTTCAAACATCTTACTTTTAAAACACACAATTGATAGCCTATATACAGTGTGTTCATTTGAAAAGTTTCCACCTGCAATATAAAGAAAATTAGTAAAGATATTGAAATACGGTTTATAAGGGATTCTGTATCAAGAGGGAAGCATCATTTAGGGGTTGTAAAATTATAACACTTTACTAGCCCACTCACAGCCTACTCAATTTTAAAATTTTAAATGGCATCCTACATTTTGTACTACATGGTAAATAAAGCTGTTGAAAAACAAAGTCTTTTTGTGAAAAGTCTAGTGACCTTAAGTTTTATGAAATACAGTGCTACAGCAAATGTTCAAAATGCATCTAAATACCTAAGATGTTACAAATTTTGTTTTATTTTCAAACAAATGAACAGCTTAATGTCATCTCTGTTGTTATAGTAATTTAACTAGTTAGTATTTAGTAGTAGTTAGTACTGTAAGAATGATTTACAGTCTAGCCGAGAGAGTAGAGTTAATTTTCATTTACGGAGCGGAGAATAAATGTGCCCGGCAAACGGCGGCTACCTTTAATCAAAGGCATCCGGATAAAAATGTCTCACACACGTATGTGCAAAAACTTGTAAGAAAGTTTGAGGAATGTGGATATGTTGAAAATAAAAAAAAATATACAGAACACAGATTGTTGAACAAAGAAGCACAGATTGAAGTTTTATGACAGTTTGCAGTATATACTACCAGCTCAGTACGCCAGGTATCTAATCTGACGTGACTTTCAATCGGTTCAGTTTATAAGGTGATGCAGATCTGTCAACAACTACATGAAAATGACTTTGATCGAAGACTACAGTTTTGTGAGACATTGAGTGAAATGATTAATAATGATCCGGATCTTTTACAGGACATCTGTTTTTCCGATGAGTGCACATTTGTTTTGAACGGATGCCTTAATAAACAGAACTGCCGCTATTGGACTAATGTGAATCCGCATATTTTTAAAGAAGGGCGTACTGAGTGGCCAGAAAGAATAAATGTGTGGACAGGTATCTTGGGGAAACACAATTATCGGTCCTTTATTCATCGATGGAAATTTAAATGGCGAAATTTATTTGAATATGCTGCAAAATACCATCGATCCTTTAATCATTGAAGCTATAAAAAATCAACGTAATGAACATAGAAATTTGCAACTGGATGAACACCGGCTTTATTATCATTATAATTTGAATTAGGGCCGCTATACTTGCGGCCACGTCCTCAATGCTCCACCCGGAGGTACTACATTGGGTTTAAACGCGAAAAATTAACGTGCTTATTATTAATTCTAACTTCATAATTAATCCACCCTAAATAAAAATCTAACTAAAAATCTAACAAACTAAAATAAAAACTAAAAACAGGGTTTAAATAATGGTATCCCTAGCGTTGACTTTGGAGTGTGCCCGATCAACAAGACAAAAGGGCTTTATCAGCAGGCCGGAGCACCTCCCCATTATGTGCTGGCCGTTCGGCAGTGGTTAAACAAGAGGTTCCCAAATCAGTGGATTGGCAGAAGAGGAGAAATTGAGTGGCCGCCAAGATCTCCTGATCTTACCTCGCTCGATTTTTTCTTGCAGGGTTACATAAAGTCTATTGTTTATAAGACTCAGCCAGTTGAAATACAATATTTACGAAATAGAATAATAAGGACGTGTAGGGCTATTTGCCGAGAAACTTTTCAAAACGTTAGAAAGGCATTTGAAAACAGACTCTACCATTGTCTGATAAATAACGGTGAACATTTTGCACATTTGCTCTAACACCGCATTTCATATAACCTAAGGTAACTAGATTAATTAATTTAAATTTTTTGTACACAATCGAACACCTTCTATTTAATAACTGCAGAACGAATCGACCGATTTTAATGATCTTTTCAACAAAAGACTTCGTTTTTCAGCAGCTTTATTACCATGTAGTACAAAATGTAGGATGCCATTTAAATGTTTAAAGATGAGTAAGCTGCGAGTGGACTAGTAAAGTGTTATAATCTTACTACCCCGAAATCATGCTTCCCCCCTGACACCTAATAATACCTCATAAACCGTATTTCAATATATTTACTAATTTTCTTTATATTGCAGGTCGAAACACATTGTATACACATACGCACGCAAGCTCGCACGCACACACGCACGCACGCATGCACGCACGCACGCACGCACGCACATACACACACACAGACACATACACACACACACACACACACACACACATTACGTCTACGCAAGGCACACCATGTCAGGAATAAATTTTAAAAATCACATAAGCATTTCAAAACGGCTTTGTATGCAGATTGTAAAAATAATTTTAAAAAGTGTGCTGAAAACCATTCGATAGTGTTATACAACAAAATTTATAAATTTATTCATAATATTTTGTATGATTACGTTCTTTATACTATACAACGATAATATACTTTATTCCATGATACAGCAACAAGAGAACCATAGATCGAAAAGATCACGCTCGGTTATAAAATTCATATACATATATGCAAAATGCATATACCCCCTTTTTCATATTGCCTCAAACCACTCCTAATCTATAGTAATTTTCAAAATCATTGTAATGTGTAGTCTTAATACCTGGTTCATTATTAGAACGTCGCAAACTGAATTTTGACAAATAAGACTATAAAATCTATCCATCAGACATCAATATTTAAAATACGCACATTATTTTGTCCCCCATATTATTTATTATATACTTGTGTATCTACCAAGTTAAGTGTCTACAGTATAAAAGAATTAATACACAACGCCATCTATTTAATTAACCCCTTTCTACATCTCAGCTTAAATAACAATAGAATTAAAGCGATTATAATGCAATATCAGTGTCAACCCAATAATATATTAGTAAAGTGGTACTTTTTGGTCATCGATCAGTTATATAAAGTTCATTTATTCACTTTTCGTTATAAACGGTATCCCAAGTTTATCTTAGACATTTAAAAATATGCTTGCTGTATATTACCCATTACTAGATGTTAGCGTAATATACAGTTTACAATAAAATATAGAAACTCATCGGTTGAATGCAACTCCCCACCTTTAATATTTTGAAAATTGTAGCCTCCAAGAAGTAGTCTAGATACACAGCATTTACACATAAAAAAGTGCAACTCTAACACCTACATTCAAGACGTTCCCAGGGTTGGGAATAAGTTCTCTAAAATAATAAATTAAGAAATAAGAACATTTAAAATATTAGGATTTAAAGAACGAGTACCTGCTTTAATACTATTGAAATAAAATAACATGATCGAATGTTATAATTATAAGAATTAGAAGTTGCGATTAATTTGTACTTCAACGTTAACTAAAAGTTAGTATTTTAGTGCGTGTCTGCGTGCATGCGTACGTACGTTTGTGCAAGCGTGCGTTCGTACGTGTAATATATAGCTATGAATTTTCGGACACAACCGCCCTGACCAATAAAGATACAATGACTATTAACTGAAAAGATAAAATGTGGATTCTTACCTGAATATGCCCGTTTTCTTTTGCCAGTTTGACGATAAATATTGTGTGGACTTTACGAAAAGGAATTGAAACAAAGAAATCTCAACATTACAGTTAGAATGTATGAACAATCCTCGATACACTCAAAAAGATCTTTCTTCTACACACATTATCCAAAAAAAATCTACTTACACACACAGATATAAAGAAAGCTTATAAATGCAATTTACAGCTTAAGTTTAGAAAGAAACAACATTTTATTACTACATACATATTACCACACATCTTCACCTAATCCTGGTTGATAAGAAGAAAATCCCAAACCATTTCATATGTAAGTCACAAAATTTTCTTTAAAATTTAGAAGGATAATTTAAATATTCTTCTATTACCCCGTCTCAGTGTAGTTAATCAGCAACCTTTAGCCGAAATTTTTGTGAAGATTCAAATCACCTCGAGATCTGGACTCAAAATTGCTAAAAAAAAACCTGTTCATTCAATAATACACAAATTGTCTCTCCAGCTTTAAATCCAAAGTTATACCTGCGTTTTAAATCGTCAAATTCTTGCTGGTATTCATATTTCTATGACCACCTGTATTTGATTATAATCGCTATCTAAAGATTCTTTCCATTTAGAATTAACTGCATCTAAAAATTCCTGGTTTCAATTTTTAGATTTCCGTTTTAATCAGTTTTCATACGTCGAAGTATACTTTATCAGTTTTCGAAAGGACTTTTATTTTTAATGGATTAAAATATCCGGGGACCTTGAACCAAAATAACTTATCATATATTAGAGCAATAAATTCATCGTCGTTGCACTGCATAAAAACTATTCAGTAAATGTTGAAGAACTCGTGTTCAAATCCTGACTGAATCGTTCTCATTAATTTCAGTTTTATATAATAAAATTCTAAATACGTCATCGGTCTCGAATCTTCTGATTACATTTTAGGAAGTATAAGTCATCCCATGATGTAACGATGAATCGCAATTTCGCGTGCTCTTATCTTTAATAGCACGTTAGTTTAAAATTTATTGCAATAATAAAAACTCCGTATCTTTTATTAATGACTGAAACTAATAATTGGTTATTTCTCCCTCTATTATAATTTTACGAGCTTCTATAATGTTATAGCCATTAAAACGTTATCTTATTTGCTTTATAGTTTGCCGGTGTTATCGCGTTCAATGAATTGATGTGTATTCATCAGCTGTCGTTTGTTTATTTGCAAATGATTTATGACTTTAACAAGACTCCCGAAAAAGTAGTTTGTTTAAAAGAATGCGAACGAATATAGTATTTTTCGTTTTGGATTAAATAACGTATATCAATTAGTATTTCTAAAGAGGATGAATGCATTATTGAATTTACATTTTAGAAACTTTTTTAAAGCAGGAGCGGTTTATATTTTCATCGACTAGAACTTGTTTTAAAAGATATTTTTCAAGAGAATACATATTTACACAAAAGTTTTTCAATCAAATTAATGCTTTTGTGTTTTCACGGATTAGACTTGCAATCCCAAAGATCAGATACCATTAGAAGATCAAGGGGACTACGAAATGCCTTACATTGGGATAAACAAACAGAAGAATTAGTGTTAGGAAGGAAGAACATAAAAACGCAATAAAGAAGAACGAAAAGAACTCATTGCTAGCTCAGCACTTCAGCACGACAGGTCACAACATCAACTTTTAGAATACTAGAACGCTAGTCAAGATTGAACACTATACCTCGAGAATAATCCGAGAAGCCATTGAAATAGAAAAACGCCCACATAATCTCAACACAAGAGATGATTCCCAAAGGCTCCCGCAAGCATGGAAACCAGCAATTACTAGTCTAGGTATCGTTAAACAATCAGACAGGAGCATTTTGTTAAATCAGCCGCGCAGTACAACTAAACAACACGCACCAGAACTAAGGACACAGAGCGGCACCAGAAATCAAACAAGTGCAACGGAGCCTGTATTCTAACTAGTATACATAGCAGGACAAAGAAACACCTCTTCATTCACTGCTCAACCTACAGAGTCTAAAGGTGGCAGATGTGATTTTGCCGAATCGTCGCCAAATTAACAGCGGTTCACTTCAGATCCAGCCAACTATGCGATAATACCTGGAAAATTTATTTCCAAGCTAGCGTTTAGACGATTTTGTACTCCTTTTCTCTTACATTATCCAACCAATGTAGAACGTTTATATTTCCAAATCTGCTTCCCTAGCTTTTGTAATACCAAGTCCTCCGCAGTTTTCTACTGTTTAAATTTAATGCATCGTTTGTCAACTTCACCCTATTCCAATAGGGCAGTGTCACCCTATGAAGCAATTTTACCCTATTCTGATAATGGACATTCTCAGACAGAATGCGTACAATAACTTTTGTATTTTTGCAAACTGGAACGAGTTTTTGAATTCACACATGAGCTGCACAAGTTATTGTGACATTTAAATACGGTAGACGAGTATGGTGGCTTGCAAACATTCAGGTGGGAGTGCAAAGTGTGTTACAAACATTCAGGTGGCAGTGTAAATTGGTGTGCGGTAGCGTGAGGCCACGAGGAGGCATTGCGGTGTGACAGTATTTTGGACTGCCTAACCTAGGTTAGCGAAGCGTTTAGGAGGAGCTCAGGAGACGCCGAGAGGGAAACGGTGGGGTTGTGACGATAGTGGCGGCGGCGGTCGTGCACTGTACTCGAAACCCTCCAGTTCTTCTACTAAAGGTATCTATTTCTGGCCTTATTCGAGAACTTGCTTCAAACCACAATTCAATTCTCTCTCCTTGACATTTATATTGATACCTGATACGGGGACCTGTTTTATCGCTATCACACAGATGCGAGGAATTCTGGTTTCATTGTTTTGGCTATTATTATTTTATTGTTGTTTCCAACTTGATACTTTACTTAAAACTTGAAAACACAAGGAGTACTTTTGTAGCTAGACTTTTATCAATTAGAAGTCGTCCTTATATGCAGTATTTTGTACTAACTTTTAGGAGGGATTGCCCGGGCAGCTATCTATTCCTTCACTGTTCCCAGTGTACCGCTTTTCCGATTTGTGAGATAAATCAATACGCTACTTCCTATTCTATTGGTACTTTGAACTCGGAATAAATGGTTAATACTCGGCCACAGAGTTTCCTTTGAAATATGTATACTACCTTTTTGGTGACTGCTGGTGCTATTTGAAGGAGGTTGCTTCATTAAACTCCAAACCAAACAGGTATAAGGTAGGGTTAATATATTCTTGCTTTTCTGTCTCAGTATAATGGCTATGCATATATAAATCGGTTGTTATATTTTATCTATTCTTTATTTCCTAAGTTCTAAATTGTTTACATGTATCGAACCTAATTATATTTGTGCTAATTTTATTACAAAAATTATATTTGTAGAATGCAACTGTAATTGTGAAACAGTATATTTATGAGGTCTCGATGGCGCCTAAGCTTTTTTAACTGTAGCGTAATAAAGAAGGTTATCTTTATGCGTGATGACATTTATTATTAATATTGTATTATTTAAGGATTAGTTATTGTTGGTGTTTCATATTTAGTTTTATGTTTTTAATCTAACTGAACTTATTTCCTAGTCATTAAATTTGCAAGTTTTCTGACTGAAATAATTATTGGATCTGGGGCGCATTTTTGCCTCATTTTGTATTATCAGTATTAATATAGCAACGAGCTTTTTTTTTGTTCTGAAGTATACTACTTTATGACAGACATCAATACTGTCTTTTCTTTATTTTATTTTTTTCAGGCGATAGATATGGCCATCACATTTCACAGTGGGATTGCGGGGTCAGCTGCTTTAATATGATCATTCTTGACGCTTTCCGAGTAATTTGTTTTTATTGTTTCTTGGTTTTTTCTGCCCACGCCAATCCAACCCACCACTAGCCACTAGTCGTAACCGGGCAACTTTGCACACCGACCACTACTTCTCCACATGAGTTATTTTATTTAAGTGTTTCTTTTTAGTTTTTGCTTGTTTTTCAGTGAGCGTCACTCCTGTGCCAATTCTTAATTATGGCACGATCTTCTTCGGGACTGACTCTCAAATTTTTTAATTTTTCTTTCTTATCTCGGTATCATTCTCACAAAACAGTGAAATTTCAATTGTAAGTTGCCATGGCAAACGCCCAAAGGCAACTTTCATCGTGTCAGGCGGGGACCTCTTGGAGTTCAGCGTCATGCCGTTCGGCTTTTCTAAGAGTCTACAAACTATCCAGAAGGCTATGGAGCAACTTTAATCCCCATAATGCATCAACAACGGGCATTTGTGTATCTTGATAATATTATCGTACTTTCGCCATTTGAGGGGCATGTCGCCAATTTAAATGATATCTATCAATGACTTTCGAAAGCAGGTTTCAAAATAAATTTACAGAAATGTGAGTTTTTTGTGAATCTTTAAATTTTCTTGGCTTTACAGTTGATAAAACTGAATTGAGTAGTGACCCGTATAAAGTTAAAGCGATAAATGACTTTAAAACTCCGAAAACAACTACAGAAGTAAAAAAACCAATTGGCGTGATTTGTTATTATAGAATGTTTTTACCCAAATTACCGATGATTTCCGAGCCTATAACTGCCTTAATTCGCAATAAATAAAGGTACAAACAATTAAGTGTTATGAAGAGGCTGAAGGAGCTTTTGAAAAAATTAAAGATATAATTTCTAACTGTCCGATCCTGGTCTCGCAGGATTTCTCTAAAAAATTATTTATTTGGGCAGACGCATCTCTAGTAGGGTTTGATGTTATCTTTCATCAGGAACAGAAGGGTCTTGAACATCCTATCGTATACGCCAATAGAGCTTTAACGTCCGCCGAACATAAATATTCAGCTACGGAAAAAGAACTTTTAGGAATAATGTTTGGTATTGAAAAATTCAGAGGTTATTTGGACGGTACCCATTTTCATGTAATGACAGATTGTGCTGCATTAACTTGGCTTAGTAACTTAAAACAAATAGCAGGTTGTTTCGCTCGGTGGGGTTTACGAATCTCTCAATTTTCTTTAGATGTGAAGCACAGACCAAGCAATCAATATAATTTCCGACGCCTTATCTCGCGATATCGCTTCTTTGAATTTACCTCGGCTTGATCCCGATAAGTGGTATACGGTTACTATTGAGACAGTTTTGCCTGAAAATTTTACTAATTTTCGAGTAGGAAACGATCGTTTGTATAAATTTTTACCTTCCACAAAGAAGAGGTACAAGACCTTCCTCAATGGAAACTTGTATCTACACCAAATCGGGAAGAAATTTTTAGTATGTCATGATGACTCTAAAGTACACCATTTTGGCGTTTCTAAAACATTGGCTAAAATATCCGAACTTTGCTATTGGCCTAATTTAAGAGTATCTTTGTAAAATTATACAAAAAACTGATTGATTTGTGGTGTTCATAAGAGTTTGCCGGAACTATTTTTTGGTTTAAGGAGACAATTTAAAAATATTTCTTATCCCTTCTAGTTGATATCTTTAGATTTAATGGGTCGCCTACCTAGATCGATTAAAGGCAATCAATTTCTACCCGTGATGACTGATTGGTTCTCTAAATTTGTCTTAGTTCAACATTTACACAAAGCTTCTTCACGTGCTATTATTAAGTTTCTGGAGTAGAATATATTTCTTATCCATGGCGTGCCGTAAATAGAGCTTTGTGGTAATGGAGTAAAATATATCTCTAAAGAATTCCAAGATTTTGTAAAACCGTACCATGTCCAAAAGGTGTTGTTTAATGTTAAATATCATCCCCAGGTGAACCCAACTTAAAAAGTCAATAGAGTGATTGCTACCTCTATATCTTCTTATATACAAAAGCATCATACTTGCTGGGATGAAAATATATACAAAATAGCACAAGCAATACGTACTTCTAAACACGAAGCAACTTAATTCGAGCCTTCATTTTTAGTATTTGGCCGTTATGCTCATATCGATAGTAGTTTTTACAGTTGCGTTCCAGACGACGTTGATATCTTAGAATTTGTTAGGACGCCGATCATCAACAACTCCCGTCTATTTTCTCTGAAGTTTGCCAACGCCTTTGTAGTGTTTATAATAAAAGTAAAAGTCATTGTAATTGGAGAAAGAATGATATATCTTTTGCACTGGGTGAAAAGTATGAAAAAGGGCACGTCTTATCCGATGTTACAAAAAAAAATTGGAGCAAAATTCACGCCGATATTTATTTTGTGTAAAAGTACACGAGTCGTTAGTGTCTTAGTTTATGAGTTAAAAGATAGCAAGATAAGCTACAAGGTCGGCGACATATTAAAGATTAAAAACCGTTCAAGGCTATTTTAGATTTGAATAATTAGTTCACTCAACATATTAAGCCTTTCTTTGACGTTTGATTACTTCTCGAAAGCTTAGGAGCGGTATTAGCTAATGTTTGAGTCGATGACTTCTGTTTGGGGATTATCATTGTAAAGTACCACAGTGACCTATAGAGAATAATTAATATTCACTGTTGAAACGATATATAATTTCCTTTCTATGTCTATGATAATTTTAGAGATAAAACTACAAAACGTTGCTAATTTTATTACTTAATATGATTTTTCTTTTTTCGTTTTCTTTTTGCACGAGTTGGTGGGGGGAGTGCACGTTTGTGCAGTATGTAACTTTCAAAATTTTTGCATCGCATTTGTGTTATATATAACGTTTTAAGTTTCTGCCTTTTGTGTGGTGGTCTTTAGTTTAATAAGAATTGCTTTCTTGCATAAATTTCTTGAGGGTTAAATTATAGAGAATGAAACAACTCAATAAAGAAACAAGGGTAGTTAGTTAAACAATTGTCTTGGGTGGGTTGAGTGTGAGAATAGTGATTGTACCTGTCAGAAATTTGTAACGCACATTTCTTATTTTTCGCAAAACCTTAGTGCAATATTGTTTATTGTACCCAGTGTGAGTAACTTTTTAAATTTTGCCTCTTTTGGCTTACTTTGGAGAGGGACATCTATCTTGACTTTTATATAATGGGCCGATTGCTCATTTTAAATTTATATATTATCTCTTATCTTTTAAAAATGTCTTACGTTTAATATCTGAATTTTTGGGCGTTATATTAAATATTTTCTTATACGTAGATTACCGTGCCTATTATTTCAGTAGCTCAATGCTAAGCTACATATTGTTATCTTTACGTATCTTTATCTTTTATCTAATTGAAGGTAAGCCTATATGGGAATGTGTTTTAAAATTTGCTCAGTACGGTAATTATTATCGTACTGAATAAAAATTGTTATTTAACTATTAAGTTAGTTTTAAGAATCTAATGTGTATTAAGTGACTTTCGTGACCTTCGTCTTAGAATAAGTTATTTCTATTGTGTCGAATTTGTGCTACCGGGCTAAAAAGTAAACACAGCGCGCGCGCATGCCTGGATATCTATATATAAATAAGAATATTCATAATAACGAATACGTGAGATATGTGTTAGGTATTGTGATTGAAATAGAAAAATAAAAGCAGGGCAGGCCAACCAAAGATATTCGTATTATTAAATAATACAATGTCGTCATTTTCAAAAATTTTGTCTATCCATTCCCATCTACACACGCACAGGAATACGATACTAAAAGAATGAGAACAAAAACAAAACAGTTACAGCGTCCGCAACGGAGAAAACATTCCTTATAACAAAAATTTTTACGGCACGGGCACTGTAACTTTTTCTGTATACTATTCATTGTTCTGGTTCTGGTACTTTTTGTATTGGTTCTTAGCTGTTTGTAGATCAAAACGGACAGGCTAAATTTTTGAAAAATGTTTTATCGTGGTACCTATGTGTATTTTTGCATGTTGGATAAGTTTTTGGGGAATATTTTCTTTCGTATGGGTGCTGTAACCTGTTTGTATTGTCCATTGTTGTATTTCTTTTTGTATCAGGTTCCGGTACGAATGGACTGCCTAAATTTGTCAAAATACTCTTGACAGCCACAATATTGTCCTTTTATTATTTTTAATAATGCTTTCTTCTGTGAGGAACAGTATTGTGGCTGCCAAGGAGGCATTTTCAAAAATTCAATTTATATATTTTCATCTATATATACCCAGGGATACGATACAAAAAATGACAGCAAAAAATTACACAAAAACGTTATAAAGTCCGCAAAAAAATATTCTTTATTAGACAGATATCCTCCGTGCGGGCGATGTAACTTTTTTGCATACTGTTCATTGTTCTAATACTTTTTGAGTTGTGCTCCTGGGTATATGTGGATGACAATGGACAAGCTATATTTTTGAAAAATGATTTATTTTTGTGTCTGTGTGTATTTTTGCATGCTGGAAAGGTTTTTGAGAAATATTTTGTTTCATGTGGGCGCTGTAAATTTTTATGTATTATTTATTGGTTTAATTCTTTCTGTATCGTGTTCCTGTGCGTGTGCAGATGAGAATGAACTGGCTGAATTTTTGAAGATGTCCTTGGTAGTCAAAATATTGTTTTTTCATTATTTTCTAAAAAAACTTTCTTCTGTGGGGGAACAGTATTTTGGCTGTCAAGGGAGCATTTTAAAAATTTAGTCTGTCCATTCTCATCCGCACACACCCAGGAACAGGGTTCAAAAAAGAATTAAATCGGCTTCTGCAGCTAGTATATCTTATGTGTATACTTATATTAAGTTGTCATGAAAGTTCTCAGCGTTTTGTGATACTGTTTTTCGTGCGTCTATTACTAAAGAAATATACAATGTACTTTGCTTGTTAATGTCGTCTCTTGTAGAGAATTTTTTGCTGTATCTGATGGTATGAGTTGTTTTTTACCTGTATTTAGTAGTTGTATATTTTTGGAGACCTATTTAAGCATGTCGAAGAAGCAATTTCGAACGATATTTTGTTTTAATTTTAAATTAGGGCAATCCGCAGCCGAGACAGCTCGACAAATTAACCAAATGTGGATGCCTAATAGTGTTGGAGAAAGCATCGGGCGACAATAGTTAGAGAAATTTTGTTTGGGACATTTCAGCCTGGAAGATGCACCCCGTAGCGGTCGACCTACAGTAATCCAGGACTACGATTTAAAGGCCCTGGTGGAAACTTATCCGTCACAAACGGTTCATGGGATTACGGAAGAACTAACCATCAGTCACAATGCTGTTGCAGATAGTTTACAACGCATTGGAAAGGTTAAAAAGCTCGAAAAATGGGTGCCTCATGATTTGAACGATCGGCAGAAATTGTCACTTTTTGAGGATTGTTCATCTTTGCTTTTGCGCAACCAAAACGAACCGTTTTTAGAACGAATTGTCACGTGTGACGAAAAGTGGATTCTGTATGATAACCGGAGACGTTCCGGACAGTGGTTGGACGCCGACGAACCACCCCGGCACTTCCCAAAGACGAAAACCCACAAAAAAAGACTACAGTTACAGTATGGTGGTCGGCGGCCGGTGTCATACGCTACAATTTTTTGGAACCAGGCCAAATCATCACAGCAATGTCGTACTGTGAGGAAGTCCACGAAATACGAAATGTACTAAAAATTGCGTCAGTGACAGCCGCCCTGGTCAACAAGAGGTCCAATCCTGCTGCGTGACAACGCCCGCCCACACGTTTCACAAATCACCGTCCAAAGATTGAACGAGTTGAGCGTCGAAGTTCTGTCTCACCTACCATATACCCCAGACCTTGCGCCAACCGACTACCACCTTTTCAAGTACTTCGATAAGTTTCTCACCGGTAGAACCTTCGCCAATCAGGACCAGGCAAAACGGCTTTCATAGATTTCATCGAATCCCGAGCACCAACCTTTTTTGCTGACGTCATAAATCGACTAGTATCGCGTTGGCAAAAGTGCGCTGGTTCGAATGGTGCTTATTTAGACCAAATCCGGTCAATATTACGAAAGTTATGACCATTTAAAGTTTACCAAGTAAAACGTTGAGAACTTTCATGACAACCTAATACTTAGAAACGTTTTTTTATTAAATTGTAGACAATCGACAATGATACAAGTGGCATACTATATTGTATATTCATGTAGAGATCATATATTTAAAGAGTGTAGAGCTGAGAAATTAACCAATTGTAATTAATTTGAGGTTAGAACTGTTAGCTGCCCTGTAGATAACTAATATGTTACTAATTATGCGTACGACCGTCGGCAACTGTGAAGTTACTATTCATCTTTTTGTCTATCCCTTATATATTGGTTACAAGTCCCAGTTAAAAAAATTACATTAAATGCTTTTTTAGAAAGTGCTTTCTCTTACTCGCAGGTTTTCCTAACTGCATGATCTTTTGTTGCCATAGAAAAATAAACTACATACTAATGCACTTTCACTTATTTTGCACACTACACCTTACAATGGAGAAAATAACACATATACCCTTATATAAATATCACTCTTCATATATCAAAGATCTAGGATACTAATCTCAATTTTATCATTTGGCTTGTTAAAATACAAGATTTGCGGTAAAGAAAACTACAAGTGGTTTATTAAAAATGACGTTTTAGAACTACTCGGTTTATATTCTTGGGAAACAATCCAACTAGAGCTAATAACAAATTTAAGGTTAATGTATTCTGTTCCTAGTTTACGTATATTTACAGGTTGTGTAATTTAATTTTAGCTCTCTAAGCCATGGTTAATAAACGGTGGCGTTATAAATAAATTCTACAATTAATTTCTATTTTTTGTAGTAGATATCAACGGACTGTCAAACACCTAATTCTGTAATAAGAATGATATACCATTGTAACGATCATTAACCACACTTTTGATTTTCGCAAAGCAGCAAGTGCTGGCTTTAAAGCTCGAGGAAAGATGTGTTAAAGACAAGGCTATCTAATCCAAAGAATATTTTGCTCCAACAAAATACAGGTTATTTTCAATTGTCAGTAGCCCTTTACAAATCCCTTTTATTGTAAAATACTTGAAAAGATTATTCTTCGTTGGTGTTACAGATTGTATGCGTGTGACTACTACGCCCAAGGTCCCGGGATCGAATCCCAACACGGTCCCCTTGAAAAATGTTAGGCAAGTATTTTTCACAAAAAATACGCCCTTGTTCGGATGAAAGGTAAGATGTAGGTCCCGTGTGTGAGTGTTGTCACGCACGTTAAAGATCCCTACCTTGCTTGGAACAGCAAGGGTTCGGCAAAATTCCAAATTTTCCAGGTAAAAAAAACTCGCTTCCAGGCCAATGTAGTACCTTCGGGTGGAGTATTGGAAAATCACAAGTAAGATGTTTCAGATTATCGTACAACTACAAATAAATCACATACAAAATAAATCAGTACAAAGCTTAAGGTCTTTATCCATTTGTGAGTTTTATACAATCTAAATAAAGCAGCCATAAAATTAAAATATTGTAGGTTCGAACTCAAATAAATGACCAATAATAATGTTTATGATATTATAAAGTTTCTTAATTACCATATATATATTTATTTGTCCTTACCGAAAAAAATTGTACGGCAGGACAATGCCACAGTTTTCCATGCTCGTACAGATTTGTAAAAAAGTTCATAGTAATACATTTATCAAGAAGCACCCAAACAGCAATCGGAAACATCTTGATTAGTTCTCGGCGTTGCACTTTTTTTTTAATTCTAAGAGCTGGCTCAAAAATATCTTTATATGCAAGACGTTCCAATCAAAGAAATACTACTGAGAACGTTGTATCAAAATTGTTAATACTTACACCTACAAAAATTGTGATGTATCGATATAAACTATAACGCTGGAACGCTACTTAAGCAAACATTAAGTAGTGGAAATAAATTTTTAATTAAACCAAATAAACCAACTACTGCTCCTTCCCTACCCTCATCGGTAGGTGTATTAAAATCCCCCGTAATTATTAAATTTTCATGTCCCTTTACGTATCCTAATATGTCTTCGATATCTTTGTAGATCACTTCTACCGCTTCGTTACTGTAGCTAAAGGTGGGCATGTATGCTTGTATTATTACTATGTTTACTGGTTTAGATTCTAATCTAACCATGAGTACTCTTTCGTTCTTTTGTAAGTAATTTTCTACACAGTATCCTATCTTTTTCCGCATAACTACCCCATCCCCAAATTTCCTTATTCTGCTCCTCTATGAATTACCTTGAAGTTTCCACTTCAAAATTCCTCCGCCTCTGGCCACCGAACTTCGCTGATTCCTACTATGTCTAGTGCTAACCTATTCATTTCGACTTTTAGGTTCTCTAGCTTACCTACTTGCTTCATGCTTCTAACATTCCATCTCCGACTCTCAAAATATTCCCGACTCTTATTCTGAACTTTCCGATTGCATCCTCCGAAGTAGTCCCTTCCCGGAGATTCGAATGGGGGACTATTTTAAATAGGCGGCTCCGTGGCGTAGTTGGTATGTATGTGACTACTAAGTCCAAGGTACCGGGTTCGAATCCCAACACGGTCCGCTTAAAAAATGTTAAGCGAGCATTTTTCACAAAAATACACCCTCGTTCGGATGAGAGGTAAAATAGAGGTCCCGTGTGTGAGTGTTGTCACGCACCTTAGAGATCCCTACCTGGCTTGGAACAGCAAGGGTTCGGCAAAATTCCAAATTTTCTAGGTAAAAAAAATTCGTTTACTGGCCAATGTAGTACCTTCGGGTGGAGCATTGGAAAATCACATGTAAGGACTATTTTAACTCCGGAATCTTTTACCCCAGAGAATTCCATCATTTTATTATTATTTAGGTACATTGTGTACTTAGGAAATAACGTGGTGGTTTCCCGTTGCCTTCCACATCGCGGTGGCGTGTCTTAGACTGCCATACCGACCCTTATAGTCGCTGCCAATCTAAGTACCAATAGAGCCGCTGCTCTCTTTCGGGGACCTCTCTTAGTCTGGTTCCTCACAAACGACCCTACTACTTTGGTTGGACCTGTAGATTGGCTCCTTAGCTCGTTAGAACACGCAAGCCATTTCATCTGTTCTGGTAATACAGAACAATGAATATAGACGGAAAAAATAAAGAAAGTGGCACATTTTGAGCTTTTAGAGAGTTTCCACAAAATCTTCAAACAGAATAAGTAGACAAATTATTGTCACATTTCAATGCATTTGATCACGATAGAAGTATGTATGGTGATATACGGATGCCGGCTAAGAGTTTTCTTAATTATATATACAAATTAGAAAAACACTTTTCATCGAAGTTCCATACAAAAAAGAATCGTAAAATTGTGATATTATCTCACATTTAAAAAAATTGTATAATGTATATATACTATCGATATATTTCTGAATTTTCTTTATAAAATTATTTTTAATTTACTTTTTTATAATTGTTTGTCTTAATTAAAAAGAAGTTCAAATATGTTTTATTATTATAAGAATTCAGATTTTATATGAATCGGTAAAACAGTTAGAAACATTATAGTAGGATTTATTATTTACATTCAAATTCCCCGCAAAAAATTCTTTTGTAATGGCGGATTGCGTTCGAGGTTATAGAATTTTGCCTTTTAAACTTTAAAGGATCTGACAGACTTCGCATCTGTAAGAGGTGTAATTTGTGTTAGAGTTGAGAATTGAACATCCATGAGCAGGTTCAGAAACCCGTAATTTTTGGCTCCATCCCATGAAATTGACTATATTTATTTGTTACAGTCAATATTAATTGCGTTTGTTCAGACAAAGGATATCCCAATGTTACTTTAAGAAAATAAATTCTAACATTCCCTGATAATAAAATACCTTGTGTAACAATTTTTTGGTATGCCGTATCCATAACGCAATAGTAACTACAGTTTTAGCATTTATGCAGAGATTGATTTTTCCTCTCAAAGAAGCTGGTAAATTTTTAAATGTCTTTAAGTATACGAATGCGCATTTCTTGTGATCCATATAGACGTAGAAGACGGCTTTTAAGGATAATTTTATACTGACTATAATATTTCATTTTCTGGAACATATTTAATTGATTTTCCTAATAATAAGCCACTCAGAGCGGCAACTTAGTTAACTCAGTACGCAAACCAAAAGATATAGCTCTATGTTAATGTTAAGTGATATGCTTACGTTTAGCTTTTAACTTAATTAGTTATAAATAGCAGGTGGAACAGTCGGCGATGTGGGTTTCGAAATATATTAGATTAATTTTCACTTAAACACAAACTCGACGCTTCGTATATCCTTCAAAGTTGAGTAACAACGCTCGCAGATACCTATCAGAGTACAATTCACAGTGCAAATTAGTACTTAAATTCGTTTCATTGTATTATTTTTTTGAATTAATTAGGAACTTTCGTAAATTTCTAACATAGCATGTAATTCGCTACAACTTAATACAACAATCCAAAATTTAATATTTTCGATCCTTTTACTGTCTTCGAGGATATTTGGAAAAAATCGAAATTATGGCAAATTTATCATTTTTGAACTTTCTACTAGTTCAAAGACCACAAACTACATTAATAGATATTAGGAAACCTGCTTTCATGCTATCCTAATATAAGACTTTACAGGATTCCAGTGGATCAGTTTTAACAAAAACCATCACTCCCTTATAGATTTTTTGACTGCGAAGGTGTATTAAAAAGATAAAATGTTCTATTTATCATGGATCGACCCAGTAGAACCGGTTTTCAGCGATTTCTTCACGATAAACTAATTTTCATCAAAAATAATGTATCATTAGTTAGTCATCTCTATTTAGCGTTAGAATGCAATTACTATTAGTATTATTATTACTGTTGTTTTTTCTTATCAGATAGTTTTATCTGATTTTAGTAGATAAGCATGTGGACTGTTATCAAACGTGCTTTCTCTTTATCTGTAAGTTATATTATGCATTTAGAAATTTTCTGGTGATTGTACATGTGTAGAGTATGACTAATTTTTGTAGGTGTGTGAATGTGTTTGGATATAGTTGTAGTTTTTGTATGTATTGACGTAGGTTGTTTGGTATGACTTCTGTACTTGATAACATGCTCGGTATTAGTTCTACTTTATTTTGGTGGCACATGTTTATTTCTTCAGCAAGTTGTATGTATTTTTCTATTTTTTCTCCTAACTTCTTCTGTATATTAGGTGTGTTTAGGATAGATATATCTATTAGTTGTGTGATTTTCTTTTGTTTGTGGATTAGTGTCATATCTGGTTTGTTGTGTGGTGTTGTTTTGTCGGTTATTATGCTTTAGTTCCAGTATAGCTTGTGTTCTATATTTTCAAGAATGTTTTGCGGTGTGTATTCGTATATTAGTGTATGTTCCTTTGTAGTTGTTAGTGTATTATTTTTGCGTTTGATGTATTCTGTGTTTCCTAGTATTGGACATCCACCTGTGATGTGTTCTATTGTTTCAATTTGTTGTTTACATATTCTACATTTGTCTGTTGTTGTGTTGAGATTTTCGATTATGTGTTTACTATATTAGTGTATATTAATTGTTTGGTCTTGTATAGCTTTCATGAATTCCACTGTTTCACTGAATATGTTGTCTTTCTTGAGCCATGTGGTCGATGCTTCTTAATCGATATGTGATTGTATAAAGTAGTATGGATGTTACCCGTGTAGTGTTTTTCTTCCATTTTTATTAATTTATTTGTGTGTCTTGTTGTGATTCCTTCTATTGGATTGAAGGAGCGGGTGTGACTGATGTGTTTGCGTGTATGATCGCTTTGTGTATGTTATTTGTTGCTGCTCTTTTTATGAAGTAGTTTCTTAAATTATATATTTGTTTGATGCACATGTTTCTTATATCGATGAATCCTATTCCTTCATCTTTTCTATTGAGCGTGAATCTTTTTATAGTTGAGTGGATGTAGTGTATTTTGTATTTGTGACATTGTGATCGCGTGTGTTGAGTGTGTTTAGGTCAATTGCTCCATTTTATTATCCCGAAAGAGTAGGTTAGTATGGGTATTGCATATCTGTTTATTGCTATTGTTTTGTTTCTTGTGGTAAGTTCTATTTTGAGTATTTTAGTGAGTCTTTGTTTATATTTCTGTTTCAGTTGTGAGTGTTCTATTCCTAGTTTGCTTGTATCCAAGATATTCGTATATGTATGTGGTGTACATTGCTTGTATGTGATTGTTGTTGTTGTTTAGTCTGTAGTTTTTTAGTTTTATTAGTTTACTTTTTATTGTACTGTTTTCTTAAATTTGTCTGTTCTGAAATTCATGTTTATGTCGTTGCTGTGTGTTTCTATTATTTTAAGTAATGATTGAGTTGTCAGTTTGTTGATGTTATTTGTTTGAGGTCGTTCATATATAGAAGATGAGTTGTTTTGTGTGGGTGTGTACCAGTGATGTTGTATCCGTATTTTGTGTTGTTTAGTGTACTCGATAATAGGCTTAGTGGTAGGCAGAAGCAGAAAGCACTTAGGGAGTCCCGCTGGTATATGCCTCTTCTGATCTCTAATGGTTTCGTTTTTATGTTACCTGTGTTTGTTTTTATGACTAGTGTTGTGTTCCAGTTTTTCATTGTTGTATCTAGGAA
This sequence comes from Platerodrilus igneus, assembly GCA_036346225.1. Lineage (NCBI taxonomy): Eukaryota > Metazoa > Arthropoda > Insecta > Coleoptera > Lycidae > Platerodrilus > Platerodrilus igneus. Next base: position 548,003 of record JARFIW010001015.1, read on the forward strand.
TTTTATTAGTGTTGCGTTTGCTTTGTATATTTGTAGTATGTGTATTAGCCATTAATGTAGTTTGCTGTTGTATGTCTTCTGTTAGTTTATGTATGCGTAGTGTAATGCTCTTTTTTAATTTTAGCTCAATGTGTCATTTCTGTGTCTGTTATTAATTGTTCTTTAGATCCTCCTGTTTCTTTGTTGCATCTTTATTGTTCTTCATGTAGTATATTGTTTTGTGTTGTATATATGACTAGTTATTGTGTTATTATGGTTGTTAGTATTTTGTAGGCGGCTCCGTGGCGTAGTGGTATGTGTGTGACTACTACGCCCTAGGTCCCGGGTTCGAATCCCGACACGGTCCGCTTGAAAAATGTTAGGCGAACATTTTTCGTAAAAATACACCCTCGTTCGGATGAGAGGTAAAATGGAGGTCCCGTGTGTGAGTGTTGTCACGCACGTTAAAGATCCCTAGCTTGCTTGAAACAGCAAGGATTCGGCAAAATTCAAAATTTTCCAGGTAAAAAAAAACTCGCTTCCTGGCCAGTGTAGTACCTTCGGGTGGAGCATTGGAAAAGCACATGTAATGTTAGTATTTTGTATGTTGTTAGTAAACAATATTGGGCGATATTTTTATGGATTTTCTGTCTTTTACACCCTTTGGTTTGAGATACGTTATTCCTTTTGTTAATATACGTGGTGTTGTGTGTGGTTGCGTAATATATTTGTTTAATAATTTTGTTAGGTGTGCGTGTGTCGTGATTTTTTTAGTCAGAAGTATGCTATATTGTCATTGCCAGGTGCTTTCGAGTTGTGTGACTTGTTAATAGTTTGGCTAATTTCTTTATGTGTAATGAATATTTCTTGCACTTCCTTTATTATGTTGTACTTGTTTGTTTCTGTTTGGATCCATTGTGCATGCTGGTTGTGGTGTATTGGGTTGGACCACAGATTGGTCCAAAAGTGTTCGGTGTCTGTTGTGTTTGGTGGGTTGTTTGTTGTGATTTCGTTTTTGTCTATAGTTTGGTAGAATTTTTTTTAGTTTTGGATGAATGCATTATTTTGTTCTTATCTGTCATTACTTTTTAGGTATCTTCTGAGTTTGTTGGCCATATAAACATTTTCCTAATCATTTACAACACTAGGCATAAAATCATTTTTCAAACAATCCTTACGTTATTAAACAAAATAGAAAAAGTAGAGAAAGTATCAGTAGGAGAAGCAGACAGAAAAACGATAAAGGCCTTTTGGAATGTTGTGCTCACATGTATGAGGATGATAGCCTGGACAGAAAGTTAATAACAAAAAGCTTATAGAAATAGTAGAAAAATAAAGAGGAATCGGTGGAAAACAAAAAAAATATAGAAAAAATAGAAGGGCAGGATACGTTCTAAGGCATTTTTGGGGAATAGTGCAGAGATAGAAAAAAAGAGGTAGAAGTAGACCTAGATCAGACCATTGCAGATAGTGAAGATGCAGACTGTGGAAATTTCAAGGAAATGTGTAGGCTAGCTTAGAATAGGAAACAATGAGGGCACGCGTCCAACCAGTTCCAGGACCGAAGACCTATTGATGATGAGAGAAGGTGTAAAGCTACCTCTTAAGCATTTACAAAAACTTGGAGTGACTATTCCTTTTATAGAACAAGCTGCTTTATTGCTTTTCAAAGCGCTCACTTTAAGGTTTATGCACTTACACATGCGTTTAAACCGATTTTCGGAACATTCTTTCCAGTCGAAAGTTGGTTTCTCAAAAACATAACTTTTGAAGGCTTCAACAGCTTCTTGAGGCGATGAAAATTTCTGTCAACGCATTTTTTGTGTGATATTAGGGAAGATAAACAAGTGGTTAGGCGATAAATCCTAGGATACACGCAATAAGACATAAATTCTAAAATTTTGTCCCTCAAATAGTCAACTGTTTGAGGTGCTTGTCAACTAGCACCGTTGTAATAAAAAATGATGCGATGTTTTCGCTTTTTCTTATTTTGTTGATGATTTCTGAGAAATAAATTGTTCTATACCATTCACCTGGTCACTAGAACCCAAGAAACAAAAAACGAATTTCTTGAAAATGCTTCGAGAATGAACAACTTTGTGGATTTCGAAGAAGAGGATAGTTGCTTAGCTTCCGATTCATACAAATGTATTGACGAAATTGAACACTTCCTTATAGCAATTGACAGAAGACATTTTTTAAACTTTGTTCAAATTATACGAAATCCAAAAGGAAGAGATTTTTTTCACGGTTAAATGTTCATTCAATTTTGATGTTTTTTGGAAGAACATCTCATTTTGCTCAACCTTCACAAAATCCATCACTAACGGACGCAATCGATGACGATGAAACTCTACTAATCAGTTGCTAACAGTCCATTCTGAGAGTGCTTGATTACCAAAAATTAAACAACGTTTTTGTAGAGCTCCAACTTTATACTAAAATCTTAAAAAATCATCAAAGAAAGACCTGCACCTAAAATTTCCATTTTTCATAAAACTGCATTGTTTAAATGTTCACTGTAAACAAACTACTTCGTCCATTTTCAACTAGCATTGTTTTCACAATAACGGACGTCAAATTATGCGAAAATAGTAATACATATCTCAATAGCGACATTCAATGACAATTTATAAGGATAAGGAAACCCTCTTATTTATTCAGTATTTCCTAGCAAAACCTTTTAAATGCAGAACATGATATAAAATGGGATGTGAAATAAAGAAGTCAGGTGGTATTTACTATGGCCAAGGTCCCGGGTTCGAATCCCGACACGGTCCGCTTGAAAAATGTTAGGCGAGTATTTTTCACAAAAATACACCCCTTCGTTCAGATGAGAGGTAAAATGGAGGTCCCGTGTGTGAGTTTTGTTACGCACGTTAAAGATCCCTACCTTGCTTAGAAAAGCGAGGGTTCGGCAAAATTCCAAATTTTCCAGGTAAAAAAACTCGCTTCCTGGCCAATGTAGTAGCTTTGGTTGGAGCATTGGAAAATCATATGTAAGGTATTTACTAACTTACTGAACTATAGAATGCACAGTAACATTACCTAGTCTACATCAGTAAACTTATATTAGTAAAATTCAGATGATGTTCAAGTTAAAAATAAACACACCGGATTCCGCCAGATGAGTGTTGTTTCAAGGGACAAAGGGCTATGAAACAAAATGCTTTTATGAAATCAACATCACTGTTTCCCACAAATTTTCCAAAAATTCCCACAGGGTACATCTTACACTATCTGTGTACAATAGTTTAATGTAGGTCTACCTTTACCTCTTTTTTTCCTTTCTCTGCTTCCAATATATTCTGCATTTTTACCTAATGTCTTAGACCTTGCCCTAATCATCTTATCTCTCTTAATTAATTTTTACTGTTTTCCACATACTTCTTTCTTCCTCTACCATTTCCAGCACATCTTTGCTCTTAACTTTGTCTGTCCATGATATCTTCATCCTACATCTGTAGCACCACATTCCAAAGAACTTTTCCTGTCTGCTTCTCCTACTGTCCACGTGTTACAGCCGTAGAGTGCTTAGATTCACATATATGCTTTCAGCAATCTTTTCCTTGTAGTAGCTGCAGTTGCTTGTTAAATGCAACACGACTCTGTACTAAGCATTGTTTTATATCTTTTGCAGTTTTCCCATCTTGCGTTATTTTACTTCCTAGGTAGCAATAGAAATCTTTAGCTTCTTCGAATTTCTCGTTTCCTATTTGCATTTTGGTTTTTGATTTATTTTTCTCTCCTATACATACTAGTATTTTAGTTATATTTTTGTTAATTTTCATACCGTATCTCTCTGTAAGAACTGTTTCCATTTCTGTAAGAGCTGTTTTTAACTCTTCCTTGATAGATACTAATAACGCTATTTGACAATACCAACTGCAAGTATAAATTTTTTTTTTGTAACCTAATCGGATATTTGAGTAAATTAAGCTAGAATAAGACTTTAATTGTATAAAAATTATTTGTTAAAGAAAAATTTTCAGCAATTTTGAGTCAGATCTCAAAGCATTTTGAATTTTTTCAAAATTTTCTGCCTAACATCGTTGGCCAACTACACTGACAACCGAGGTAATACAAGGATAGGTAAATTATCCAGAGAATTTTAAAGAGAGTTTTTGTGACACATATGAGATGTTTGAGTTGTGTAATTATTAGCAAGGGTTAAACGAAGTAAACAACCATTAGGTAAGTTTTTTTGTCTAAGTTTAAACTGTAAATTGCTTTTATAAGCATTATTTATATCTGTGTACGTAAGAGATTCTTTAGATAATGTGTATAAAACAAAGATGGTTTTGAATGCATAGAAGATTGTTCATAGACGTTTTTTGAAATTTCAGTGTTTTATTTTCTTTTGATAAAATCCACAATATACTTTCCGCTGAGCTAACCAGACAAAGAAAAGCACACGGTAAGATAAAAATTTTATGTTTTCTATTGCATCCTCATTAATACAATTCGCTCGTACCCAAGTCGCAGCATTTTTTGTGTCTCCCAACATATAGGACGGCTGGTCACAGAAATATATATATATATATATATATATATATTGCTGTGATAAGGGGTTGTTTGAGGGTGTACTTTATAGTAAAGGTCATTTAGGAATGAGTAATTATCATAGGCAGCAGAAAACAGCATTTATTTAGTGAAGAAATGAGAAATACATGCATTAAGTACATAGTAAATATTTAATACCCTGTAGATAAAGTTTAGTGAATTTAGGTAAAGCGGATAATGATATTTTTCAGTGGAAGCACGCGCATATTTATAAATAAACGATAAAGTGTAATTAGACACGCATTCAAAAGGTGTTCCAGACGATTAGATTAATATGGAGATAAAAATAGAGCTTCAGGTAGCATAGGTAAATGCGTAAAAGTATCTAACCATTTTGATAAGAAAGCAGATTAAAAATTGCGTGAATCGCATGTAAATATGAAAATTTAAAGTCGAATTGCATCAGTTGTTTATGGTAAGGCAATTAGATCTATCAAAACACAGCATGTTGATAACGAAAGACAGCTGCAAGCATGTTATGATTATGGGGAATCGTGGGGCATTACATCAGAAACTGCTCTAAATGTAATTATTTGATTGGTCAGAAATAAGCGACGAGTTCTAGACCATACCCACGGATGGAGTGGGAAATAAAGAATATATTAGCAAGCACCGTGATAACGAAGTTAGTTTTGAACTCAACAAAGGCCGAAGTGCGTCGTGATGAAATAAAGCAATACGTAAATTTTAAAAGTGAAAGATAAAACAAGTGCTAATATGAAGATTATAATTGCCGATTACTAGGGCTCTGATGTCTGGGGGAACTAATACAAATCTGAAGTCCGGGGGAAAATCCAGTGATACAATTCTGATGTATGAGGAAAAAAAATACAATTTTGATGTTCGGGGAAAATACAGTAATACAATTTTGATGTCTGGGGGAAGAATAAGACAATTTTAAGTTTGAGAAAATTGAATGACAATAAGAAGAAGTTTGATATGAAACGACAATAAATTGGGGGTGCATAAATTAATAATATTAGTCCATAGTGTAATGGCAATAATTTAAATGTAATCCAGAATTGGGGAAGATAAATTTTAAATGGAAGCGTCGATATGAAGAAATAAACCAAGTCAGATTTTTAGTTATAAGACATTTTGTTTTTCTATATATTTTTTTATTGAATTTGCTTAATATAATATGCTTGTAGAGTGTCAACAAAAGGAGTTGCATACAATGAGTAATATGATAACAGGTTTAGAATGTTCTACACTTCGTTGATAAAGATAATAGGTTTTTTTTGGTGACTTTGGGTTTTGAGTAAATAGTATATGATTGTTAACAAATGAGATTTATAACATGAACTAATTGAAAAGTGTATTTCAAATAATTTACAAAAGCTGTATGTGCAGAATATATTGGTTTCATTATACATAAAATATAGTTTGAAGCTTTACCTTCATTTCTAGTCTTATAAAATTCAAAAATATTTGTTCAGAGAGACGTAATATTAATTTTAAAAAAAAAGGCAAAAAGACACATTTATAGAATTTTCTCCGAAACTTTCTATACCGTTCTGATTTTGGATATTACAATCGTGGCAAAGTAATTATTAATAGTTCAATGAATTATATACACAAAACAGACAAGAAATTCCTTCATTATTTTTCTTCATCTTAAAAAATATTAAAAAATAGAGTGAATATATATATATATATATATATATATATATATATTGCTATGATAATTGGATAGTTTAGGGGTAGGTTAAGTCATAGGGGTCGTAGAATAAATAAAAACAACTTCAACTTTAAGAAAAGCAAATAATTCCAGAAATTATAAGAGTAAATCGGTCACTGTACATAATGTTAATTAAGAGGACACTGTATATAAAATATGCAGAATTAAATGCATGAGAACATAAATATGTCTAAGTGTAGTTTACATGTAAAGAAAAGATTTTAAAACGCAATAAATTGAATCAAAATAAAATCACCGGGACGCATAGATAAATTGGCATAGCAAATATTTAACAATTGCGTCGAAAATATCAACGTAAACGCATTCTAAATAATTCATTATTAGAAAATCGTTACGTGACTGGAAGAGAACACATTTGTTCAGCAAACCAATATTCTGTAGAAACAAATAAACACCAAGCGGTTCAATTATACGATAAAATTAACAAACATCAAATACGTGAGTTAATTAAAGTCAAAAGTTGGAAATTCTCGAATAATATTACAATATGCGGCATGCGGACGTAACGAACAGAGCATGCGTCGAATATTTAAACTAAGTAATTTGTAAAAATTCCGAGTTATGCGAGATAAGGCAAAAGTATCAGCCTAGAATGTAAACAAGCCAATGCAAACAATTGGAAGAAGGGCTTATATATACGATAGTAACGGAACGACATTTTAGTCTATATTCAAACTGAGCAACGATTATGTTCAAAGGTGTTAAAAAATCACGTAACTAGTGAAGTATAAATCAAAACAAATGAGAGTTAAAAGTGCGAGAATTTGTGCAACGAAAAATAAGCCGATCTATAGATAGACGACTTTAATTTGGGACACATTTAAATGAGACGACTTTAATTTGGGATCTAATTTGGGACATATTTGATTGAAATGGCTTTAATTTGGGATAATTAATCGAAACGATTTTAATTTGGGACTTCTAACTTTGAACATACTCTAATTTTGGAGATAATTTAAAAATGAACGTATTCTAATTTGAACATATTCCAATTTGGTACGATTTTAATTGGAAGCGATTTATGGGAGGTGATTCTTATGTGGGGTCGGCATATCAATAAGCAAAGCGGACACAGAAAAGGGATGCAGATCATAGAATAGGATAGAACTACAGAACCCATTCTAGGTTAGCAATCTTAATACACTTTATTATTGAAAACTGCTTTGATTTAATATTTGCCATACATTGTATATTTGTAGGAGTCATCAAAAAGGTCACTTCAAAATTTATAAAACTAAATATATATCTTAGAACGTTCGAAGGTCCCTTAATATAATTAAAAGATATTTTTGCTAGCTTTCAGAAAAAGCATAAATCTGGTATATGTAGGTATTTTGTACAAAAAAGGAAAATTTTGAGTGTTGTAAATATTATCAATTATTATATTGTGTATTCTAGAATTTCTTTATTTGATTCAATAAGATTTATTCAGTAAGCTAGTCGGGGTAAAAATCCTAATTTAACATTTCATAACATTGGGGCTTAAAAATAATAATAGGGCAAATCATAGCAATAAAAATAGGTACGCCCAATAGTGGGGCGAATTTCATAGTAAGTAAGTAAGTAAGTAATATTAAAGGTCAATAAACATTTTACACACATATAATATATATATATATATATATATATATATATATATATATATATATATATATATATATATATATATATATATATATATATATATATATATTGACTTTCAATGCCCTATTATAATTTTTAAAATATATTATATAAATGTTGAAAATTCCACTTTTTATAAAAACAGTAGCCTATGAAATTTTGAGCGCGAAAATTTCGCGCGCGAAATTTCACGTTTACTGGGGAAAGCGATTGCGGCCAAACAATTGCATATATGAAAAATCCGTAAAAAACTTTTTTTTCGAAATTATGTGAGATTCGTAATTCATAATAGTGTTTTTTCGAATTATTTAAATCTCGGATGTGACAGAACGACGAACACTTTTTTTGCGAAAATGGGGTGGGGGGGTGGGAGGTTGCTACACCCCGATTTGGAGAAATTTAAACTTTTAGAGAAGTTTAGTACCCAACCTAACACTTTGTACAGAAATTTTAAGCCGGGTAATTACTTTGACCAAAATAACCACCACAGCTGAGCTAAACAAAATATTTGGGAAAAGTCTTGAATATGGTTTCGTTAGCATTATCCTACAATGTATTAGTTTTTTCTACACAACAAAAACCAAAGTAGAAAATTACACAATATCTTTGTAGGGCGCTTAATAATTAAAGCACACAAAGAATTTGTTTGAACATAGTTCATAAGGAAATTTACCGAAAGACATTTGATTAAAAAAACATTGATAATGGGACTGCTGTGTAAAATATGCAGTCATACTTAATCAACATTTCTATCTTATTTATTTTATGATAGTCAGGTCCTTGGTTTAAAAGTATAAATACAAGATACAAGCATACAAATTCACGAAGTCAAAAAGTTAATTGTAAATCAGATTTTCTGCTAAAAAAAGACTCGCGTCTCTTCAGATATGCCAAATTCTTAGAGTAAGTAGTGAACCTAAGTATATGTTTTCAAACTTAGAAACAATTTTATTGGTGATTTTCATGTTGAAGATCAATACTGATTGAAATTGCTTGTTGCAATCATTTGGATAAATCTAGCATTACTGTTATCATACCTTTTGCAAATATCAGACATTCTAGGTGAGCTACAGAAATATGTAGCGCGCAACGAATCATCAAAAGCAAAGACAGTCAACGTGAAAACCACCAACAGTTCATTGATGAACCACATACACTTCATTTGATTTTAAATTTAGATCATTAGTTCACTGGCTAACTTTTGAAAAAAAAAAAGGTTTCTACGGCTTTATTCTAATGACAAAACTTCTATTGATGTCTTTATAACCTTTCATAAAACGATCGGAATTTGAATAACTTTTACTTAACCAACCAACTAAGACCATTTAATGAAATTACACCATTTATTTTATTTCTACACCATTGTTCTTTGCGCTTAAATAAATAACGCAGACTCTATGATTAAATTCTTTTATAGATTTTACTAAATGATGCAAGTAAGAAGCTTCCATTTATTCCGTAATTTTGTGCTGTTCCAGATATTTTGTAATAGAAAATTTAAAATTTAGTAATCAGTTTGGTGCAGTCAAATAGGTCTAAATTAAAATTTCCTTGCATACCACCTAATCTCAAACTACGGGGATTTCTAGGAAACACCCCCAAGAAAGAATAACAATAGGATGCCAAAAGCTGAGATCTGGAAGGTGATTCTGGTTTCACTCAAAAAATGACCGAGTACACTAATTTTAAAACTAACCTAAAATAAATGTTAACAATAAAGACACTAATATGCTTATTTAGCAACTGCTGTCTGAAAGGAAAGGTTTCTAAAATAAAATGTTAAATCAACTGAATATCAATCACGCCTCCAGGTAATTGTGATATAATTTATTATAACAAAATCGAAACTAATATCTCCATATTAGTTGCGAAAAACATCAATATAAAAGTCTCTAATCTATTATGTAATAATGTTTTTAATACAAGTACCTGATAGATATTCTTAAGCAAAAATTAAAAATCAAACATATCGCAAATTATATAACTTAATAGAAAACGTTTCCGACGAACAAAATTACTATCTAAATTCTTAACCTAATAACAAGTACGCACTGTGGGTTTGTTTCTAAATTCTATATACTTAAATTTAAAAAATGTTCAATCATTTACAGTAACGGTAGGTTATAATCTCAAAAATTCAAGCATAAATACCCGATGAGTGCTTTTTGTAGATAATTGGAACACCACTAAAAGCGTTTATTTCCTGGTCGAATTTTGTTTTGACCAGATCCTACTGGAACTTAGAAAGAAAAACTAGAATTTCTGAATTAGAATGTTTTTGTTTAACATGAAGTTGTCGATTTAATGGGAACCAAGGTGTCCCTAAAATTAAAAGTGACCAAACTGGTAAAGTATTATCCGAACTTCAATGACTAACTGCTTTAATCAGTTCGATACCTTCTTTAAGGTTAACTAAAATACTCAAGTTACACGTTGTTTCTCTGGAAGTTAAAGACAAAGTGCTCTAAACAAAAATGCTTTCCCCCATAAAACAATTCGAGATATCTTCGTCACAATTCGGTCAGATGAACTGAGGCTGCAAATTGAAATTATTTAGTGCCGTTTTTCTCTATCAAATATATGATATGCTATCTCACTTGAAACTTTATTCTAGACTCAGAATAAGCAAATTATCATTTTTTAATCAGCACAATTTTGCGCGTGAACGTCTTCGTGCTCAGACGATGAGGTCATAGGCGCCAGCATGATATATTATTAATCAAAACGAATGAATCATAAAACTGTAATAATTCTAGAATACAACGTTACGTTCTGCCAACATTTCTAACCTGCAAAACTTACATAATGGTTTGACAATCATTGAGTACGAACAATATAAGATACAGAAATAATTCTTCCGTAGGAAATCGAGAGCACATGTAACCTAAAAGTTACACTTCTTAAAGGAAATAACATAACTCTGTTGGTGGCATTTACTAATACAGAAACTATTAAAATGAAATATGATTATAAGCATTTCAAAGGAACATCACAGTGGAGAAAGACCTACAGTGTTGACGTACTCGAATTGAATAACATTTTACTTTGTCTCATTAGACAAAAAATTCCATTCTCTCGACATATCGACAATGATAACGATTATTGCACTTTAACAGAGAACAAAGTTTTTTGAGTTTGTTTCGTTCAAAACCCTGCAAGCGATTTTTTGCATGAATATTTCCTTCCACATGAAATTAGTTTTCATCAAGTATTTATTCATCAAGTATGTACTCTATAAATTTTGTCTTATCAAATCAAACATCTGCGTAGCAAAATCATGTTACAAAGTCGCTACAGTAAGTTTCAATACCTGCAGTGAATACATTTCAACCACCGCTGCACATAAATTCATGGCTTTCTTTTAAAAGATAAGGCCGCTTAACCACCTGCCCAGTAAATGAACACTTCGAATGAGTTTGTTATCTTACCAAGGTTGTACTCCATCGAGCGGTATACTTATATTGCGGCTGTGCAGGTGTTCAAAGTAATAAGATTGTTCCCTTTCGCGAGATTAAAATGCTTCCTGTGCTAGTATAAGTTAAGTTGGTGATTCCAGCAGCTAGACGTAGACAAATGCAGCCGCAATTCCTCGTCCCAAGTGGTACCAGAAAGAAGCTGATAGCTCAAGGTACAGTAAAATTTTCTTTTGCCTTATTTGTGTTGCTGTTTTGGAAGATAGACAATTCTTTTTTTGGATTGATTCCGCACTAACCTGCAGGCTATACGTTACCAAGTGTATGCTCACAACACGAACAATTATATACCTTATTCTGAAAGCTTGCGTAAATTAATGTTAACGTCAACACCTTGCTAGTTACTATTTGATTAAGCTATTTAAAAATTTAATGTTACGTTATTTCTTAAATTTTACGAGGTGCACTCACCAAAGCAGATGTTACTGAAAATTTTATGTATAATTTCTTCTTGTACATGTTTAGAGCTGAAAACATTATACTGGTATGTAGAGATGTAAGTGTTATTTAGATAATAAGATTTTATTCTCGTTATTTGAATGTTTAGGTTTATATTGCCCTATATGTAAATTGACCCCTGTGTACATCACGTTGTAACGAACGATTTCGTAAATGTGTTTTTGACTTTTGTAAATAATCCTTTGGAATTATATGTTGATAATATAATTTTTACTAAGATTTCCAATGTGTTCTTTCTGTTTCACCCATTCCACTCTACGACGTTTTTGAGCTAGCCCGAAATCTAATTTGTTTGCATTTCGATTCTACCATCCTGTCATTGTTTTGTTGCGATATTCGGTGTAGGCGATTTTGTTACGTTTTTTTTCGTGGCAGCCACGTTGGGCGCCAAAGTTATGTTACGTTGGCTCGTAGCCGTGCGTAACAAAAAGAAAATCAAAGAAGAAATGACCGGGCTCAATCGGAGAGTAGGGGGGTCGTAGAAAACAGACCAACATACAATGTACGCGGCTGTAAGGAGTTAGTGACAATACCTGCAAGAAAATTAGTTAAGCAAACCTGAAAAAAAAGAATAAGCATAGCAGCAATGAAACGTCTAAGTTATTCAGTACTTTGTAGAATGTAAATAAAAGAAACTGTTTAGATAAACTATATAATATAATAACGGTAAAAGCATTACAAAAATTTTTAGTACAAAGTGAGGTAGTATTGGGGAGTAGCAGAAACGTTTCCTCACACGCCAATTAAACATAAATCAGACAAAATGTAAAAAAAAATAAATAGGTAAGACACAATTGATATGAGTAATTCAGTAAATAAATAGGTAAGACACAATTGATATGAGTAATTCAGTAAATAAATAGGTAAGACACAATTGATATGAGTAATTCAGTAAATAAATAGGTAAGACACAATTGATATGAGTAATTCAGTAAATAAATAGGTAAGACACAATTGATATGAGTAATTCAGTAGTATTGATCTTTCTTTCCTTCTTTCTTTTTTTTTTCTTATGTTTTAAAATATCATGCAAGTCTTTTGTAAAAGGTATCAGATCGACAAAGATATGGTAAAGCAACGGATAGATATTTAAAGTAATAACAAGTAGGAAATAGTTCAACTTACAAAAGTCCTTCAGCAACGCTTCCTTGCAACGGAAGTGTGAGATTCACGATGTCCTACGCTAACGAAGCACTTCACCCTGGACTGTGAAGGTGTTGATGGAACTTATCACACGTCACACTAATCACACCTACGCATTTCACTGGGGTTAGCAGCAGACACCATCACGCGACGGAACTATGTAGCATTGATAAATTTCTTGTTAATTCTATTTCCTGAGACAATAATTTAGAAATATTTTGTAGCACTAGTTTAATTTCAACTGGGATTAAATGTATATTATTTTCATAAACCTCCAAAAAGCAGTGAGAAACTTCAACCAATACCTTTGTAAACCGGTAGTCTGTTATATTTCGCAAATAACGAAATTTGCGCAAGCAATGATCTATTTTAGATTCTTTGGTGTTAGAAAAATGCAGAAACTACAGTATCCACTGTATTTAAATAAGCCAAAGTATGCACTAATCCGATAAAACAAAGGGACACTAGACTAGATCGCACACACATTAATCCTAAAGAAAGAATCTGTCAGTTTAGCAAGTTCTACGACTCCTATTTCACAAGACAAACAACTAAAACCACAAATTAGTAAAGTACGCGTATCACTAAAGTAGGTCCGTCAAATGTTCCTTAAAGCATTTGTCTCACAAGAAAAACAACTAAAAACAATTAGTAGGCACGCGTAAGCAATAAAAACCGTCCGTCAAATGTTCCGTAAAACACACGTGCAGGTCGAGTAAACACGTTCGCCTATCAAGCATACTTCCTTCAAAAAGGAATTAGAACTACACTTTGTACAGTTAATATACCATTTTTATTTCACAAGAAAACAACTAAAAATCGTGCCGTGCTCGTACATGAACAATACAAAAATTAAGCCCGCATTAATTCTCACTATTGTCAAAGCAAAGAGGAAACAGTATTTTTGACGTACTTAGTATATCGGAACAAAGAACAAAACACGACAACTCATCTGTTACTGCAATTCGTTGCTATTACAACTTTTATCGTCTCTTATCTAGACTTGTATATCCACATAGGGAACAAAATTTACATTTACCACAAGACAAGGACGATGCAATTTATAATCAATTACAAGCGGTTTATAATTTTCAATTTATCTATCTTTAAATTACTACACACGAGTTAATAAATATAAGATATAGAACTAGTAATTTGTAGCAATGTATTTATTAATTGGGAAACAGCGTAAAATGTTAAAATTACAAAACTGCCCGTTACAATTTCTTTACTGACTTTTAGTGTTTTCTTTCGTGTCTGCACGGAATACCGTAACAAGTTGCCTGAGAATAAAAAACTAACGAAGCCTGTATACGCAGAAATATTCTATAGTATAGCTAGAATATATCTCAAACTTCTAAGCAAGTTGTTTTTCAGGTTTGGTTTACAAGGTTTACCATCCTGATTCGGCTCTTTGCAAAACCTTGATAAAAATTCTTTACTATAAACCTCTGTGTATCACGCGATGTTCTTTTTTTTTCATTATACTACGCGCAAACTTGTAAAATCGTTTCAAAACGGAATAGATTTGATATCTCCGTAGACTAGACATACCTGAAAATGATAGCATCTTTCTTTTCAAGAATATTTATTTATAGAATGCATGCTGCGCGTCGTATACACATGAGCGCTTTCTCTTGTCATTACTAATTTAATCAGTAAGTCATTAAACGTTTCCTACGAGTATGAAATCGCACAGTCTCTATGAAAATGACTCAAATCTGAGCTTAAAGTTTCTTTGGAATGAATAAAAGTAATCTGTACCACAATTATTACGTATATTTTTCAGTGCCTACTCAGTTTCATTTTCTTTAAATGCGAATAACTCACAAATCGAAAAGTGTTTACAGGTTTAAAAAGAGATTTTCAGACGTGTAAAAGGAACTATATGTACGAAATATAATTTAAAATAGCAAAATTTACTTTAAGAATAATATAAACCATCAAAGTTCTTTCTTGATAAAAAATTCATTGTACAAGACTATTTACATAACAAAATCAAATAAGGCTATTTAGGCGCTCGCATTTCGCAAATGTAATATGATTAAAATCGCCGTCTTCACGACGCAAACTGAAATATGTAGAAAAGCCTTTGTCATAGTTATACAACTCCCAAATCTAAAAGTCTTTAGGGATCCAGGCAGACTACAGACATTCTGAGGACCGATAATTTAGTTAGGTTTGGCTGTTAGCGCGTACACTGAGCTAACTAAGTAGTCTTGTTGGTGGGGACTTAGCAGACTATAGCCAACAGTTGGCCGAATGGCCTTGAAAAATTTAATTGCTATTTGGTAGCTGTTCTTTCAAGAGAGTGGTCGCGTAATGAAAATACAACTATTATCCAGAAATGTTCTTATTGCTTTTATACAACGGAGGAAAGGAATAAGAGACCGATAGTATTGAGTACATCCCATAACAGTGAAATATTATGGCAGGGAAAGTTTTACATGATGCGTTCCACATTACTAAATTTCCAAAAAAAAATTCTATTCGTTTATCGCTTGAGCATAATCAGCTTCAATGATCTTGTCAAATAAACCAGAAATAGCGAAAGGTAATACACCTTTAAAACTTACTATACACGTTGAGGAGAAATTGAGTGCTACGACACGGTAAGATAAATCCGGACGGTTCTGTGGATTAGATAGATATGCGTATGACTACTAATCCCAAAGTCCCGGATTCAATTTCCGACACGGTCGCTTGAAAATGTTAGCCGATCATTTTTCACAAAAATACGATCTCGTTCGAGTGAGAGGTAAAATGTAGGTTCCTTGTATGAGTGTTGTCACGCACGTTAAAGATCCCTACTTTACTTGGAATAGCAAGGATTCAGCAAATTCAAAAATTTTCAGGTAAAAATACTCGCGTCCTGACCAATGTAGTATCTTTAAGTGGAGCATTAAAAAATCAAATGTAGGAGTAACAATGATGAGGCGGCTTCGGGGGTTAGGCAGTTCACGTGTGACTAATAATACCAAGGTCCTTGGTTCAATTCCCAACACGGACCGCTTGAAAAATTTTAGGCGAGCATTTTTCACAAAAATACGCACTCGTTCAGACAAGAGGTAAAATATAGGTATTGTGTGTGAATATTGTCACACACTTTAAAGATCCCTACCTTGCTCGGAACAGCAAGTGTTCGACAAAATTCAAAATTTCCTATCATGACGCATTACGCCTGTTACGATTTAAATTTGGAGAAATATAAAATACTTTACTGATATATCGGAAAGTATTACCAAAGACAAAAAAATTTGCTAGTTTTGAAACGATTGCTTTATGCAAAAAAAAATTAAAAATGTTATATTTGTATATTCGTTAGTATTTTGGCGTAAAATATCAAGTAAAAAAGTGTAATTAATAAAGAGCTTTAAGCGGTTGGTATAACCATTTCAGTTGCACTAACAGAAATGCAGAATTAAACGGTTTATATTTAAGATTATACATGGGGATGGAAATCTAATTAAAATGTGAAAAAAAGAACCGTAACAGAATAGAACAAACAGATGAAATCCTCGATCAGAAATAGCATCTAATTCTTTACAAGATAGTAATTAAAACGCAACGATAAAATTTTTATATAACCTGGAATATCTTAAAAATATTAATTAAAAAAAATTAAAAGATAATCGAATTGAGTTGGAAAATTATTTAAAAGCTGAAGATAATCAAAATATTAATTGCATAGAATTTATAATAAATTATTATCATTCCATTTCGAATGAACCTGCACCTTGCCGAAGTTCTAGATTATTAGAACAGGTGAAATGTGCGTGTTCTAATGAGCTAAAGAGACAAACTACAGGTCCAACCAAAGTAGTAGGGTCGTTAGTGAGGAACCAGACTAAGATGGATAAACTAATGACGATAAAAGTAACTGTACTTAAACATGATGATTATTATAAGCAACTACAAGTATTAGTTGGACAATATTTTCGAATAATGTTAATTGTGTGAAAGAATTTACTGGAAAACTATTAATTCGGCAAATGTCTAAGTGCTGAGGGATCTTGGCAGTCACACCCTTCACTGAATCTCGGTGAAATAGGGCATAAAATTATGAAACAATAGAAGGGGAACCGAGCTGTATATAAGCAGTGTGAGAATTTCAGGGAACTGTGTAGACTAGCTCAGAATATAAATAAGTGCAGGTACGTGTCCAACCAGTTTAGAGATAGAAAAAATAGTGACGAAAAAATAAGCGCTGATAAATCTGATGATTATTATAAACAACTAATGTTGACCGTACGAAAAGATATATCGGAAAAAATAGTAAAAGGCATCAAGTTCTGGGGGAACTTAGCAGCCACAGGCTGCTTACCCCCTTCACAACCACCGAATGTCGGAGAAATAGGGTATATAATTACAAAACAATAGAAGGGAACCGACCTGCATCTAACAATAAAGAACAGTGCCTATGATGAAAGACAGCAAACATAGAAACAAGAAGAAAATTGTTGAAAGCATATGTGTGGAGCACAGCACTGTATGCCTATGAAATATGGGCAGTAGGAAAAGCAGACAGAAAAACGGTAGTAGCCTTTTGTGTTTCATATGTATGAGAATGATAGCATGGACAGACAAGGTTAATAAAAAATAAATTATAGAAATATAGAAGGGCAGAATACGTCCTAAAGCATTATTGGGGAATATTATGGGATATATTACAAGCAGAGATAGGAAAAAGGAGGTAGATGTAGACCTAGATCAGATAGTGATATATGCAGAATATGCAAATTTCGGGGAAATGCGTTTGTTCAGAATAGGAAACAATGAGGGTACACGTCTAACCAGTTCCATGTCTGAAGACCTAATGATGATGATATTATCATTTAAAGATTTATTCATGATGAATAATTTGCAAATTTTAGAAATCCTAGAAATTCATTACGGTTCATATGCAACAATAATTTAAATTTAACTTTTGGAAATACATGCATATCATTAAGCGTATCATTAACATTACCCGTGTTCTTTGTTTTTAATTTTTTGCCTACCCTACATTAATAATCACTGCACGCCACTGATTAATCACGATCTCAGGTGACAACGGCAAAGACATTAAAACTCGTCACCAGGCAATATGTCTGTGCAAAAAAAGTTTAAACTTCTAAATTTATATGTACTATAGTGTTATGGCATGACATACTGTTGCAGATTAATATAGTAACTAAGTTGTTTAAAAAATATCTAATAATAAAATAATTTAATAAAATAATAGCGTATTTCAAACAAAAACAAACAGGTGACAGCTTCAAAAAGTTTGTTTTGGAAGCTGTAAAAATTGCCGATCTTCTTGAAATAGATGCCGCATTTTGTTTACCGTAAATTGTTAGACGTCGAAAAAAAAGTACATTTGATTATCAACATGAACATTAGGTGGAAAATAAACCAGAAAAGAATTTTAACTGGAGTTTTTATTTCGCCATTTTTGATACGACCATTAACTCACAGCAAGAAACGATTTACTCTTCTTAATGAGTAATCTCATTACTTTGAGTTTTATACAGCACACAGGCATTAAAAGAAACTCTGAATCAGATTTGATGAAACACTGCCGAGACTTAGAAGTAATATTAACTGACAAGAATGAGAAAGCGATCGATGGAATAGCACTATTCGAAGAAATAAATACCCTTTTTAGTTGTAGTTTAGAAAATAACAATGGCCCTTTTTAAAGTTTTACGTTATTTAGTACAAAATGCCATTTCGAATGGACCTGCAACTTGAAGAAGTTCTAGATTACTAGAACATTTGATATGGCATGCGTGTTCTAATGAGCTAGAGAGCCAAACTACAGATCCAACCAAAGTAGTAGGGTAGTTAGTGAGGAACCAGACGAAGACAGGTCCCCAAAAGAGGGCGGCGGCTCTTTCGGTATTTAGATCGGCATAGGCCATAGAGGTCGGTATGGCAGTCTAAGACACACTACACCACATTACCTAACAAGTACACATTACATGTGATTCTCCAATGCTCCACCCGAAGGTACTACATTGGCCAGGAAGCGAGTTTTTTTTTTACCTGGAAAATTTTGAATTTTGCCGAATCCTTGCTGTTCCAAGCAAGGTAGGGATCTTTAACGTGCGTGACAACACTCACACACGGGACCTCCATTTTACCTCTCATTCGAACGAGGGTGTATTTTTGCGAAAAATGCTCGCCTAACATTTTTCAAGCGGACCGTGTCGGGATTCGAACCCGGAACCTAGGGCGTAGTAGTCACACACATACCACTACACCACGGAGCCGCCTCCTAACAAGTACACAGCGTACTTAAATTGTAATAAACATGATGGCATTCTCTGGGGTAAAAAATTCCGGAGTTAAAATAGTCCCCCATTCGGATCTCCAGGAGGGGACTACTCCAGAAGGTGCGCTCGAAAAAGTTCAGAATAAGAGTCGGGAACATTTTGCGAGCCGGAGCGTGGAATGTTAGAAGTATGAAGCACGTAGGTAAGCTAAAGAACCTGAAAATTGAAATGAATAGGTTAGCACTAGACATAAGAGAGATCAACGAAGTTCGGTGATCAGAGGCGGGGGATTCTTGGAGTAGAGACTTCAGGGTAATTCATACAGGAGCAAAGGAAGAAAATCCGGGTATGGGGATAGTTATGCGAAAAAAGATAGGACACTGTATAAAATTACTTACAAAAAAAAAACGAAAACGTACTCATGGTTAGATTAGAACCTAAACCGGTAAACACAGTAATAATACCAGTATACATGCCCATTTCTAGCTACAGTGACGAAGAGGTAGAAGCGATCTACAAAGATATCGAAGACATATCAAGTTACGTAAAAGGACATAAAAATTTATTAATTACAGGGGATTTTAATGCAGCGGTAGCTTAATGTAGGGAAGGAGCGGTAGTAGATTTATTTAGTTTAGGCACAAGAAACGACAGGGGAGATAGGTTGGTAGAATTTTGCGACAAGAACAATTTAATCAGCCCAAACACATTATTTCAACATCATGTTAGAAGACGATATACGTGGAAGATGCCAGTAGATATAGGAAGATATCAAATAGATTACATTCTTGTTAGACAACGGTTTAGGAATCAAGTAAAAGACTGTAGAAGCTACCCAGAAGTAGATATAGACACTGACCACAACATTGTAATTATGAATGACGCACTTACATTTAAAAATTTGAAAAAGAAACAGAAAAAAGCACTTTGACTTTAAGAAACTAAAAGATAAAAATATTCAAAAAAGATTCAAAAAAAGGTCAAATCAATTGCTAAAAGATATCGGAAAAATTTCTGATACTAAGGAAGTAGAAACGGCCAGAGATATTCTGGGGTATACACAAAAAGAAAACAAGAAACCATGGATAACAAAGGATATCCTGAATTTAATAGAAGTAAAACGAAAATACAAAAATAAATCAGACGATACAGGGAAGCAGCGATACAAAGCCATAAAATGGGAAATTATTTGCAAATGCAGGATAGCTAAAGAACAATGGATTGTTGAAAACTGCAGAAAGATACAAACTAAGATGGAAATATGAAAGACAGACGAAGTGGGTAGACGGCAAGAATATATAGGGTATTCATATGCAGGAGAGGAACTAACAGCATTCGAACTGGAATCAGACATTGAAAATGATGACTTGGGATATCCTATACTTAGAGATGAGTTTGAATTAGCATTAAAGGGTCTGGAAAATGGAAAGACGCGGGATACAGATAAGGTGCAAGCAGAAACTCTAAAAGCCGCTGGACAAGCAGTAACAGAACGTCTCTTCCAACTTGCAAGCTATATGTATGAGGCAGGCGAGATATATATATATATATATATATATATATATATATATATATATATATGAAACAGGCGAGATACCCAAAGATTTCTAACGTAACATCATATTAATTGTACCAAAAAAGAAAGGCGTGGATAGATGTGAAAATTTTCGAACAATAAATTTTACAGCACACGTGTCAAAAATATTAACTAGTATTGAACAAAGACGAATGAAGAAACGAGATGAAGAAATACTAGGAGAACATCAATTTAAGTTTAAGCGAAACAGGAGAACACGGGAGACTATTTTATCTGAGAGTGATAATGGAGATAACAATTGAAAAAGGGGAAAGCGTGTATATAAAGTTTGTGGAAAAAGCATTCGACAATGTAAAATAGAAAAAAAAATTCGAAATACAAAAAGAATTAGAATTAGTTATAAGGATAGACGAATAGTACATAGCTTATACAAAGTGCAAACTGCAGTAATAGAATTAGAGCAGGAACGTGGAGAAAGAAACATTAGGAAAAGGGTGAGACAGGGATGTGCCCTATCCCCATTAATTTTTAACTCGTACATTGAAGTGGCAATGAATACGTCAAATGCAGGAAGACATTTGGAATTATTATGCACGGACAAAATTGATATGCTTAGACTTGCAGATGAAATACCGGTATTTGCATCTAGCAAGGAAGAGTTAGCAGCTGCTCTTAATAAAATGGAAACTGTTCTAACAGAGGGATACGGTATGAAAATTAACTAAATAAAACTAAAGTACTAGCATATAAAAGAGGGGAAAATAAATCAAAAACAAGAATACAAATAGGTAACAAGATCTTACAAGAGGTTAAGGATTTCTGCTACCTAGGAAGCCAAATAACGCAAGATAGGAGAAGTACAATAGATATAAAACAAAGATTAGCACAAGGTCGTGCTACATTTAACAAGAAAAAGCAACTACAGTGTTCAAAGACAACAAACATAGAAACAAGGAAAAGGTTGCTTAAAACATACGTGTAGAGCACAGCACTGTATGGCTGTGAAGCTGGACAGTAGGACAAGCGGACAAGAAAAAGGTAGAAACCTTTGAAATATGGTGCTACAGATGTATGATGAAGATGTAATGGACAAACAAAGTTAAGAATAAAGAGGTACTAAAATGGCAGGGGAAGAAAGAAATATGTGGGAAATGGTAAAAAAATAGGAGAGATAAGATGATAGGCCACATACTACAGCATGGGAAAATAGTGCGAAATATATTAGAAGCAGAGATAGGAAAAAAGAGAAGTAGAGGTAGACCAGGTTAAACTATTGCACACAGATAGTGAAAGATGTAGGCTGTAAGAATTTCAGGGACATGTGTAGGCCAGCTCACTATCGAGATCAATGGAGGTACGCACCCAACCAGTACCAAGATGGATAAACTAATGACGAAAAAAATAACTGTATTTAAACATGATGATTATTAATAAGCAACTACAGGTATTGGTAGTGCAATATTCCCGAATAATGTTAATTGTGTGAAAGGATTTACTGGAAAACTATTAATTCGGCAAATGTCTAAGTGTTGGGGGATCTTGGCAGCTACAGGCTGCTTAACCCCCTTCACGCACCATTGAATCTCGGTGAAATAGGGCATATAATTAGAAAACAATAAAAGAGGAAGCGAGCTGTATATAGGCTGTGGGGGAATTTCAAGAAACTGTGTGGACTAGCTCAGACTATAAATAAGTGGAGGTATGTGTCCAACCAGTTTTCAGACGGAAAACCTAATGACGAAAAAATAAGCGCAGATAAATCCGATGATTATTATAAACAACTACAAGTATTGGTTGTGAAATATCTGCAATTAATTTTGACTGTGCGAAAAGATATATTGGAAAAATATTAAATTGGCAAATGATGAAGTGTTGGAGGAACTAGGGAGCCACAGGCTGCTTACCCCCCTTCACAACCACTGAACGTCGGAGAATTAGGGTATATGATTGTAAAACAATAGAAGCGGACCAAATTGCATCTAACAAGAAAGAACAGCGCCTATGATCAAAGACAACAAACATAGAAACAAGAAGAAATTTGTTGAAAGCATATGTGTGCAGCACAACACAGTATGCCTATGACATACGGGCAGTAGGTAAAGCAGACAGAAAAACGGTAGCAGCCTTTTGGAATGTTGTGCTTCAGATGTATGAGGATGATAGCATGGACAGACAACTTAATAGTAAATGGGTTATAGAAATACTAGGGGAATAAAGATATCTGTGGAAAAAGATAGAAAAAATAGAAGGACAGAACACCTTCTAAGGCATTTTTGGGGAATAGTACGGGATATATTACAAACAGAGATAGGAAAAAGGAGGTAGATGTAGACCTAGATCAGATAGTGATAGATGCAGGCTGTGCACATTTCAGGGAAATGTGTAGGTTCAAAATACAATGAGAGTACGCGTCTAACCAGTTTCAGGACTGAAGACCTAATGATGATAGTACAAAATGATCTACAAAGTTATTTTCCTATTACAGTAATTTGCTAAGAACAATTTTGACCCTAGCTGTTTCAGTTGTTTCAGCTGAGAGATCTTTCTCTAAACTTAGTTTGATCAAGAACCACTTTCAGACTACAATGCTTCAAGAACGTTTAATTGACCTGAGTATCATATCTATTGAGTCAGAAATACTGGGTGCATTAAATTTTCATAGTATTGTCCAAAAGCTTTCTAAAATTAAAACTCGGTGTGAAAAACTTTTATAAATCGTGTTCCTTATTACGATAAATAATTATTGGTCTTCTTGAGATTAATGTTTATTTAATTGCTAGCTAGCACATAATTTGTAGAAATTATTTTGCTATTATATTCACTAATATTAAAATATTTTTCTATTATCCTTCTACATGCTTGGTACGGGCAGCAAAGTGTATTTTGATTGAACACAGGCGGTCTAAGCACATGGCGCATCCCTGCCTTTGAGTTTCCTTATATTGCTATAGTTCCTATAAGTAACTACAATTTTTGTTATGTAGGATTTATTTTACTACTGTCTATTGCACACTTTGTATTTTTTAACATTGATTTTTATATTAAATTTTATTTTATTTACATTTACATTTTGTTATAGTAATCCATATAAATAAATAATACATTTTCTAATATGCAAAAGTTGATTGTATTATTTCTTATATCGTATATTTGTTTAATTCAAAGAGCAAGAATTTAAATTATGCATCATGGCGGCGCATTTTGCCTTAATCCACCACTAGATAGGTGTTAAAAGTATGTTCATGGAATTAAATTATGTGTCCTGAAAAAGAATTTCGCGTTGCCTTGTGTTGTGTTCCACTGAGAGGAAAAAAGAAATGGTTTAAAGAAGGTTTTGGGTATGAAAGGTTGTCTCATTCTATCGCCGATTCTACCACAATCATACATAAAGCTTTACTACTAACAGTTTGCCGAAACTTAACTTAACCCTTAAAAATGGGTTCTAGAATGTATAAAATATCGATTATAAGAACAATGCCTTACAGAAGTGTTTGACTAAGATAGGCTCAAAAAGGACAGCCAAGACACTGAAAGCAATAAAATTTCTGTTTACAGGTATTTACCGTTATTGGATAACGTCTAAAATTATCTTCAAAATTACAAAACTTAAGTTTGTAGATGAATCTAACGTCCAACCTGTTAGATCGACAATGGAGGATTTATTATGCGCTTAACGTTAGGAAAGAAGCACCACCAAATACGATTACAGATATATCATTAGCTCAAAGATTACATATAATACGGTCGAGAAGCAAGTGCAAAACAACAAATTTTGTCTTAAATTCATAGTCACTAATTAGTAAAAAAACCAATTAAAACTTATATAGGGGTTAAAATATTTTCGTAAAAAATGGTAATACAGATTTCAAACACAGTTCTTTAAATGTGGATACAAAGTTTGCTCTCTTCATTATGTGTCCTGAGGTAACTCAATTCCCTCTAACGACTATTAACAAGTGTAGTGTTTGGTTTTAGGTTCAGAAGCTTCTAATTAATTAAGTTAAATAATGAGAAATACTATCCTAGTTTTACCGCATCCGTGCACGAAAACAAGCTTGTAGTTTATTAGTAACTAAGTACACGCCACACGATACTATTGACGAAACTAAATATACATCAAGTTAGACTACAAATAATCCATGTAAACCTTTCATCTCAACATTTCTTACGATAAATTAAAAAAGTGTAGTGAGATGCTAATTTCTATATTATAGAAGTTTGTGATATCTTTTAGGCACAATAATGCCTTACGTAACTACATCATATCCATATGTAATAAGTAATAAATAAAATAAATTCACATCGAAATAAAATACATCGGTTTTAAATATTGCTTTTCAATCATTTTCCATATTAAGTGCTTTTGAAATGTTCGCTAAAGGTCTTAATCTTTAGCATGACTTCCGAAAATGCGATTGCAAAGTGATTTGTGTGACTGAATGGATTTGATTTTATACTACGTTTCTGAACGTAGAATTATGATTGATTTTTTTTACTACAGGTACCTAAAAAAATTTCACTTTATATGGATTTATATTCTTTAAAAACTCATTACAACCACCGTTACATTTTAGAAAGTCGTGTAATGCTTATAAGGCACTAAACAAGCTGCTAGAAAAACACAAAACAATAATAAACTAGCAAATTACTCTACAACAAACATTTGTAGGGTGGTTTATTCAGGATAGTATTGTATGGACTATTTTGTTATTTAAATGGATATGAGGTCTGTTAACTGAGCAATGTTTTACAGGATTCACTATTCATTAACAATCCTTTAGAATTCAACAATTTTGAAATATTTCATATATACTTAAAAACAGCTAGAAACCTAACTTTTCAAAAAAGCCAAGTGTCATTTTCACTCAAATTTGTATAAAAGACTCAAGTTGGCGAAGCTATACAAATCAACCATTTTATTTCCTATGAAAACCATATTGGTTTCTGCTTTTACAGAATTCCTCTTTTCTTCCTTTTTCAATTATGTATCACAACAGTGATTTCTGAGTAACCGTAATCTGTAAACCTTCAAAAGTTCAATTTAATTATAGACGCTACCATTTAATTTCTTGATCCACGCGAATTGAATTTATTTTTCTCTACTAAATAGATTTTTTTCCCTATTAATAAATTATATGTTACATGTTGAAGTATATTTAGCTAACGTCCAAAAAATACTCTACGTAGATAAAAAAACGGATGGTTAAACGTTAGTGGCAGAATCGAGACGACAAGTGCTCTGTAACTCAAAAGGTTAGAGCATCAAACTGGTAATCAAGACGAGTTGGTTCAAATCCGGATGTTGGCATTTAGTTTAGCGGTTCGAATAACTAGTTTCATTTGAAAATGATTATACAGCTTTTTGCAAGTACACTGACTTTTCATATATATATATATATATATATATATATATATATATATATATATATATAAGGTTCTTGATAATTCTTGAGCGTAGTTAAATTAGAAAAGATTTTGTTTTTTTGCTTCTTGGGATAAAGTCGCTCATAAGCGACATGAGCGACTTTATCCCAAGAAGCAAAAAAACAAAAGCTTTTCTATATATATATATATAAAGAGTGCTGTTACAACGCCGCTTTGATGAAAGGTCACTAAAAGGGTTTTGTGACAGCGCCTCATTTTGATGCGCCGCTAAAAGGGTGCTGTGATACAGATACAGCAAATTGTAAAATTTGAAATTGTTGATTTACCTTCCTTTCTAGCGTTTCTTTGCCTGGCTAGTTCAACGGAAATGTTGGAGTTTTCAAAAATGAAATAAAAAACAGCAGTATCACAAAGCATTTATACAGGATGAAATATTTTCTCACATACAAAAGCATATAGAACATTTACAACATCGTTTCTTTCAAACATAAAATCATTTCTGACAAATACTTATTTACTTAACTATAAAAATGTTCCTTACCTTATCTTAAATTCACAGAACTAAATCTTTTTTCTTACAGATAGTTTACCTGGCTTTGATTCTCACGCTTGTAAGGTTTGTTTGGCCAAAAAAATCCTTGACAGATAATCTGTTAAAAGGTCAGAGTGATTCAAACTCCGATCACAAACTTTCCTGGTAAAGATCCTTACAAAAATAAAATGATTAAGACTTTTATATCTTAAACTAGATGACAAATACTCAAATATTACTTACATACAATGTTTAAAAAAAATTATGCTTGCAAAAATCCACGAAGCGCTTTTTTATCCAATTCGTAATTAAATATCTTCTTATTTTAAATTGACGTCCAAATCAGCTTACAAGATTTTCATATTATTTACATCTCCATTTAGAAGCCAATGTGCGTTTTCGGTTTGATGATTCAATAAAATTTTAAATAGCTTTTTATATCGAAGCATTTCCGATCTTCATGGTATATCACAAGATCAAATAATTGCATTTATCAATTTTCATATTTCTGTGCAGGTTACATTTATACTTCTTTATTCACTATTCCATGGTAAATATTAATTACAGTATGCGTATTGCATACTTTAAAACAATAGCTTCAAATTCTTTGCTCAATGTGACATTTTCGCGATTAAATTTATGAATGAATCTATTTAATAAACGCTTCTTTTTATATACATGAATATCGTATGGAATATTTTACAGCGTAGTGACGCAAGGTTTCCCAGAAAAACTCATTAGTGTCTAAAATCGCCGCGTATTATTACCTCGTTAGTGTTAATTTATGTGCGCTGTCCGTCTTTATTTAATACTTAAAGTTAATGCTCGCGGTCTTCTTTCATACAGTGAATGCGAAAGATAATAAATATTTCTTCTCAATTTTTACCACATTTTCTGAATTTTTCAAAGTTCCAGCCTTCTTGGAATAAACGTTTCTTTATTAATTAGGTCATACGAAATCGGCGTATTTCTAAGTATAGATGATTCATCCTATATTCCTAATATTCTGAAAAATTCTTTATTTAAAATAAATTTTTGTAATACACAGGGTAATTAATTTAAACTTTAATTGCTCTTTAATGCAAATGAGTTGCATTTTTATAGAAAATATTTGCTTTCACGGCAAAACGTGTTTAATACCCAAAGTATTTATTTTTATGCACGGAAAAAGCCTTTCTGTATTTTATTACAAACGAATAAGTTTTGTATTTATCTTAAAATGATCGATTTGCGTTTGCATTTAATGCGTATTTAAGGTATCTAAAAAAATAATTATTTTTACATATACATCTTACATTATTTGCTATGTATTTACAATACGCTTATATCATACAGAGTGATTATTTATACACACACAATTGCATTTTTTTTTGGCATTTTTATGAATAAAAGTATGCTTGTATTAAACAGGGCGTAACCATGAACCTTTAAATCTTATTAGGTACAAAATTTTAGAAAATAAGTTGGATAATTTTAACAATCTCCCATTAGCATCGAATTTAAACGTGTTTGATCGGTTATGTTTAATAATTTTCATTATATAATGGCTAAACCTACAAATGTCAGCCACCCTCAAATGAAATCAAATTGCCCACTCTCACACAAAGATTTGCACACAAAAATCTTACGTAACTCAACTTAATTGGCTAAATAAAAAAATATTCTTTTTAAAATTTTAAAACAATATGATTTTTTTCTACTGTGTAAATTATATTTGTCGTCCTTTTCCTAATCGTTGAAATTTCTCCATCAAATACTCAATATTCCAAAACTGTCCAAACCTTTTAAAATTTACCATTAAATGTCATTAAAATTTCATATATGCTTTCATTCAAATTAAAACTTTATCTTGCACTAATTTATTATGGTTTTGTTTTCAATTTCTGAAACCATTGTAATTATCGGCTTTCTTCAGAATGGCAATAAACTTTCAACGTCAATTAAAGTCGTGTTTACTATAATACATCACTAGTAAATATCGCTTCATGTTAGACTAGCATGGTGACGTTTAAGACGAGTATTAAACAACTGACCATTGACTAACCTCGTTTATTTAGTTATATAGCACCGAGCCCTGTGATTCGTTACACGTCTACAATAATCGTGTTAAGTCTGGGTGTTCCCCTACGTTTTCAATCGTCCTAATGATGCAACAGTTACAGAACGTGGCGTTCAAATAGCTCCGAGTTATCGTTAATTAATACATTTGCACGCGTTAACTTATCTTCAAGATTTATTGCAGTCTTTCGCCTCATTTCTACGACCATTTTCGCTTGATTTATGGCTTTCGTTAATTGTTTTATCTTATGATGTTAGCTTCTAATTTGAAGGCTCAGTCATATTTATTTTTTAATGGAATTTTCTCGAAGTTCAATTAACACGTTTTTAATTTTCAATTGCAATACTTTCCTGATGAATATTATATATGCGTTTTCATCAAAAATACGACCGTATGTTTAGCATGATTATACACGCGGTTCAGCGCATGTTGAATTGCACTTTTGTAGAATAATATGATTCTTTATAGAATATCAAAGGAAATCTTTTAATACGCGTTTGTTTAAGCGGATTCATAATCTTCTGTAATAGTCGCATTTACTCGTTGAGTTCCTTGATAGCAAATTATTACTTTTTGGTATCAAGCTCTTTGAAAAACAATTACCATCTACAATATTCCTTCGTGATTAAGAATGAAAATTCTTTAAATCGCGGGTTTATGCCTTAATAATCTAATGGACAGAGGTGGTAGTATAAGACGAATAGCAATAAAAAATTCCATATAACATGTATCCAACTTTTATTGAGTACAGAAATATAGCTATTAGTATGTAACCCAAACAAAAGGCAAATGTGGCGTTTAATTGATGTGATTAGACGTCATAAGCAACGACATATTACTTCATATGATAAACATCTGACTTCATAAATTCCAGAAAATTCCAGAAAAAACAAAATTATTTAGATATTTATTTGTATAGAATTATTTGTGAAATGCGCGGTATAAATTGTATCAATTACACTTGATGCATAAAAACGGCGATTATTAGATGGTTCAGTAACAAAAGGATTGTGTTTTAAATAAAAATAAAGGTATTTATTACGTTCAAATGCATTTAAATGATCATATGTTATACGAGAGTATTTTTTATTAGTTATCCTGTTCAAATGTTTAAATATTTAAAAATAAATATCAGTATTAATTTACGGTCAAATGCATGTCCAGTTTATGTAGAAGCGTATATTCTAATAGGAATTTTCATTTAATAACAAAAGTACGCTAGCATTTTAGTTGGAAACGCGCATAAACAAATATTCTGAAAGATTTCATTTGTAATTTACTGACTAAAAGATGTATTTCTAATTGAGGAGCGTAGTTAAAAAAGTTTTAGAACGACAAAATGTTCAGGTAAGCATATGTAAACAGCAAAAATAGCATGGGGCGGTAGTAAAATGTAAAGAAACAATTTTCGAATGTTCAAAAGCCTATGTAAATAACACACCTACATTCTCAAATAAACTCGAACGTGGAAATAATACATAGCAAAGTGACTAGATCAAGAGCGAATAATGTAGAAACTGCAACGTCAGAGCAGGCTCGCTTTATAAAAGCTAATCTATGGCTAGCGGTGTTCAGTGTTGATTCAAAGTTCAACGCTGGCATGCAGTAGATCTAATTATATAATTTTACGTATCTAAAGTGCTACATAATATGTACAATATATGGTAGTAAAAATTATTTAAATACATTAAAATGGAAGATTGGCAATTAAAAATCAATTAAAACTATTATAAGGAAAAATTTACTTAATGAGATGGAAATTAGTAAAAGATCAAATGAATGGATGAATTTGAATAAAAGATTTTACATTTAAAATGATTCAGAAGAAGATGGGCCATGGATTGATAATTGTGTTGGTAAATTATTGCCAAACACAAGAAGATCTGTAATTGTAAAATTTAAACCAATTTGGTTAGATAACTTAGATAATTTAAGTGATTTATAAGGTTTCAGAGTAAGTGTAGTGTGCAAAAGTCAATTTAATTTAATTTAGGAGTTTCTGATAAACCTGCGATACAGGTTTTCTCATTACACAACATAAAATTAAACATAACTTAATTCAGATAAGTTAAATACGGTTTTAAGGTGAGGTACGGTAACTCTTGTACATATCAAGAAGTTGTTGATAAGTGATCATCCTAGGTTTAAAGAGGTATTCTGGACTTTATATGTAGTATATAAGACATTTGTTGAAAGGATGCTATTTCTCAGCGCTGTTATATTTAAGAGTTGCTTGTAATAGAAGGTCGTTGTGGATGCATTATTTTTATCTGAAAAATTGTTTCTAAGACGACTATTTCGAATTATTATAAATCTGATGCATGATTACAGTAGGTTTATTAATCCGAGAGCTAGCAGGAATAATTAAACGCCAGACAATTAAAAGCAGACAGGCAATCATATCTTTTGTTAGGCGTCTAAACGCCGGGCAATCTATAGCAACTTTTGTCGACGCCCAACCTGGGGCTCGTTTAGAATCGCTAAAATTTTCCAATAGCAATCATCAGTCCCGGTAGCGTAATTGAAAAACGCATCAACCGCGAAAGCTGAAGATACAGGTTCGAATTCACTCTGGTACAATATATTTTACCATTTTTCAATCATCTGCTGGATATGAAATGAGCATTTAGGATTTGCCTAAAAGTTTAATTTATTATTTCATTTTATCACAAAATGAATTTAATTCGAGTTAATTATACTGACTTTAATTTTCAATACCTTTTGTATGCACAGTTATTACCCATGGTGCACACCCTAAAACTTCTCTGGTGCTCAATGTCCATTGAATTTGCCCATAGATGCGGAATTAGGTAACCTGCAGCTTCAATTTATGGGTCATAGCTCTATAGTACTATAATTAGCTGTTTCTGCTCAGACTGTAAAAAATTTATAAAAAACAACTTCTTAGATTAAAACCTAAAACGCTAAATAATGTTTTACAAAATAACCAAAAGCTTATTTCGGCCGTAAACAAAAGCAATGTAACTAGTGAGAATACGCCATCTGACAAAAGTCATATATCCTCAAGTCAGTGTAAAATTTAGCCACAATCCTTTTCTAGCAAAGTAATTTGGATGTCAAGGTTTCGAGATCTACATGAAGATTGTTTAATGTTGTCAACATTGTATATGAAAACCAGCAAAAGTTTCTAATTGAAATTCGTAATGGGCATCAGAAAATTGTTAAATACAAGGATATGTTCTTGTTTTCTCGTTATTTCGACCACATTTTTATGCACACGGTTATATTCTACCTTTTAAAATTTCTTTGGAGACCGACAATATGCAGTTTGCCGACGTAGTCCCAATTTACGTGTATATATTGGCAATTTAAAAGTCTTCGTTTACCATACTTTCAATAAAAGTTTGTTTGGGGTAAAATATTCGTCGAATTCTTTTGATATAAAATTTAAGGATTTCTGAGCACTCTAGACCTAACTGAAAATTGATAATAAATTTTTTATGTGTCTACCTTTCAGGGAAATTCTGACATATGTCACGTGGAAATCGTAAATTGGTTTTTATAATTTTATTGCCGAATAGAATGTACGTTAGTGACATATGAAGGGCACCCTAAAATGCTTAAAGGTAAGAATTAATTTTGCAAATTTCTAATTGAAAATTGTCATAATGAATATATTGTGGAGAGGAAGTTCTGTTTTAAGATTCAATTGTAAACACTTTATATTAATCGATTTCTAAACTCCAATCTAGGTAAGGGAAAATTGGAATGCCTGCATAATTAACTACAGTAAATCATTAAAATTCATCATTTTCTTAGTTCTCCTATTCACGTAATAGTAATATTAATAATTAAGCCCCAGGTAAATATATAATAGCCATTGAATCTATTTTAGTACGTCATTGGAACATTCGATAATGAAATGAATTGCCTCCTTCCAACTATATTTATTTAGATAATAACGTTTTCGGTTTCGTATTTTAAAAAACATGTCATGACTATTCTAAAGTAAATCCAACTGCACTATCAATAATTCCAAACATGCGAGAAAACACTTCAAATATAATAAGAAAAAATTAGTTTACATCCTATTCCTCTAAGATGGCGAAGACTAATTTTCATCACATATAATTTTGTTGAAATAAGCAAACTAGAAAGTTTCATATTCATAAACGTTTGAATTCGTGATAGAAATTAATAAAATACTCCTAATCGATTTTAGCTGCTAAGTAATCACCATTATTCTGACGGTGGCAATGTAAAAATTTCGATGGCAAGAATCTCTCTGCTGTGGATAGTCATACAATTTCCGATAGATGTTGCACTCTTCTAACCTTGATTAACGTTCCGGATTTTTCTAGCGCCTTTGCATTACTATATATACAAAGATATTCTAGAATCCCACTTACTTTACATAGATGGAGTAGCATATCAAAGTTCAGTCTTAGTAAACTATGTTCCATAATAGTGGAAGTAACATGTATTGAGTAAAAATAATAGTGAACCGTAAACGTTAAACGAGCGGCAGTTAGCCCCTGTGCCCAGTTTTTCTTTCAACTTCCCATCGCACACTGTGAACCGTGAACCGTAAACGTTAGAAGAGCAGCAGTTAGCCCCTGTGCCCAGTGAGCGACTGTGCATCTTCCCCTTTGCACCACCTGTCACAGCTAGTCGGTGAGGCATCTGATCCGGGTTATGTAAACACGGCTACCTCGATTGATTCTCCCGTCAAATGCAGCAGACGTTCATCGAAGAATAAGCCGCGTGTATGGAGAAAACATTATGAGTTGATGGTGTTGTGCTAGAATGATGGTGAAAATTTAAAGATGGCCGAACCGATGTCTATCATCAAAATGGTTAGGGATGCAAGTCTATCGTTACAGACGGCATCGTTAGACGAAGAAGCTAGAGAAAACGGCAAGTTCATCATAAATGATTTATTTGTGCAATTTCCAGTACTATTCTGATCATCTCTGTACTCTATTGAAGTGGAACATTTAGGCTACAAAAAAAACTTTGGTCTGGCTGGGCACCAAAAATGTTGGCTGATAACCACAGAACTCGCCGAATAGTTTCAGCTTTGACCTTCCTTGACCGTTATGATGCTGAAGGAGAAAATTTTTTTCAATATACAAGACCTGGGCACGATATGACACGCGAACAAAACAACAACCACAACAACGGATGCACACCAACTCACCAAATTTACCAAAAAGTTGAAAATCTATGTCTACCATATTTTAAGATTAAGAATGTGTTGCTTGTAGTTCATGCAACTGCCAACCACGATTATTGCACCTACTTATTGCGAAACTTTACGACGACTAAGGAAAACAATCCAAAACCAAAGAAGAGGTATACTGACTTCTAGAGTTGTTTTGGTCCAATCGGCAACCAGAAAAATTCCCTTGTACCGAATTTGGCGTAAATTGGTTTTTGAAAATCTCGGCCACCCCGGTTTACTGTCCTCTTAATTTCGCTGTATTTGCACCTCTAATATTTAGTAAAGTATATTGATCTGACGGGTTTGCTGTTTTTAGTATTTCTATTCTTGATAATTGAAGCAGTTACTTTCGTTGCATTCGCTTCTCTAACAGTCCTTCTCGGGATAGTTAGTGGAGTTTATTGCTTTTGGTGTCGTTTTTGGTTTTCAACTGTAATTTTAATTCGACCCTCTAACAGTACCGATTCTGTTTTTCAATTGTCATTTTATGACTTTTGAATAACAATTACTTTCGCTGTTTGCTGTTTCTTCAAAGTTCTTCATTGTTACTCTTTCCTTTTCTTTTGCCATGGCTACTCTAACAGAACGAGAGAGAGTTACTTTATTAATGATGAGAGGTTGGGGTGATAGATGTAGGTCGTATGATGAAGTAATGGTGTTGTTTAATGAAACATTTCGAGTAGGCTTAACAGACATTAGTAAGTCAACTGTCTCAAAAACAATCAGGCGATTTGAAGAAACTGGGATTAATAAGAATCGTCCGAAATCTGGAAGGCCGAAAATTGAAATCTCAGATGAGCGGCAAATAGAAATGGCCCAATCATTCATCGAAGACCCGCATTTATCTATTAGAAAGGTCTCTCAACAGTTTCAAATTAGTCAGACATCTATTTTTAGGAATTTAAAGATCAGTAAATTTCACCCCTACAAAATGAATCTTCATCAAGAATTAAATGAAGATGATTCAGACCGGCGATTGGAATTTTGTGAGAACATGCTGGAAAAGATTGTTCAGAATCCCAATTTTCAATCGCTCATTGTTTTTTCAGATGAATGAACCTTTTAACTCAATGGTAAAGTGAATAGTCACAATTGCAGATTATGGAGCAATGAAAATCCTCATTGTTTGCGCAGTACCCGCAAAAATTAAATGTTTGGGCAAATATTTTTAGGGACCGAATAGTTGGACCTTTTTTCATAGATGAGACTTTAGATCGTCCAAAGTATTTGGAATTATTGCAGGCGGAAGTAGTACCAGCGATACAGGAGATAGCTGGTGAAGAATACGATGAGGTTTGGTTTCAGCAAAATGGCGCGCCTGCACATTTTCGGACAATTGTAAGGGACTATCTAAATAAAGAATTCAATAATCGTTGGATAAGTAGGAGTGGAACGGCCAGCCAGATCACCTGATTTGAATCCATTGGACTTTTTCCTTTGGAGCTACATAAAGAATGAGAGAACATTTTGCGAGTCGGAGCGTGAAATGTCAGAAGTACGAAGCAAGTAAGTAAGCTAGAGAACTTAAAAATGAAATGGATAGGTTAGCACTAGACATAGTAGGGATCAGCGAAGTTCGGTGTTCAGAGGCGGGAATTTTTGGAGAGTTTAGGGTAATTCATACCGAATCAGAGGAAGGAAATTCTGGTGTAGATATAGTTATGCGAGAAAAGATAGGGCACTGTGTAGAAAACTACTTACAAAAGAACGAAAGATTAGAGTCTAAACCGGTAAATACAGTAATTATACAAGTATACATGCCAATCTCCAGCCACAATGAGGAAGAGGTGGAAGCGATCTACAAAGATATCGAAGACATACTAAGATACGTAAAAGGACATGAAAATTTAATAATTACGGGGGATTTTAATGCAGTGGTAGGTGAGGGTTGGGAAAGAGCGATAGTAGGTTTATTTGGTTTAGGCACAAGGAACGACAGGGGAAATATGTTGGTAGAATTTTGCGACAAAAACAATTTAAACATTACAAACATATTATTTCAACATCATGCTAGAAGACGATATACGTGAAAGATGCCAGGGGATATAGGAAGATATCAAATAGATTACATTCTTGTTAGACAATGGTTTAGGAATCAAGTAAAAGACTGTAGAAGCTACCCAGAGGCAGATATATACACTGACCACAACATCGTAATTATGAAGGCCGCTCTTAAATTTAAAAATTTGAAAAAGAAACGGAAAAGGGTACTTTGTCTTTGAAAAACTAAAAGATAAAGAGATCCACGAAAGATTTGAAAAAAAGTCAAAAGAATTGCTGAAATATATCGGAAAAATTTGTGATACTAAGGAAGTAGATACATAATGGAATAACATTAAACCCGGCTTTGAAATGGCGGTCAGAGATATACTGGGGTATACACAAAAGAAAATAAGAAATCAATCATGGATAACAAAGAATATTCTGAATTTAATAGAAAGAAGACGAAAATACAAAAATAGATCAGACGAAACAGGAAAACAGAGATAAAAAGTCATAAAATGGGAAATGAATCGCAAATGCAGGAAAGCTAAAGAACAATGGATTGATAAAAAATGCAAAGAGGTACAAATTAAGATGAAAATAGGAAAGACAGACAAAATATACAAACTAATTTGAATGAATCTTAAAGATATAAAACCGTATAGCAAAAATATAAGGGACGCGACAGGAAACGTCATTATACAAAATGTAGTGAAAGTGGTTAGATGGCATAGAAAATTTATATGCAGGAGAGGAACTAACAGCATTAGAACAGGGATTAGGCATTGAAAAGGATGACTTGGGATATCCTATACTTAGATATGAGTTTGAATTAGTGTTAAAGGTTCTGAAAAATAATAAGGCGCCGGGTACAGATAAGGTACAAGCAGAAACTCTAAAAGCCGCTGGACAAGCAGTAACAGAACGTCTGTTCCAACTTGTAAGCTATATGTATGAGGCAGGCGAGATACCCAAAGATTTCAAATGTAACATCATAGTTACTACAAAAAGAGAGGCGGATAGATGTGAAAATTTTCGAACAATAAGTTTGGCAGCACACGTGTCAAAAGTACTAACTAGAATTGTACAAAGACGAATGGAAAAACGAGCTGTAAAAATATTAGGAGAAGATCAATTTGGGTTTATGCGAAGCACGGGAACACTGGAGACTATTTTAGCTCTGAGGATGATAATGGAAAAACCAATAAATTGGGCGCCAATAAAAGTGCTCTCGACTGTAGATGATTCAAAACGGGCCCCACGTTGGGCGATAATAAAAGTGCTGTGGGCGGAAGATTTTCGGCGTTGGGAGCCAATACTAGACGATGTGGTTTGAAGTGGTTAATAAAAATGGTACCCTAATTATTTTTACTAGCTCAATTTAAATAAAACAACAGCAATCAGGCATCGGATTTATAATGATACCAAATATTTTTTTTAATAATAATAATAAGTTTATTTAAAACAGTTAAGTAATTTAGTAATATATGATAATTAGCAGCAAAAGTAATATTTTTAAATAAACAATGAAAAAAGTCCACCGAGCCTATTCGACTGTGCATGAACTACCATCTATTTAGATTGACTTAAAGTACACGCGTTTTATTAATACTCCTGGGAACTATTCTAGTCCTTACTACTTTGTATGCATAATATGTACTAAAAGTTTCTAAACATATCGAAGGCAAAATGAAAAAAAAAAGTCTTCAACAAACGATCTTTAAAATAATAATTACTACATCCAGAACAGCTTTTGCCTAACAAACAATATCTTACATATAGCATCTTAAAAAACACTTTCATACAAGTATTAAAATCTAAAAGCAAAGTCCAAAACTGTCACAACAGCTTTGCCTTACAAACAATATCTTGAATCTAACACAAATATAGCTTCTGTGTAGTTAATCACTTATACTAAAATTAAAGTTCAAGGTCCCTTTTATAATCAGGGTGAGTACACTCGTATCTTAATTTCATTCATTAGTAACTCCATAATCAAATCTTATTATGTACAAAATTTGTCAAGATAAGATAGATAACTCAATACCCACTCCGTAGAATCCGATTTAAACGTATCTGATCAGTTAGGTTTAATAATTTTTTTTATAATGGCAAAACCTCACCGCAGGCTGCCGCATCTCAATTGAGTTGTTAAACTTGTACAGATACTCTACTCTACTTTCAAATATCCGGGTCATTGTTGTTGCCTCTGTTTGCCACGTAGTCATCCATCTACATCAAAATCGTTCAAAGACATTAAAATTTTTCCGTTAAACATAATCAAAGTTACCATTCCAATCCCATGTATGCTTTTATTTAAATTAAACAAACTATCTTCCAGTAATTTTTTATGATTTATTTCTTCAGCGTTTAGACAATTTTAACGTATTTCAAATAATCTTACTTGGTTCCGTACATTTATAACGCTTTCCGTCACTCTTTCAATAAATAATTTCACTACTAAAACTGTAGTATTTTTACTACATGATATACTGCATCGTGACCTTTGATGGAGGATTAAACAACTGATCGAGTCCGTATTTGATTTTATAAGCGAGAGCCCTGATGATGCCGTCATTGAAAATTTTCTGGGTCAATCACGAATCTTGTAATTTGTTGTTTTTAGTAGGTGTGCGATGCAACATTCAGAACTTTGGCATTTTATGGCCTCAGACTACACCGATTGATTGATATTCTTCCTTATCCGATCGATATTTAAGATTTATGGTTGCAATTAATCTTATTTTTATCACTTTATCTCTTAACCCGCCTTAATTGGATGTACGTTTACATTTTTTATTTAATAGCTTCCACGAATCTACGGTATTTCATCATTCACTTTCTGTTCCATTTAAGTATTCGATTATTCTAGAAGTCCAATAAGCACGTTTTTCAATTGAAATGCACTTTCCTAATTTCTTTTAACATCAACTGGTATTTTAAATAAATACTCATACCATCGCATGTCTGATATTAAAAAGAAAACGAAATTAAATACTATGCACAAATGAGTACTTTTTGGACGAAGCTCTATGAAAAACATGCTCTTATGCACCCAATAAACCATTATTCTTATCCAAAAACACTTTCTTCGTCATTAGCAATGAAGACTCTATCAATCACGCACTTATGCATTTATAATTTAATATACTGAGTGTTTTAACAAATACGCTTCTCTATAAAATCAATATTTACATAATTCGAACTTTTCCAACATTTCTTTGAATTTGATCGGGTTTGTGGCGTCATATCATTACAAAATGATGCTAGATGACCGTTATGACCTCTAATCACGCACACGCACACGGACACGGACACGCACACTCACACGCACACGCACACGCACACGCACACGCACACGTACATACTACACACCACACGCACGCGAGCACACACACACTTATACACACGCACACACACACATATATTGCTGTGGATTGCCCGGGGTCGTACGCCTAATAAAAGATCCTGCTATGAATGTTTCTATTTGTCCGTCGTTTAATTATTTTTACAAGCCTTCTGATTAATAAAATCCATGTATCCATCCATAGTATCTATAATAGAACGAGATCATACTCTTACAAACAATCTTTCGAACACAAAATAATGCGTCTACAACAACTTTCTCCTACAAACAATATCCCAACTACAAAATTAATAGAAATAACTTCTTCTCAACACATGTCTCATATAATGCATATAGAGTCTATAGAGTCTAGGTTGATCTCTCACTTATTCTAAACAAATCCTAAACACGGGATTATCATTAATAAACAACTCCTTAATATGTACAACAATTACTTTTATAAGTAATGTAATTTAGTATCCTTCGCCTTAATACCGTATTAAACTTATTGGAATTCAGTTAGGTCCAATTGTTACCTTGTGTAATGGCAAAAACCTGTATCGTAGGTTTGCCAAACCCTTAAAATTAAATTAGATTGATTTTTACACGCAACTCTTACTCATAAATTAAAAATACGCGTCTTTATACATTTATTACAATAAATTAATCTAAATTTTACCGCTATAGATCTCTTTTTAATTTAACAGCTTTGACTATTACCAATCCATGCTGCAAAATCGCTTAAATTGTTTTAAAAAACAAACATTTCCATGCAAACTGATCCATTCTACATATAACAAACCACTCCAAATCGTATATACGTATTTCAATTAAAAAAACTTTATCTTGTGGTAATTATCTATTTTTAATTTTTAGACCTTTAAATAATTATGTTTACTAAACATTATACATTTTGTATAGGCAATTAGATATGTACCATTTTAAGTAAGTCAAATAATCCACTCATGTCGGAGTTTCAATCAATACTCTGACGTCGGCGATTCGAGTATCACTATCTTCTATTAAATTTTTCAAGTAATTCTCCATTACAATAGTTTATGATTGGTTTTAAGTCGTCTATCTTCCACAATGTATTTAAATTGTTTTCACTGCTAAATATTGTACATTTTATGTAGAACTTTTACTATGTAATTTATTATCCAATCGCATCGACAGCATACCAACGTCAAAGCTGCAGCCAAGACTGCCCTGCATTCTATTGGTTTCTATAAAGCAATCCGCTTATAACGTAGGCTTTGAGAATTTTTATTCTTGATCTAGTTACTTCACTATGCTACTTTCATTTTCTTATTTGTTCTAGAACGTAGGTGTGTCCTATCACCATTCCCGTTTATTCGAGAATCTTTAGGTTCATTGTTTCCCTATCTTTTATTACCGCATTGAACTATACACTAATTAGACGACGTCGTTTTAGAACACGGGATCAATAATCACGCTTTCTCTTTAATTAAAGATACGTTTTTTTAATAGAAATTCTAACGTACTTTTGCTATTAAATGCGAATACCTTTTAGAATATGCAATTTTCATAAACTTGGCGTAAATTGATGCTGAAATTTCATTTAAAATATTTAGACATTTGAATAAGAAAACTCTTTTATTACATACGGTTGGGTATTTAAATGCATTTCAATGTTATAAGCACCTTTATTTTTTTTTTATCTAAAACACGATCAAACTATCTAATAATCGCGGTTTCCTGCGTTAACTGTAATTGATACATTTTATACCGGGTATTTCACAAATGTCTTCTATAAAAGATAAATATCTAAATAATTTGGCTTTTTCTCGAATTTTTGGAATTCTCTCGGATTTATGAAGTCAGATCCTTATCATAATGATGGAATATGACCTTTGTTATAACTTTAAGTCATCATTTTATATGCTGCGGACAATTAAACTCGTCCGTTTACTATCCTACTTTGCTACTAGATATCGCTTAATATTTGACTAGTCCTGAACGATGCAATATTCACAGAATGTGGCGTTCAAATAGCTCCTAGCTCGGTATACCTCTGCGCACTATATTTACAATATCGTTTGATTTATGGTTGTCATTCGCCTTTTTTTCCACCTTTATCTCCTTAATTAGATGTACGTTTACATTTTTTTCTGTTCCATGCTATTACTGGATCTTTCTCGAATGTACACGCTTACCATCTAAATACCACGTATATTTGTTATTAAGAGGAAAACGCAATGGAATATTATGCATAAATTTGACTTTACAGTCTTTTGAAAACACGATCACAATAATTACGCATTTACTCGTGGAGTACTTTTTATATGAAGCTCTTGGAAAACATCTTTTATGCGTAGGATATATCATTATTCTTATCTAAAAATACAATTAAGTTACTTAATAAGAATGAAACTCCTTCAATCACAGGTTTATGCATTTAAAATTCAATATATTGAGTGTTTCAATAAATACTTCTCTATGAAAATAAATATTACATAATTTGAGCTTTTCTAAAATTTTTCTTATTTTGCTCAGGTTCGCAGTGTTGTATGTTTATGAAACGGTGCTATTTGACTTTTTGATAACCACCTAATCATATCATCATATATATATATATATATATATATATATATATATATATATGTTATGTACTCTAGAATAAACATACTATAATTCACTTAAGTTCCCAATATATATATATATGTGTGTGTGTGTGTGTGTGATTAGACTTCATCTAGTATCATTTCGTAAAGATATGGCGCCGTAATTCGGCAGAATTCGACACAATTTTAGAAAAAAGCTCGAATTATGGAAATATGCACTGTCATAAAGAAGCGTTTTTGTTAAAACACTCAGTATATTGAATTTTAAATGCATAAAAGACCCATGATTGAAATAATTTCATTTCTAATGACAAAGTAATAGAAATAAAAAAACGATAATTATTATGTTGTGCGTATAAGAGAACCTTATCTTAAAGAGCTTCATCTAAAAAATACTCAATTCTGTACCGATTACGCGTAAATGCGTAATTATGCGAAAAGATTTTCATGTTTGCAATTAATAAGGGGGAATAGTGTTCAAATACTCTAGTAAGAATTAACATTATAGTTGAAAAGCGCATTGAATTACATTTTACGGTAAGCCGCATGTATAATATTTTAATTTTCATTTGATAACAAACTTCGACGAAAGCGTATTCCATTAGGTTTTAAAATATCAGCCGCAGATTCTAAGAAAAGAAGTATGGTTGTATTTCAATTGAAAAATTACTTAAAAACGGGTTCATTAACTATTCTAAAATAAAGTATTTAAATGAAACAGTAAATAAATGAACAAATACTGTAGAAGCGATTAGATAAGGAATGTAAGTACATCCAATTAAGGCGAGTTATAAAATAAAATCGTAAAAATAAGATCAACTGCAACCATAAATATTAAATGTCGTAAATATAAAAGGGATTTTAACTAATTAGTGTAGCCAGAGGCTATTAAAATAACAAGTTCTAAATATTGCGTCACACAACTCCGAAAAAAACAGTGAAAAAATTTGGAAACAAGAATCAGACAACGCGATCGTTCTATATGCCTACGTCACACGGAAGTTTGTCTATATAACCCAATAAAACATAAATAGTTACATCACACGGAAGTTTGTCTATATAACCCAAAAAATAGACAGTTCAGTCCTCCTCAAAAGTGACATGACAGTATATCACGTAGTAAAAATACTACACTTTTTGTAGTGAAATTAGTTATTGAAAGAGTGATGGAAAAGTGTTTCAAGTGTATAGAAGTAAGTAATATTATTTGATATATGTTAAAATGGTTTCAGAGATGGAGAATGAATAAGTGCTAATCAACTACCGCAAGATAAAGTATTTTTAATTTAAATAAAAGCATATATGGAATTGGCCTGCAATTCTGATTGTATTTAATGGCAAAATTTTAACGATTTGAACTATTTGGACACGCATGGATGACTATGTGCTAAATCGAGATAACAAGAACGACCAACATAATTTATACGGTAAAATAAAAATTATATTGTTTTAAAATTTTAAAAAGGTCATTTCTATTTATTATTTATGTTCTACGATAAGAGTATTTTTGTGTGCTAGTATTTAAAATTAGAGTAAAGTGTGTACAAGATAATAATTCGATTTGAATAGGAGCAGCAAGCCGTCGGTGAGGTTTTGCTATTATAAAAAAATTTTATTAAACCAGGTACACTCAAAATCCGATTTTCAAAGGTGGCCATTGAGTTAACTTTCTTATCTTGACAAATTTTGTACATAATAAGATTTAATTACGGAGTTATTGGTGAACGACATTAAGATTAAAATGTGCTCATCCTGATTATAAAAGAGATTTTGGACTCTAATTTTAGTATAAGCGAGTGACTACTCAGACGGTATATTTTTCTTAGATATAATTTTGTATATTGCAAAATGCCTATTTTTATGTGACATTCATTCATTCATTTGCGTGTGTAAATAAACCTACTTGAATTTGTGGCTAAACTGTTATGAGACTTGGGTCTATACGCAAAATACGACTTCCGATTTTTTTCTAATCTGGAGTATTCAAAATTTTCAGTAATTCATTTGTAGGGCGCAATCATAAGTGGCTACTTCCAGTCAGTTCGTTTGGTTATATTTTTAAATTTGAACTCCAATATATTTGTTCCAACAGTAAACGGTGAGGTTGTCGAAAATAAGTAACTCTCAAATGAAAGGATTTTCAG
The DNA here is from genome assembly GCA_036346225.1 of Platerodrilus igneus. Lineage (NCBI taxonomy): Eukaryota > Metazoa > Arthropoda > Insecta > Coleoptera > Lycidae > Platerodrilus > Platerodrilus igneus. The sequence continues at coordinate 591,958 of JARFIW010001015.1, forward strand.
TTTGGGAATCAGAGTAAAGTTTACAAGTACGTTTTGAGAATTGCTTCCCAAAACGTCGACAAAAGTAGACTAGGTGGTTAGATGCCCATTATTTCGAATCTAGTAAGGAGAAGTAAGATGAGGGAGAGGAAATGGCTTGAGAATTCTAAAAGTTGGTACACTAATTCTTTTATTGTATTTTATTAGAATCAAGCACACTTAAAATGTACAGTAAGAATATTTAGAGATGCAACGTTCAAGATTAGAATGATGATGATGAAGAAGTTGTCTTCCATAACTAATAGATTCTCTTATAAATTAGATAAACATCTAAAGTCGATGAATTAATAGGTTCGAATATAAATGAGAGGTTTTACAATTTCTCTGAATAACCTATATTTTGAAAATATTATTCGAAGCTTGTATGACAATAAATTTAATAAGAGAAAACATGAAAAATATATGATAACCGAATTATGCATTTATTAGGTTATGTTTGAAAGTAAAAATAAACACCTTTTTACGCATTTATAGATAAGAGGGTGATTCTCTAAAGGTACAAATGAAATTTTTACAAGGGACGACCCAAATTAAACCCCAGTGGACGTCATCCGTTTATATTGATTTGTATTGTTTAGTCGTTTCAGAACGTTGCTTTCAGATATCGGATGATGCAAGGGAAAGGCTTGCTTTATTTTAAAAGGGTCACATTTGTAAACAACAGTGATTTGGGACTGAAATCATAAAAGATTTAGAAAGTAAATTTATAATGACGTAAAACGTAGAAGCTGAAATGTCATACCGTGTACTAACCATTGATCACCATGTTTTCAAAAAAAAAAATTTCGGATATGGGCGTAATTTATTTTAAGAAAATAGTTAAAGGTATTTAAATATTCTTAATTTAAAAAATTAGCATAAAATCATCCTTACGGTTTATGAGTAATATTCTGGTTTGGCACGGAAATCTTATGATATGCATTCAGTAAGCTTAGCCTTTAACCACGGTTAATGTACACGGTCGTAAAGTCGACAATTAGTATCCTAGCAGTGATGCAAGTTTATAAATAGTTGATATCTGGTTGACTTATGTTACGGTTTAGGTACGGATCTGTATGTTAAATTATGTAGGTCGCACATGTACGTGTAAGCGGAGGTTCACATAGTTAGCAGTGCAACACCAACGATTATGTGCGCCCACCAAAATAAGTTAGTTATAATACCCCAAAGATATGGAAAGTATGTTGATACGAATATGCAATATTAACAATTTGCGTTGTTATTTATTAATTACGTATGCGCTAAGTAGAGGATGACACCGATCCTGGAACAGCGGCGCTGCGACGCGCGCGCCGCCCAAATAAAAGTTTTCTTCGATTAACCATTTTACGAATAAGAAAGAACTTTTTAAATAAAAGTTTTCTTCGATTAGTCATTTTTAGCTTGGGGGATAGATTTTAAATAAAAGTTTTCCTAAACTAGCCATTTTCGAATCTGAAAGAATTCTTTAAATAAAATTTTTTTTCGACTAACCATTTTTAGCTTGGGGGATACTTTTTAAATTTAATTTTTTTTTCGACTAGCCATTTTGCGAATCTGAAAGAATTTTTTAAATAAAAGTTTTCTTCGACTAGCCATTTTTAGTTTGGGTGATATTTTTTAAAATAAATACGTCGTGTGATCTATCAAATTAGACTAGATCAACTACCCGAATCTAAAAGAATTTTTTAAATCAAACCGAACGACGAGTCACCACCGCCATTTTTAGAATTTTTACGAACTGGTATTGCTAGCGATGATTTTAATATAAACCCGCCGGGTAAAGTATTGATTAAAATTGTTTTTTCCTCTGCTTCTCAAATTTTTGAAATTTTTCAAATTGTGTCATTCCTTACTGATTTAGAAATTAGCCCTTTACCAAACTATACAGTATTCATCTTTAGTCTATTTCTAAACAGCATTGCTGTTTTGAGATAAATATATCGTGTGACCTATCAAATCAGTATAGAATTTTCTGGGGAATCGAAATCTGTGAACAAAATTTAAATCGGACCATCCCTCTAACCGTTACCTTTATCTTTAGATTTCTTGGCAAACCATATTGTTCAATAAAATAATGCGTGATGTTAGTCAACTAATATTTTGCGACCATTCATTTTAGGAATAACCTCCACCATATGGGTACCACCAAATCTTTGAGACCAGGTGAAATCGAAGACTTGACTAGCCTCCAAACCAAAGTAATAATCACAGAGAGCAAGTACATGCATTGTTAATTTATTAAATTAAACAATTTGTATATCATTTGCTAATGTACACCGATTATAAGCTAATTTAACGTTGTTCACTGACCTAGAAATAATTATTCATACGCGGGCAGGTCAGTCGTATTCTTTGGAAGCGAAATTAGTTAGTCCTAATGTATGGTGCATACTAGAACTATATAAGGTGGTAGGCCGTAATTAACATTTCGAAAAAATTTTCCGTGCAACTTTCCATGAGGTACTATCTTAACACCTGCATATAATGTTGATAATTTTGAATACATATCGAATTTTATAACATTCTTATTTATGAATTTCTAAACACCTAATTTGTTCCCTTACACTTGTTATTTGCATTTTGTACCCACTCTGTGTACATTTTCCACTAGTATAACCTATCAAATTAATCTAGAATTTTCTCAGCTACCCGAACCTGTAAGAATTTTCTAAATAGGAACAATCCTTAACTGAGATACCGCTCACGCCCTAATTTCATTAAAACTTTGATGACGGGAAAAGTAGGATTGCGTAGTTGCTCCTCTGAATATAGTATTTTTTCAAGTAGGATCCCCTTATATGTGCTAAATACCCCAATTATTATACATAGATTTATCTAGGCTATCTTAATGTGGAACTCTCGTGTACAACTTAAATTTGTAGGCATTTTTAAAACCCTGCCGTTCAGAACTGGGACCTATCTAAAGATCTTTAAATCGATTTTCAACGTCATTCAATTTGCAGAAAAACACTAAGGCGCGCATGTAAAGTTTCATTTTAAATAACTTCGTATTGTATGGAATCAAAAACTTGGCTAGTTTCAAATCGATTGCATGAATCACGGAAGGGAATAATATGAAATCTAGATAATTTTTTGTAATGATACCGCAACTTTCGCTGCATGCAAACGATGGGTTATGTACAGAAAGTCATGACTCGATGCCTATTACATTCCATACTTCTGAAATTTGGGTTAAATTATGATATCATTGAGCGTATTTTAATGTTAATTGTTTTACAGAGTATCGAACATGATATAATTAAAAGCAAATATAGTAATAGTGATATTGGTGCCATGTTATAAGAATTTAAAACTACTTCTGAATATTATAGAGCCAAAATGAACGTGATGATTAGTGTTAGAGTTAGTTTACTAAAAGCAATAGCGGATGATCAGATTCAAATTTCGCCGACCCTCGAATCCTAATTTCACGAGTTTTAGGAATGTGTAATTAAATCTTTCATTTACCTCACTAATGCCTTACTTTACTATAAAACCGCCAAAGCTATACAATTCTTTCATTTTACATTGTCCGATTAAGGTTAACGCTACAACATTATTGCACTCGTTTTCAGCAAGTCAAGGTTCTAATAATATATTTTTCGACATATTCACTGAGTGAGGACTATCGACAGAGAAAGGTAAGTTTTAGTTTAAATTTAAACCTGAAAACGTGGAAAAATTAGTATTTACATGTATAGGTCAAAAATCGTTAACCTAAATTTTTCTAGAATGAATATCTTAAGTATCCCGTGCAGTGTGTGTAAAAACGTTTTTATTGGAGGCGACGCCGTAAACAAATACAACGAGAAGCACATTGAGATGGTTTATTTGCAGGATGAACTAAAACTTTCAGACGCTGAGTGAGAGCAAATTAGGGATTTGAAAAGCAGTCGACCGCAGCGCATGAAGAATGCATAAACGCAGCAATTCAGTTACAGCGAACCAAGTTGCCATTTCAAAAACCATACGCCATAACAAAATCTTCCTCCAAAATTATAATTGTTGGCGTGAACCCGTTCGACAATTACAAAATCACTTACAGATTTGTTGACAGCATTTTGCCGACCGTACTTGATGTATCCCTCAATGTATTTAGGAAGTTTATATCCAATCCTCCATATATTATATTCAATCTGGAAGTTGATCTGCGAAATCAGATATGCAAATTTGACAACTTGCGTTTTTATTTAAATAAGAATTGTTTAGTGAAGATGGTGACAATTGATGAGGATTATATGTTATTTACCAAAGGAATTTTAGAGCACTTTATAGAGATATCTCAGGTCGTTCTCAACTACGCTAATACTTTAAGAGAACTTGGAAAAAACGGTGCCCTAATATTAATCTGTTTCTGTTAGATGTAGCAATGGAAAGGTATAATAGGAACGATGTTCTACAGAATACCGCACATGATATAATTAAAAGCAAATACAGTAATAGTGATATTGGTGCCATGTTATACGAATTTATAAGAACCTAACCAAGATTATTTGAAAACAGTATTTGTAGATAATTTGAGTATATGGAAGAGTACAGCATGGTTCCATTTCACACATTTACGAGCGATGTTTAAATTTTAAACTATAAATGTTAGTAAATTTCTGTTACTATGATCTTGCATATTATGGTTTATTCTCTTATACCTTTCTAAATTATTAAACTTTAACTACAGATATTAATAGCTGTAAATAAAGTTATGTTATAATTTTAAATAAAACGATTCTAATTAATAATTTTGTAAAAATTTTATAGCACGCTTTTAATAAATACACTCTTTGTTACAATTCATTTTCATGAGAACTTAGATACCCATTTCAGTCCTTGTGAAAATTTGAACAATTAAATAATACCAATGTATACTTCACATTTTATAACATAATCAGGCTAACATGTTCAAAAATAATTTCTAAATTCATTTATTTCTTATGATAGTAGTTGCGGTGGGTGGTCCTATTCGTTTTCGATACTTGTTTACTATAAACAGAGGTGTAAAATCACAGACTTCGCACCATTTTCTCTGCTGTTGGAGAACACTTTGACGAAATATCTCGTCACTAGCCATCTCCCTCGAATACAGACATCTTCGTTTACTACAGTTGAACTCATTATCATAACAATAGAAGCATACACGCTGATTGTTTGTGTTTAAGAAATGTTGATACAATACCTGATGGAAATAGTATTTAACGAACAGTGAAAATTAAAATATGTAATAGAGAAACCAGTTTTCCATTGGTTTATCGTTCTCGAATGTGTTGTCACTACCATAGCCGGATTTCACAGAGAGGTATCAACACCGCATCCATATTATATAAATTTTTACATTATAACTTACAATTTAGTATATATTCCATCTATATATCTACCAACAGTTTTATAGACCCCATATCCTCTATTAGTTCTATAAAATCATTCAAATTCTTGGGTAATACTGACACAGCAGCACAATGCTGTATTGCCTGAGCTTATAACTGACACATAAGACATTTTTCTCTTTCTATGGAAAACAGTTGCCCGCATCATGTTTTTTTTACTCGTAAAACATTGCGAAATCTTCGAATAACCTCCTCAAAGTCATTATACATATTTGTTAAATCGTCTCTTTAAGTTTTACAATCGACAAATAATAAACTTTGCGCAAACAGTCCTTTCATATAAGCTACTCTTATTCGGATATGTCTCGATTGTACCCGATTCGTGTGCATCCCCGAACAAAAGGTAGGGAATGTAACCTGTGAACTCACTTATTACATTCCCTAAGAAAATGTTAAGGACTTTAAAAATTATTATAACTTCAAACTTTTTAGTCAAGCAATCATCTTCTCTAGGATCCATTAAATCAACTAGTCTGTTACGAAAACTTATTATTTATTTCCCAAGTTTAAAAACGACTGTGTTTTTTCGATTAACCAGATCGCATTCATCCTTTGGATCCGATGCATTCTCTAGCCTTTTTTGTTGCACATCATATCCTTCCCCATCCGAGGTTGTAACAAAACCGCGACTTAAAGGTGTTTGTAGCATACTTTCATCTTTATGGTCCGAGCAAGCAAAACGATCCATAAACATTTTAAAACTAAGCAATTGTATTGTTAATTAGGGATGGACTCGGGCCGGGCCGGGCCGAGCTTTTAATAAGCCCGGCCCGGCCCAACGCAGAAAAAGTGACCGGCCCGGCCCGAGACTCGACTCGAAATTTCTGTCCGGCCTGACTTTCATTCAGTGAATAAGAAGATATTTTTTCAGTTCTTTTCAACAACTAACTATCGCTCTTTTGTTTGATTTAAGAGTATAATGATTTTGCGTTACAATCAAGATACTTGTGGAACATACCGTGGTGTATCATTTGATTTTTAATTCTTTAAAAAATCCTAGAAATGTATAACAAAGGTACAAAATGATTAGCAATTTTCAATGTTTATGAAATTGTTACAGACGGATTTTTATAGTCTTTTTTACTTTGAGAAACTGAAACTTTTGGAATTGAACTTTGATCTATAATTTGATTGTCTTTGTTCTAGTTCTTTTAAATTTTTACTTGACCGAGAGACAAATCGTGCCAAAGTTCAAGATTTAACACTTTTGGTGAATTACTGAATGCTAAAAATTAAATAAATTGTTTATAGGTCATAGTATAAAAGGTACCAAACTTCATCGGTTAATATCTCAAGCAACTGAAAATTGGTACCTAATGTCAGTAGAACTTAAAGAACCTGAAAGTCAAATAATATGCCGAATGTTTCCTTAAAAAAAGTTGGATTTTCAAATTGTGGTATGTAGAGGATATCTTATTCTTAAATACATATTATCTGATGGAATAGAAGTAAAATGAAGTAATTGTTTTAGGTTAAAAAGTTTTTTAAAAAATTAATACAAAAAGGTATAAATCAGTATATAGTTCCTTTTATATACCAATAAAATTTTATTTACTTTATCCTTTTTTATGGCATGAGTTCGATAATGGCATTATTATACATTTTCCCGCAATAAATAGAAAACTATATCTGCACGTAGCTAGGGGGTAGGGGACCTAGAAGGCTGACACCCCCATATTCTAACCCACCCAAGAAGGGTGTTCAGAAAACGCTAAAAATAAAGTTGTATTTAGAAAATGATTAATGGCTGTTTAGTTTGCCCCCCTCCAACCACCCCCAAACAAAAGACTAGTTACGTTACTGGTGATAATATCAAAGTATTCAACATATGAAATTCAAAATTTCAAGTACCCTAGAAGTGTCTGCTATAACTATAGTTTACGAATATACGATTAACGTATTGTTTTCGAAAGTTTTATTGAAATCGTTATTTTAAAATACATGCAGCAGTCAAGAATCTAACGCTAATTAATATATACTGCAAGGTAGCGTTTAAATAGTTATTTGTATATAAAGGCCGCGAAATTGTTTTTTAGCGTACCGAGAGAAAGTTTATCGCATAGATCGCTTGCGAAGGAAACAATATAATTTCGAGATCACTAAAATAATTTCGTGGTCTAGGTGCAACCGTTTGCATGGTTTTATTACAAAAATTTTTCACTTAACTGATTAAGCTATAGCTAGAATTTATATGTTTATATAGTGGCTTTACATCACACGTTGCTATTGAAATTATATATTTAAAACACCTACAATATTCTTAAAAATTCCTGAAAAATTCAGGCTGCTCTAGTACTACATAGTTCAATTTCCTACACCATTTCTGAGCAAGTGTTTTTCCTTTACTCTTTATTTTGACATATATGTTTGGTATTCTATATCTATAGGTTTTAAAAATGAATAAAGAATTAATCTCTTTTGTGATAAGATGACTTATAATACATGTTCGACTATATTGGAAAAGATCAAAAAAACTCTATTCACACAAAGTTAAACTTTTTTTAATTATTTGAGTCTTTTATTTCCCACTGATTCGATAACATTTGTATGTATTGTCAAAGTGTTTTCACGGAATACTCTTCGAGTTTACATCAAAACACTGTTTTTTACTTCTTTCCAAGCCTATAGCATATCTGTTTTCAAAAAGATTTTTACACCTTACTTCTAGGAAAAGCATTACAAAACAACATCCTTGTATTTAGAGCGTTGACGTTTTATATCTTTTTCGTGTTATAAACTTGGGCATTATATCTCTAAATTTAATTACGAAAACAACACTAAAAAAGCTATTTAATTTCACAATATTTATACAGAAAGCAAACAATTATATGTAAGTTTGTACGTTAGGCATTTGGTATATGTCAAAATTAAGTCGCCTTAAATAAAAACATTCCTTGCCTGTATTTAAATTAAATAAAGGTGTCCTGTATTTTAATGCAAATTGGTAAAATGAACGTTGAAATAACTCTCTGGTGTGTTAGGCGGTAGACATAACACGATTGATAATATCGACATTCGCCGCATGATTGAAATTTGAATTATATACATATACATAATATAAATCGTGCAAACTTTTGAATTATAGATAAATCATCTAGTTCGATGTTCCTGGGCATTTTTAACTTGCCTAAAGTACAACATGAGGGACATTAAATAGGGATAAAAAAAAATATTCGGGATAAGAAATGAGTTATAATATCACTTCTCCTTTACACTAAACAAGACGAAAAACTGATTATTAATGGGTTCATGAAGGCACTACGTTAAAATATAATTAAGAACGTTTACTTACTCAATGTGAGATAGAAGTGATAGGACGGTGGAGTATCTACTTATGCGTTTTTCGGCCCGAAAAATTCGGGCCGGCCCGAATCGTTTGGCCCGGCCCGGCCCGAAAAAAGATAGGCCCGGCCCGGATAAAGAGCCAACGGCCCGGCCCGAAAGCCCGAGCCCGAGTCCATCCCTATTTATTATGCTTATTCTATTATACCTTCCTCTCTTAATTCGTCTATTAATAGACACCATTTTGTTAATGCTTTCCTCGCTTGTATTTCCAGCCTGGTTGGAAGCGTTCCGAATTTTAACCAGTAGATTAATTCGTGAATGTTGTTCTAATATACGTACTTAATGAGACTCGCATTCAATTTTTTGTAAAACCGTTCATGGACACCCAAACCTTTATCTGTGTGCACCCTTTTAGACTTCCTCCAAAAATCTTGTTATTTGTTGGAAATCCTGTTAATTCTTGCTGTGCGCATGGATTAAATCATTGAAGCTGATCTGATCATGTCCATGTATTTTAGTAAATCTTCTTGTACATTGAAATCTTCGTCTTTGGGGTCGACGTTTTTAAAAGTTAGCAAATTGTATAAACCTCTAGTGCCGGGATATACAATATTATTTAAGGTTATGTCACTGTTTTCTGGATCAATTTCCAACACACTTTTTCTTAAATTCCATGTATCGGTTTGAGAATTATACGTTACTACATAAACCGACTTGTCTATATTTTTGTCTTGATCTCGGATCAATATATTTACATAATAATGATGTATAGGGTCCTCCAGAAAATTTTGTTTAATTTTCTTTAAAGGTAGTTCCGCGTTTTCATCGTTAACGTTTCTCAGAGGCTTCGGAATTTTTTTGTGCGATGTCTTATACATGAGATACTGTCACTTGCAACGGTTTAATCAATTGCGTATGTGCTTCTTTGAATTCTTGTTATGAAGTGGTATAACCGTTTTTATGTTCCACAAACTTTTGACCAATTATGTCATCTCCAATGCTTATATTTTAATAGAAATTCTTCCTATATCGTTCTTTATCAATATCAAAATCTTTAACAATAGTTATAAAATTATGTTTCGAGTCACTATCGTTCCAACAGCTTTAGCACATTTTATTGGATTTTGGGTATGGCATATCACCACTTTCATGATCAAGAAAAATATGACGAAAGTTCGTGTCATCCTGGCGTTATATCATAGTCTGTGCTTTAAGGTGCTAGCATAAGTTTGACATCAGCAAAAACAGTTAATATTCTTATGCCTACCATACGAGAAAAATTGTCATCTTTCTTTGTTCGTTCGCAGAAATATCGTCAAAAACCGCAACTGAATCTTCCTTGGTATCTCAAGGTCCTACTAGATCATCATGATTTCCAAACTCATAGTATTTTTCATTTAAGGGTTCGAATACACTTCTAACCAGTTCCTATTTTGGTTGGTATAGACTTTTCGAAAACACATAAACATTTTGAAATTTAAGTCTTTTCTCATGTAAAATTAAAGATATTAAGGCGTTGGTTTTCCACAATTTGATGGCCCAGGAATATAGCTCGTATGTTAGACGGGAACAAAAGTCCATGTTCACGCACATTGTTGATTGAAGATACTAAAAATTTGTCAAAGTTCTGAATTGATATTACAAGATCTTGCTTATTAACATCCATATCGCTTACATTCCCTTGACTAGGAACAGTTTCGCTAATATACAATTCCTTCTCGTTCTGTAATATTTCGACGTGATTGTTTAGCGTCGTTCTAGGTATATTATATTTTTTACTAGCAGCGTAGAAACTTGAGCCACTATGTAAAATTTCATTTACAGCTTTTGTCAAAGACACTTTAGTGTAGCATTCACTGCGTGCTTGCATTTTATTAAAAATGCTGTATCACAACTGATTCTACTTAAAAACTATGTCTGCTTATATACTTTACTGTCGGACGTATGTCCGACATATGTCGGACACATGTCGGATATATGTCGGATGTATGCTGGACATATGTTGGATGTATGTCGGATATAGATTGGACGAATGTCGGATGTATGTCGTACGGATGCAAAAGGAGGGGGACGCAAACTAGGGTGGAGGAAAGAGAGTTTAGGTCAACTTCCGTTCTTTGAACTTAGGTTAGTCGGTGTTGTCAGAAGTTAGGTTAGGTTAGTTGAACTTGTCAGGAGTTAAATTAGCTGGTGTTGTCTGGAGTTAGGTTAATTAGACTTGTTTAGACATATATTTAGCATACGCCTGACATAGTAAAGTAAGGAGACATTTTCTAAGTGAAATTAGTTATACAGTATTTTTAAAAATGCAAGCACGCAGTGAACGCTACACTAAAGAGTCTTTAACAAAAGCTGTAAATGAAATTTTACATGGTGCCTCAAGTTTCTACGCTACTAGTAAAAAATATAATATACCTAGAACGTCGCTATACAAGCACGTCAAAATATTACAGAACGAAAAGAAATTACATATTAGCGAAACTGTTCCTCGACAAGAGAATGTAAGCGATATGGACGTTGATAAGCAAGATCTTGTAATACCAATACAGAACTTTGACGAATTTTTGGTATTTTCAACCAACAATGTATGTAAGCATGGACTTTTGTTCCTGTTTACCATACGAGCTACATCCGATGAGCCATCAAACTGTGGAAAAACCAACGCTTTAATAACTCTAATCTTACACGAAAATGGACTTAGATTTCAAAATCTTTATGTGTTTACGGAACGCCTTTATCAACCAAAATATGGATTGTTAAGAAGTGTATTCGAACCCTTAAATGAAGATATTGGATACTATGAGTTTGGAAATTATGAAGATCTAATAGGACGGTGATTTCAATCTACAAGAAAATTTACCAAAATACTTGGACGTGATCAGATCAGCTTTGATTATTAGAAGAAAGTTTAATTCATACGCACTGCAAGATGTAACAGGGTTATCAACAAATACCAAGAAGTTTGAAAAATATGTGCTAAAATATTCCCCAGATTTTCGCAGGAAGTCTAAACGGGTGCTCCCGGGTATGCCTTTGGGTTTCCAAGAACGGTTTTATAAAAAATTGAATGCGAGTCCTATTAAGTACGTATATTGGAGCAACAATCACGAATTAATCGACCGGTGAAAATTAATGAATGCTTCCAACCAGACTGGAAATACAAGCGAGGAAAACACTAACGAAATGGTGTCTATAATAGAAGAATTAAGAAACAAGTATAATAGAATAAACGCAATAAATTGCTGTTTTAAAATGTTTATGGATCGCTTTGGTTCCTCATACCATAAAGATGAAAGTATGCGACAAAGACCTTTAAGTCGCGGTTTTGTCATAACCTCGTATGGGGAAGGATAAGATGTGCAACAAAAAAGGCTAGTGAATGCATCGGATCCAAAAGATGAATTCGACCTGGATAATCAACGAAGCACAGTCGTTTTAAACTTGGAAAATAGATCATCAGTTTTTGTAAAAGAAGACTAGTTGCTGTAATGGATCCTAGAGAAGATGGTGAATGCGTGACTAAAAAGTTTGAAGTTATAATTATTTTTAAAGTCCTTAGCACTTTCCTAAAGAATGTAATAAATGAGTTCAGAGGTTACATTCCCTACCGGTTGTTTCGTGCGTGCACACGAATCAGGTACAATCGAGACATATCCGAATAAGGGTAGCTCATATAAAAGCACTGTTCGCGCAGAAGTTATTATTTGTCGACTGTAAAGCTTAAAGAGGCAATTTAACAAATATGCATAAAGACTTTGAGGAGGTTATTCGACGATTTCGCAATGCTTTACGAGTAAAAAAAGCAGGATGCAAGCAACGATTTTCGATAAAAGAAAAAAAATGTTTTATGAGTCAGTCATACGAGGAAGCAATACAGTACTGTACTGCTGTGTCGGTATTACCCAGGAATTTGAATGATTTTTGGGAAATAATCGAGGACGCGGGGTTTATAAAACAGTTCACAGATATTCAGATGGAATATATACTAAATTGTAAGTTATAATGTAAAAACATGTTTTTGTTTGGAGGCTAGTCAAGTCTTCGATTTTCAATTGGTTTCAAAGTATCGGTGTTACCGAAATGGTAGAAGTTATTCCTAAAATAAATGGTCGCAAAATACTAGTTGACTAACAACACGCATATTTTATCAAACAATTCTTTTTGGCAAGAAATCTAAAGATAAGGGTAGCGGTTAGAGGGGTGGTCCGATTTAAATTTTTTTCACAGATTTCGATTCATCAGGATATTCTATACTAATTTGATAGATCACACGATATATTTATCTTAAAGGACAGAGCAATGCTGTTCAGAAATAGATTAAAGGCGAACACTGTATGGTTTGGTAAAGGGTTAATTTCTAAATCAGTAAGGAATGAACCGGTTTAAAAAATTCCAAAAGATTTGAGAAGCTGAGAAAAAAGCAACGTTAATCAATACCTTACAAGGCGGTTTTATATTCAAAATATCGCTAATAATACCAGTTGGTAAAAATTCTAAAAATGGCAGTGGTGGCTAGGGGTCCGGACCGATTTAAAAATTCTTTTCATTACCTCTATTGCACATATATCTTCTACTAGTTCCTCCACTTAAATATAACCCTCTATGATTGCGCAACTTCTCTACCTTTTTTATAAGGACTAGCCTATTAAATGCACGCTGCGTGCTAGATCAATTACTATCGATTGGTTACATACGTCCATTCCTTGGCAGAGGTTAATATTTCAAACTGTACAACAGTGAGTGGTTGACCGGCTAGTTATGAACAAAAATGCTAAACAATCTTTCCACAACGGGACGGCTAATGAAAAGCAATATTTAAATATATCTATGTGACTCATATTTAGTCAACAATATTGGTATGGTCAAGTTCCGATATTCTCCGAAAAAAATTAGTGTTACTTAGTGGCTAGAAAATATAAACTGAAACTCCTTTCGATTATAATTTATATACCTAATGTTTATTAATAATGAATAGGAACACTGTGGCACGATACAACTTAAAATAATTAATACACCTTACCACAAAAATACTTTTAGAGACTATATAAAAAATAAAAATCATTAAAAAATTAAAAGTTGTTCAGGAAATTCTTCTGAGAATATTCTCCTCACCATGTAGACTGAAGGGATCCTTCTCAACAAACAATTTACTAAATTTATTTTAAACACCTGAGGGTATTCTCCTCACCAAGTAGGCTGGTGATTTCTTCAAAACAAAGTGATATGTTACATTAATAAACAAAACCACTTAATTTATGCAAAATCAAAACTGCTTGAGCGAAACCAAGGTTAATCATTCGTTCCCATTTATTGTTAAGCCAATTTACATTAGTGTTTCTAATTCAAAAGCGTATTAACTTAAGTGTACAAAAGTTTAAAACATTAAACCAAGAAGATGTCAGGTAGCATAATGCATAAAAGACATAGTTAAATGAACCCTGTTGCTTGGAATTACGAGAACGAAACGTGAACAATGGCGAAGGTTCGGGAAACTGCTGGAGCCGCCTAAAACAATTACGCAGAGGAGGCTTGTTTTATTTAAAAGCCAATCCGTACCTAGTTGGAGTTAATGTTAATTGAAACACCGACACGAGGGTATGCTGGAGTTGATAGGATAGAGTTTAAATGCTTACACAAAATGTATACAAACTTGGCAGGCAACAATTGTTTCAGTATATTAAATATGTGTATTTAAAAAAAATATCTTAAGAAAGAGGTTACTTAAAATATGGAGATTAAATAGAAGATTAATGAATGTACATGAATTATATGGTTTTGTATTTTTGCATAAAAAGTGAACTTCTTAAAACAATTTAACAAAGGATAGAGCATTAATTGGTAGCTATTATGTTTTGAAGGAGTCAACGCTGGTGAATTAAAATCAACAAGGAGATATTTAACGGTAAGATTGAAAATAATTCGTTTATCATTGGGTGATTTATAAAGGAGTCATATTTAGATTAGGTTTATAAGTTTCATAAAATTTTTCGTGCGTCATTTTAATTAAATTTTTTTTAAGAGCTTCTGGTAAATCACTCACAGGATTTGTGATAGCATAAGATGAAATAAACATATTGAATTCAGTTACATTAAACGCGTTTTTTTTAAAGGAAAATGATATTACACTAGATGCCTTCTATAGGTAATTTGTAAACATAGTAATTGTGAGAAGAGTTTAATTATGAGGTCATTATTAAGTGATTATCACATGTTAAAGATTTGTTTATTAGAGACTAATGCAGAGGATGACTTATAGTAAGTGTTGTGAGATAAGGAGATGTGGGCTCATCATTTTGTACATAAAACATGTATTGTGAGAAAGTTATTTCGAATCATTGTATTTGGTTTAAGATATTGTTAGTAAAAGAAAGTTATTGTGGATTCATTATCTTTGTATTTGAAAAATTGTTTGTAAGAGGATTATTTCGAATCATTATACTTGTATGATCACGATGTTTTCATTAATTCTAGAAGGTAGAATCCATAAAAAAAATAAATAGAAGAGCTAGCAAAAATTAAGCAAGGACCATTAGAAACATTCATTCACAGCAATGTATATATATGTATATATATATGTATATATATATATATATATATATATTGCTATGATAATAGAGTGATTTAGAGGTGTACTGAGTCATAAGGGTCATGCGTTATATGTAAATATCATTAAAGTTTAGAAAACCAAACAATTTCATCATAAAATGGGAGTAACTCGACAACTAAGCAAAAGCCAATAACGAGTACACGGTATATAAATCACAACCAACTCTAATTCATGAAAGGAAGCTCATTCTTCAAAAATCACATCATATTTAGTAAGATAGATAACTTGTACGTCGTATAATGCATTTTAAATTAAATATACAAACATAAAATTGAAAAGAAGTACGCAGGAATAACGGTTTAAACGCAACAAGTTTTATTGAAATGAATACGCAATTGTGAAAGAAAATAACCTGGCATGCTAGCTATATACAAATCTCATTAAAAATATTAACGTATAGATAAATAAACGCATTCAAATACGTCATCATAGAAACTTTAATACGTGAATAACAACATTGTATTTTCATAAAATTCA
The DNA here is from genome assembly GCA_036346225.1 of Platerodrilus igneus. Taxonomy (NCBI): domain Eukaryota; kingdom Metazoa; phylum Arthropoda; class Insecta; order Coleoptera; family Lycidae; genus Platerodrilus; species Platerodrilus igneus. Next base: position 607,726 of record JARFIW010001015.1, read on the forward strand.
ACAGATTTTGGAGTACTAAATAACAAATAACAAATGTTTGGTCACACTATAAAATTTGAACAATAGCAAATATAAACAAGAGAACGTGACTTAAAGGAAGTTAAAAGTTGGATTTTCATAGAAATACGTTATGCAAAGTACGTGCCTACGTGAGAATATACATCACTTCGACACGGGTGTGGATCGTAAATTTGTAGAAAGTCCGAAGGCTGTAATGATAAAGACAAAGCACAACGCCTCAATTAACAAAATGCGCGAGTAAAACCAATAGCGCAGGTGGAAGGGGGAGTCTTTATATAGTATATCTTCAACCAAGGCACAACCTATACCAATTCAAAGCCGAATATCACACGAGTGAAAATAGACAAATTTAAATAATTATTTAAGTGATAGAAAGATTTTAAAAGTCGTGATAATTCAAGTGCCAATAAATATAATAGAAGTTGCCGTTAACTGTGAAAAACGTAAGTAATAATTATTAATTAAACCAAATATTAATGTTTAAAAATTTAGGGCTCTAAGGATACACCAAGTATCCTCTAAGTACACTCTAAGTATACTCTACATAAATATATTCTAAATATACTCTGGGTAAATCTACATAAACTACAAGGTGAACGAATTTAAGAAATGAATTTAAGTTTAAACATTGGTATCTGAGCATCGAAAAGAAAATTAATCAACAAGGGGTTATACTGGGCGAAATTAAATGAAAACAATCCAGGGGTGCTGATCAACCACATGCAGAGGCAGTTCTAAGCAGAGAGAACGCAGGACAGAGATAAAAAATATTATTTATTAGTATAAGGCTTTATTTTAATTTTTAAATATTGAAGTATTTTATTTGTGAACAGTCGTCAGAAGTCTTTTGAAAATTTATGTAGAGTGAAAGAAGATCATTTGAACGTTCAAAAGTGCTTCTGGAAACAGACAGTGGTATTTTTGCTGGCTTTAAGGGAGTTATGATTTGGGCGCATAATCAGATAGATGTTATTATTTTGATTCAGGGGTTAATTTTATGAATAACAAATCAAAGTATCAAATTTATTAAACTATAAAGTGTACATATTCTTGATCATTATAAAAAAAAGGGAGATTAAACAGTCTTTGTTGTCGTATCGGACTGAGCTAGTCGAGGCATATAAGAAGAGGTATCTTTAAAATTAAAAAAACAAAAAGTGCGTAGAGACGAACAACCGTATACCACAACTATATATCTATATATATATATATATACGCACGCACGCACGCACGCACGCACGCGCGCCACGCGCACGCGCACGCGCACGCACACGAACACGCACGCACGCACGCACGCAACGCACGCAACGCACGCACGCACGCACGCACGCACGCACGCACACACACACACACACACACACACACACTCACACACTCACACACACACTCACACACACACTCACACACACTCACACACACACACACACACACACACACACAGCTGTTACAATACTACATTACTAATTTTTGTAATTCACACACACACACACACACACACACACACACACACACACTCACACACTCACACACACACACACACACACACACACACACACACACACTCACACACACTCACACACACACACACACACACAGCTGTTACAATACTACATTACTAATTTTTGTAATTCTTTATTATAGGCATGTCTAAGCGGTTTATGCTATTCTAGTTTTCAAACTCCATGGTAAGCTTACTAACTCCAATATCTTTGTGTGTTTTTACGACAATTAAATTGTGGTCAACGTATTGTTGCCAAAATATAATTTCAAGCTTGTCTTGTGACACAACACAAAAGAATGTCTGTGAAAATTGATGTGATCATCAAAAATAGCGACTGAAATTACACAGAAAAATTCCCTACGCAATAGTATAAGAAACATTTTCTTTAATTGACTCATTTAGAAAAATAAAACCAATTACAAATAATATTTTATAATAGGAACTTTAACAAATCTTAAAACAAGAGTTGAAAAAGATTTAAATATAGTAATATTATTAAGAACCCCATAAACCATATTTACAAATTTAAAAGTTTACAACTGAAGCTTTATTCAAAAAGTTAGAAAACTTCCTTTTGACGAATACATCAAGAAAAATATACAATCCTTGTACAATTTTGAAGATTTCTATTATAATAATGAAGTTTACAAAACCAGCGTTTCCAGTAATTCCAGTAGGCCAAGGGAAAGTAGGTTAATCAAGTCCAATTCCCACAAACCCGGCGTTTAATCCGTCCTCCATCCTATTTCCACTTATGAAACTTTCTTCAAAAAGTTAGAAAACAGTCTTTTGAAGAATACATCATGAGAAATACACAATCCTTGTACAACTTTAAAGATTTTTATTATAGTAATCAAGTTCACAAAACCAGCGTTTCCAGCAATCTCAGTATGCATAGGGAAAGTGAGTTAATCAAGATCCAATGCCCATAAACCTGGCGTTTAATCAGTCCTTCATTCTACTTCTACGTGTAATGTTTATAAATTTCTGCAATTTTATTTATAAATATTGCCACTTTAAATTTCCTTCACATATTCTGTGGTTCCAACTAATATAATAATTTATAAACGATTTTTATGCGTATAACTCCCAAGATTTGTAATCTAGGTTTATTTATTCACTTGTTCATTCGTGACGGCAAGTGGTTACTTTTTGTTTTAAGTTAGAAGGTGAAAGATCAGTGTATTTGATTAGACGTTTTATAATGGCGCTCGAAAAGACATCTTTCCGGAATCGCCGACGAAAAAGATATATTTTTGGTAATACGTCACATGACAGTTCTGATTATTTGTTTTAAATGAAAGGTTGTCCTTGAAGAGTATCAGCTGATATCGGCACTTCTTAAATACGTTTGTTGTAATTTCATCTTCGGAACGTGCAACTAGTATATAACTCTTAAACTTTTAAACAACTTATGCGTATTAGATGTAAAAGGATTGGCTGATAAGTCCCGAACCCGACTAATTTATTTAAATTTATTTCTCAACATAATCTCCATAAAGACATACATTTATTATAACGGTGGTCCATTTTAACTAAACCATCTCTATAATGTGATTCGTTGAGGTCCTCAAAATAGCTGTTTACGGCATCAATAATCTTCTCGTTGCTCTGAAATCTTCGTCCATCAAGGAATTTTTTGAGGTTGGGGAATAGGTGGTAGTTACTGGATGTTATGTCTGGCACATAAGGTAGATGTTCAAGCAATTCAAACCCTAATTCGTAGATTTTTACCATTGCGATGACTGACCGATGTGATGGAGCATTGTCATAATGAAACACAATATTTTTTTTGTCATTTGAGATTGTTTTTTCTTTATCTCATAGCTCAATCTTTGTAGTAAACTTGTGTAGTACTCACCATTGATACATTTACCCTTTTGCAAGTAATCAGTAAAAATAATGCTTTAGTGGCGCTATCTCTGTGTCGGGCCCTGGACGTTTCAGCCGACCCACGTAAGCAACTTATGCGATTCATGTTATACAATACAAATTTTGAAGCAGTTATTTTTATTAAAATGGAATTTATGTCTTAATTCAAGGATGCCGTATATTGTTTAGTTAACATAAGTAGATGCTTGATAGCAAAACCAGCGCCTCATTTGCTCCCAAAACCCTCATTTGCTCCCACATTTACATGTAAATCCCCATAAGGAGCAAATGAGGAGGAGCAACTACCGCTTTGCTCTCCGCCTTGCTCGGACACCCCCCAACCATTTTGATTACGTCACACCCGCATTCTTTCCACCCGCGAGATAAATCTTTTTCCACACTTCCACACACGATATAAATGTACATTGTTTGGTATCAATTAATATTAGATTTTTCTCAGCTACCCGAATCTCTAGGAATTTTTTTAGATAGCATCATCCCCCAGGGAGCTACCCTAATTTTAAGATTTTTTTACTGCTAACATTCTGAACCAAAATAGTTTTCTTTGTCTAACCAATGCATCTTTCGAGATAAACCTATCTTGTTTGGTATCAATTAATATTAGAATTTTCTCAGCTACCTGAATCTCTAAGAATTTTTTAGATAGCACCATCCCCCAGGGAGCTACCCTGATTTTAAGATTTCTTACCTGTTACGATTTCCCACCGTTCTTAAACATTTTGTAGTCATGCGATACATTAAATTAGTCTAAAATTTTATACAGAATTCGAATATATAAACAGATTTAAAATCGGACTACTCCTTACAAAGTTACACACATACCTTCTAGCGAGCATACCGCAACCGTACCACTACTCGCTTTTAATGTTACACCATACTTTCTATCTTGTTTAGCTCATCTTTCGAGATAAACCTACCTTGTTTGGTATCAATTAATATTAGAATTTTCTCAGCTACCCAAATCTCTTTAAACTTTTTAGATAGCTCCATCCCCAGAGAGCTACCCCCATTTTAAGATTTTTTTGCTGGTAGCGATTTCTGACGGTTCTTATAAATTTTTTATACATGCAATACATCTTGTTAGTGTAGAATTTTATGTAGAATCCGAATCTGCAAACAGATTTAAAATCGGAGCACCGCTTACCATTTTACACACACCCTCTAAATTATAAATTTCCTGCGGCTCATATCTAAAGAAAATCTAAAACCATTCTTAAAACTTTTTATTACAGACAATTTTACTAATACAGTTTAAATTTTGTAAACCACATTTCTAAATACATATTCACAATTTTTTATTCTTAACCTAGAACTTCTCATATCGGCTTATACTTATTAATATTTATTTCTAAATAGAGCACTTTTTCCAAAGACCAACCGGACTCACATGTTTCAAATTCCTCTGATTTTGTTCTTATGGTTTCGCTTAAGACCTCGTACATATTTTCCAGATTACTAGAAGACGTTATAACCACATTTTTTGTGTTAAAGGATTTCACATCGGACTTCTCTTCTCCCATTTTGATGTAAACGCCGTAGAGTTCGCAGTAGACTTTTATTACTGTATGTTGTATTCTCTTTTCATTAATTAATCGAATAAATCGCTCTTTCTGCTTCCAAAGAAACTCGGACACTCCATCGTCGACACTGGCGTTCTTTATGCGATAGCTAGCCATACGGTTGTTAAACGCTGTGCTAACCATTTCTACACCATCGTCGTTAGTAGCGGTAACTGATGCATTTTTATGTTTGTTGCTCCTTAAGTGTGCGGCGTACGTAGTTTTTTCCATTTCGAAATCGCATACTTTACACATAATTCGTGGTTGTTTCGTACAAGACCCTTTAACAGCTGGCGGAGCTGAACGTTTAATGCTTAATAACATACCATGCTGTTTTTCCTTGTGTCGCTGTAAGCTGTCCATTCTCGTAAAAGCGATACCGCAAGACCCACAGTTAAAGTACTTTGCTGCGGACGGATGTATAAGCTTAACCGTAGACGATGTTACACCACGACATTTGTTCTGGTGCCGTTTGGGAGCATTTTTCCAGGTATAGGAAGTACCGCAAGAGTTGCATTTAAAAACGTTTGCAGGTACCATTTTAATACAAAACAAAATCCGCACTATAGCACTTTGGTTAAACTTGTAAGCGAACTAACTTATAACTAAAGAGTTTACTCTTGCGCACCTGCTTTATGTACCCTATAGAATGCATACCGAAGGTTTCCGAAGACACCCGAACGAAGTTAAGGATTCAGCGGGGAACTAAATGACGTCATAATCCTTGCTGCTCGTCCAATACATATAGCACCAATGTATGCGCCCGGTTCGCATCGTCCATGCTGCGAATACCGATAGTAGAAACATCGGAAACGTCTTCCATGTTATACGGATCGCGTGCATATTAAAAAACCAAAAGGGTTATAGCACACGCACGCAAACTGTGTGCAAGTCGTGCTGTAGAAGATGCAGTGCTACTATAACCAAAAACTTCATAAAAACACTTTAAACCTTTACTAAGGAAATACCAACTTGTTGTCTACAGGATACTTACTAATAAAGCAATTTAATTTTAAATAACTTCTACGTCATATTTTCGGAAATGGTAGGCTTGAATATTTTCTAAATAAATCACCAAGCGAAAGTATATGCTTAGCAGTATTAAAATTAACCATTAATTTCCCATTTTTACGACCGTGATTAATTATAGATTAAAATTTAATTTGTTCACGTTCGAGCTTCCCGTAAACTAACATATTTTATAGTAACAATGCGCTGTATAATACATGCATACCCCTTCGCCGCGCTACTGCTATTCTTGTAATTGCTAGAAAAAGTCACTCTCCTTTTTACTGTTAGGACCGATGCAAAGCACCATTTTTTATACTTTCTATAGCACATCGCGCACTTTTTCGTCTGATAATTAAATTTTGCTTCTGTGAAATTACCCCATAGGGTGAAATTACCCCATATGGGGCAATTTCAACCTAACTTAACATCCTACATATATCCGGATATATGTCGATGCGCATCCCTGTCGGCTTAGGTCGGATAACAACATATTCGACTATCTTCGGCAATATACGTCCCCACTCTGTAGAATACATAAGAGAGCAATTTTTTCGTATTCAATTTAGTATTCGATAGTAGCTAGAACGGTAAACATGAGCGTCTCCAAGGTGATTAACGTTTCTCAACTTCTTGGGAATAAAGTGAAACCGACAAATGAGCGATTTGGATTATGGCTGTTGACAGAAAATATGTGCAACAATAATCTGGTAACAGATATTGGTAATATTTGTTATGTCGAAGGAGAACAGATGCTGACTGGTGGACTACACACACCAATTACAGAACCATTTTGTGACAATATAATGTTGGTTAAAATTTGCGACTTTTCTGACGCCGAACAAACATCTGCAAACAAAAGGATGTTTATCCTAAAAAAAGAAATTTGTGGTGCATTTAACAGCTATCTACGAAGAAAGTTTGACCGATTTGTTTCCGCTAGGCATGGTGTTAAAGCTAAGCTTCCGTTTTCTCTGGAAAGCATTAACAAGATGGACCAGAGAGTAAAAGAAATTATCGGAAAAGAAGACCTCGAATGCATTAATAAAAAATTCCAAAATCCTATATGTGTTCCATACAAAGTGGAACTAGCAGATGTTAAGTTGGAAACTTTATTGGAGGAACTACCAGATATATTAGACGAACTCGAAAAAGATTATTTCTATCTTTTTGACATGGATGTAACCCAAGATTTTGCGGATATATTTAGCAAGATGGAGATGTGTAATTATTTAACTTTTGCTATAAGGGCGAATACGAAAAAAAGTGTAATATTATAGTTGACAACGATAAAACTGTGGGAATTGATTGTTTAACATGGCTAACAACCAATGCAAGAATTAAGATATACAACAAATTTGTGTGTCAGATAACAAGTCCTGGTGTTAATAAACAACTTGGCAATCATATACTAGATTTTTTACGTTGTCCAGATGTACGTTTAAGGGAAACATTTGCGTCTACTTTGGCCAAATAACATGGTATTACGCGATTGGAAGCGACAATATACAACTGTGCAATTGGAAGCTATGTGCGGAACGGGTGTATAATCCCTTAAAAGACTGTTTAACGTTATTGGAAGATAGTAAGTTATACTTCCTAAAGGCGCCAATGTACTCGGTACCACTTGCCAAAATGTGGAGTAAGCTATCGGACAAGCTACAAAATAGCTGCTGTTTAGTGTATAATAACCTACTACAGTACGTGTATTGGGGGAACGGCAATACAAAGAAATTGACGGGCTTGCAAATTGAGTTGTCCGAAAAACCAAAAGAAAGGGAAACATGGATAAAGTTTGTGCTTTCGGCTTTTAGTTTTAACTATTTACTCGTAAATTATTTGGAGATAGTAGAGGAGGAAGACGGCCAAGATAAAATAAAAATCTTACCAAGTGCTACATTAAAGCAGGTAGTACATATTTTACACAATCTGCAACACCATATTCTATAATTCCAAAAGAAATAGTCATTTCGGAATTGGGATTGATAAATACACCTAACATTCGCCCAGAGGTTGTACGACAACGCGCAAATATTGGTAGTAACTCTATCCGTTTACGCTAAAGGAAATTGCCCCATTATGTATGCCATACGCTGTAAGTGGAAGGAAAAGACAACTGGACAACGCGAACAATACAAAGATGTGTTACACAAGGAACGTCTTATTAGAGAAAATGAGGAAGATTTAAAAGATTATTTTATGTGCCGATGGACTGACTTAGATACATCTGGTTTCTACAAGTTGTATGCATTTGTGGTTAGTAAAAAAGACTCTTTTAGTTATGTAGGCGTCCTTGCGGAAAAAAATGGTACTAAATCCGTATATTTTTTAAAAGGTTATTCTAAAAACGTATTTATCGAAATGGCAGATAACAAAGACGAACTAAGGAATGCGGGTTTCGTAATCTTTGCGTACACGACACGCAAAGAGGTTGCGCTAAACATTGTATATTTGCCTAGTAAAGAACCTTTCGGATCATTTAAAACCGAGGGTCTTACAACCTATAACAACCATATATTCCCAAAAGTGGTGGACATGCAACTACGCAACAGTGTGTGGGAGAAAAAGGATTTCCTCCAATACCGACAAGAAGAAGTCGATCAAGCTAACAAGATACGTATGCAGGATATAGTGGGAAAGCTGCGATTAAAAGATTGTCACAAGCTGCAAGAATTACACGAAGGAATGGATCTGGTTGTCGATGGAATCAAAGACTTTAAATATAGAGGCAAACTTCGGTACATTTTACAATTCGAAAACCTAGACGGTCTTTATGTATCAAACTATTGGCTAGAAAAGGCGATAGAGGACTTGGGTATCGATTTAAATTTTAAGCTGCGAATAAAATTAGATAAAATTAAAGCCACTCCAAACAAACATAAAGAAAGGACTGTCTTCTGTGTATAACTTTGTATTAAAATTAAGTTTAAATGACTCCATGCTTGGCATTACATTTTTTAAATTTTGTTATGTATAATGTCAGAATAAAATTTTTAGAATAGTATTACATTGCTCTTTATTTATAAAAGGCTGTGACGTTACCCCGAAATAGCAGTCGCACAGAGAGGGGTGTGCATGGGCAGGGGTGCGCACGCGCAGGGGTGCGCATGGGCAGGGGTGTGCATGCGCAGGGGTGCTCATGGGCTGGGATGTGTCTGGGAGTACACGAGGGAAGCGGATGTTAACAGTCACCAAGCATCTAATTCTTTATTTGGTGTGGAGTACTTGCCGATGTATGTATCCGGAGTAAAAACACGATTTGTACACGCAGATAATTAATAAAATTAGTATATCGAGCGAAGATGACAAAAGGTATATCATTCCTAATAGTACAACAATCTACGCATGGGAGCATAAAGATATAAATCTAAGATAGTTGTATAGATTTTGTAAATCTATTGTATATATTAGTTTTAAGATTCCATAATTTTTAAGTTCTTCTCCCGCCTTCCAAATCCTTCCGGCTTCTATCCTGGTTGACAGAGTATACGTGTTATCTCCACGTGGTACTCGCGGAATACGGCGGTTTTAGATTTCTCGGGAGATGGTTGGTCAAAGCATATGTCTTGGGTAGCGAAAAAAAGGGTTTTAAAGATGGAGTTAAATAAAGATGGGTAAAAATTAGTCTTTAAAAGGCATAACTTTGTATGGGGCGGTCCTATTTAAAGTCTATTTACAGATTTGGGGTCTCTAGAAAAATTTAATATTAGTTGATACCAAACAAAATATAGTTATCTTAAAAGAGTGACTACCCCGCAAATAATAAACACAATATACCGCATGTTAACAAAAAATTGTAGAGAAAATTAAAGACGTATTTAATGGGGGTCCAGTATTAGAATTTGTTGGTAGTAATGTTAAGTCCTACTGTATTGTAGGCGAGAAAGATACGATTAAAAAGATTAAAGGGGTCTCAAGAATTGTAGTTAAGTAAAACCGAGGGTCTTACAACCTATAACGAGCAAATATCCCCAAAAGGGGTGGGTAAGCAACTACGCAACAGTGCGTGGGAGAATAAGAATTCTCTCCAATAAGAAATTTAAGTTTCTATGTACGTAGCACCAGTCATTGGGAAATGGTAGAAATTTAAACCTATAAAGACGATTAGTAATTGTGGTTTAGAAAAATAATATTAGTTTTCTTGGACTAAATAAGATAGCTTAGACTGATTAATGTATATAGTTACATATTCTCGTACACATCCACAAACATCTGCTTACGTCCGTATACGGACATGGCGATGCCGGTAGTTTTTGTTTAACAACTAGTAGGAAAGATACGTTAGGTGTTAGTGTGTGGAAGCTCATCGGACCGTTGGATTCAGAAAGAACAGTGCGGTGAAATGTATGGCGGTTCCCGTTAGAATAATCGAAAGTGGTTAATCGATCGTATTAGATGTTTAAATAAGCAAAAGTGTAAAGGCCTCCATAAACAAAATTTAATTATCCGACAAAAAAGTGCGCGATGTGCTACACTTATAAAGAAAGTATGGAATGGTGCTTTTTAGCGACCCTAGCAGTAAAAAGGGCGACTGACTTTTTCAAGCAACTACAAGAATAGCAGTAGCGCAAAGAAGGGGTATGCGTGTATTATACAGTGCACAGTTGCTACAAAATATGTTAGTTTACGCGTAGCTCGGATATGTAATTGATCACGACTTAAAGATCCCTAGGAGGTTTAAAAATTCTCAGCCCATTGTCGTTTGAAAAATGTTTGTAAATTATCAGAACGGGGGTGAGTCGAAGTATAATGGATGATTGACCGAGTTTTTTCTACCTTTTACGAGGGAATCGAAAGTTGACAGACATCGAGCATCTAATTCTCTATTTGGGCGATATCGAGTACTTTCCGGTTCTAGAAATCATTACGTGCTACCGACCGCTATGCGAAAGTGTAAAAGCCTACAGAAGCAAAATTTAATTATCAGACGAAAAAGTGCGCGATGTGCTATAGAAAGTATAAAAAATGGTGCTTTGCATAGGTCCTAACAGTAAAAAGGAGAGTGACTTTTTCTAGCAATTACAAGAATAGCAGTAGTGCGGCGAAGGGGTATGCATGTATTATACAGCGAATTGTTACTATAAAATATGTTAGTTTACGGGAAGCTCGAACGTGAACAAATTAAATTTTAATCTATAATTAATCACGGTCGTAAAAATGGGAAATTAATGGTTAATTTTAATACCGCTAAGCATATACTTTCGCTTGGTGATTTATTTAGAAAATATTCAAGCCTACCATTTCCGAAAATATGACGTAGAAGTTATTTAAAATTAAATTGCTTTATTAGTAAGTATCCCGTAGACAACAAGTTGGTATTCCCTTAGTAAAGGTTTAAAGGGTTTTTATTAAGTTTTTGGTTATAGTAGCACTGCATCTTCTACAGCACGACTTGCACACAATTTGTGTGCGTGTGCTATAACCCTTTTGGCTTTTTAATATGCACGCGATCCGTATAACATGGAAGACGTTTCCGATGTTTCTACTAACGGTATTCGCAGCATGGACGATGCGAACCGGGCGCATACATTGGTGCTAAATGTATTGGACGAGCAGTAAGGATTATGACGTCATTTAGTTAGCCGCTGAATCCTCAACTTCGTTCGGGTGTCTTCGGAAACCTTCGGTATGCATTCTATAGGGTATACAAAGCAGGTGCGCAAGAGTAAACTCTTTAGTTATAAGTTAGTTCGCTTACAAGTTTAACCAAAGTGCTATAGTGCGGATTTTGTTTTGTACTAAAATGGTACCTGCAAACGTTTTTAAATGCAACTCTTGCGGTACTTCCTATACCTGGAAAAATGCTCTCAAACGGCACCAGAACAAATGTCGTGGTGTAACATCGTCTACGGTTAAGCTTATACATCCGTCCGCAGCAAAGTACTTTAACTGTGGGTCTTGCGGTATCGCTTTTACGAGAATGGACAGCTTACAGGGACACAAGGAAAACAGCATGGTACGTTATTAAGCAGTAAACGTTCAGCTCCGCCAGCTGTTAAAGGGTCTTGTACGAAACAACCACGAATTATGTGTAAAGTATGCGATTTCGAAATGGAAAAAACTACGTACGCCGCACACTTAAGGAGCAACAAACATAAAAATGCATCAGTTACCGCTACTAACGACGATGGTGTAGAAATGGTTAGCACAGCGTTTAACAACCGTATGGCTAGCTATCGCATAAAGAACGCCAGTGTCGACGATGGAGTGTCCGAGTTTCTTTGGAAGCAGAAAGAGCGATTTATTCGATTAATTAATGAAAAGAGAATACAACATACAGCAGTAAAAGTCTACTGCGAACTCTACGGCGTTTACATCAAAATGGGAGAAGAGAAGTCCGATGTGAAATCCTTTAACACAAAAAATGTGGTTATAACGTCTTCTAGTAATCTGGAAAATATGTACGAGGTCTTAAGCGAAACCATAAGAACAAAATCAGAGGAATTTGAAACATGTGAGTCCGGTTGGTCTTTGGAAAAAGTGCTCTATTTAGAAATAAATATTAATAAGTATAAGCCTATATGAGAAGTTCTAGGTTAATAATAAAAAATTGTGAATATGTATTTAGAAATGTGGTTTACAAAATTTAAACTGTATTAGTAAAATTGTCTGTATATAAAAGTTTTAAGAATGGTTTTAGATTTTCTTTTAGATATGAGCCGCAGGAAATTTATAATTTAGAGGGTGTGTGTAAAATGGTAAACGGTGCTCCGATTTTAAATCTGTTTGCAGATTCGGATTCTACATAAAATTCTAGACTAACAAGATGTATTGCATGTATAAAAAATTTATAAGAACCGTCAGAAATCGCTACCAGCAAAAAAAATCTTAAAATGGGGGTAGCTCTCTGGGGATGGAGCTATCTAAAAAATTTAAAGAGATTTGGGTAGCTGAGAAAATTCTAATATTAATTGATACCAAACAAGATAGATTTATCTCGAAAGATGAGCTAAACAAGATAGAAAGTATGGTGTAACATTAAAAGCGAGTAGTGGTACGGTTGCGGTATGCTCGCTAGAAGGTATGTGTGTAACTTTGTAAGGAGTAGTCCGATTTTAAATCTGTTTACATATTCGAGTTCTGTATAAAATTTTAGACTAATTTAATGTATCGCATGACTAAAAAAATGTTCAAGAACGGTCGGAAATCGCAACAGGTAAGAAATCTTAAAATCAGGGTAGCTCCCTGGGGGATGGTGCTACCTAAAAAATTCCTAGAGATTCGGGTAGCTGAGAAAATTCTAATATTAATTGATACCAAACAAGATAGGTTTATCTCGAAAGATGCATTGGTTAGACGAAGAAAACTATTTTGGTTCAGAATGTTAGCAGTAAAAAAATCTTAAAATTAGGGTAGCTCCCTGGGGGATGATGCTATCTAAAAAAATTCCTAGAGATTCGGGTAGCTGAGAAAAATCTAATATTAATTGATACCAAACAATGTACATTTATCTCGTGTGTGGAAGTGTGGAAAAAGATTTATCTCGCGGGTGGAAAGAATGCGGGTGTGACGTAATCAAAATGGTTGGGGGTGTCCGAGCAAGGCGGCGAGCAAGGCGGGAGTTGCTCCTCCTCATTTGCTCCTTATGGGGATTTACATGTAAATGTGGGAGCAAATGAGGGTTTTGGGAGCAAATGAGGCGCTGGTTTTGCTATCAACCATCTACTAACATATGCGTAACCTATGCAAGATCAATGTCAACAAGTGATTACTGAATAGCTGTTGCTTGGTAATATTGTTTCATTTCTTTGTGATTATGCTGCATTTTTGTTAAATCTGTGATAAGTAAAATAGGTTCAGCATATCGTTGACAAGTTATAAATTATTGTGAGATCAACAATTTCGTTCTTGAAATATTTTGAGGTGTATTTCCATAACAGAACTGCATTTTATATAAAAATATAGTGATTAATTTGATGCTATAAAAAAATAATTTTCGTAGTGTTTGTAAAAAATTGTGTTTGATAAATATGCATTTTTGATCTTAGAAATAATCTTTAATTTTTTTTGTGTTTTACATGCCACTATGGCCCATACATTTGGTGCCAAATGTTAATTTGTAGACTTAAATTCACTCCTCATTTATGAGATTTCTACTTAAAATAACATACTGTACTTTGATATTATTTTATGTCAAAAATATTTATATTCAGGTGCCTAAAAACATTAGTTGGTTATCCAAATACTGAAATATCTAATAATTTGTTGAATGTTGGGTTATAAAATTTATATGAAATATTCCCTAGCACTACTCCAGACTATTAATGCTTAAAGCGTTATGTTATCTGATATAAATCCAAGCTGTTATTGAAATTTAATTATACAACAAACTTCTGAATTACATGATTACACATTTTGAGAATAAAAGTTGAACATTAATACACTATTAATTATTCTTGAATACTGGATTATTTTTGTGATTGTAAATTATTAATTTATTGAAAAGAATATAAAATTATTTTGGCTTTAATCGATTATTAGATGTTTTTCACATATGTCTAAAATAACAAGTATTTGAATTATGTAATTTGGTATAACTTCACATAATAATCAATCCAGAAATAATAGTTCTTCGTAAAAGATTTTGTGTTTGCACAATATTATAAGGTACAAACTGTACCTCATTGATAGTGTTTATGTTTCAAAATAATGCCAGCTTTCGTCAGTCAATTTCGAAACAAAACAAGGAGTAAGTAAAATATATATAGTTGTTTGCGTTTTTCAAATTTTGCATTTAATACCAGAAGAACGGTGCTGTCAACTGTTTTATTTTCAAACTTTGTGTTTTATTCAACCTACTGACCCAAGCTCATGCAACCGCGAATCGATCTCAGTTAGCCGCACGTCTTTCCAGAGTTTTCTTTTTCTAAAAATCGCTTTCCATCCTAATCTTACCCTGATATTGTTAACTTTGCTAGAATTCTCGAGTTGTAACCAAACACATTTTGCATACAAAAAAAGGTTTACGTCGTATTTACGTCGCACTAGCGAACAATTCAGTTACACCACACACTTACTTTCGGATTAATTATGCGTTGACCTAATGAAAACGCCGCTGGAAAGAGTGTTGAATTAATTAAAAACCTACAGAATATGACATTCACAGACACCATTATAATGATACTTTTAGATATCTAAAAATTCTTCATTTCAGAACTCAACCAAATATTTCCTCTATGTAAAGTTTCTAACATACTAAAGCGTGACGCATAAAAATATTGATATCATTTTATAATTGCTTCAATTTTGTCGGTCACTAGACATTTTTGTGTTTACTAACTCGCCTACTATTTTTCAAGCAGACCGTGTCGAGATTCGAACCCAGGACCTTGAGATTAGTAGTCACACGCATACCAACAGAGCCACGGTGCCGCCGAATACTTTATACTAATAGAAAACCTTGAAATTTCACTTTTTCAATAATACGTTGAAACTGCTTAGATTTTGTAAAAGAAAATCAAAAATCTGCCTTTAAGCTTATCCACTTCAATAATGTCCAGCCAGATTTACATTTACGATCAAGCATGCCAGAATAGCATCACGTTCTTCGATTTGACCATAACGAAGAATAACAAAATAAGTTTCAATTTGATATTAATACACTACCTTACATGTGGTTTTCCAATGCTCCACCCGAAGGTACTACATTGGCCAGGAAGCGAGTTTTTTTTTACCTGAAAAATTTTGAATTCTGCCGAACCCTTGCCGTTCCAGGCAAGGTAGGGATCTTTAACGTGCGTGACAACACTCACACACAGGACGTCCATTTTACCTTTCATCCGAACGAGGGTGTATTTTTGTGAAAAATGCTCGCCTAACATTTTTCAAGCGGACCGTGTAAGGATTGGAACCCGGGACCTTGGGCGTAGTAGTCACACACATACCAACGCCACGGAGCCGCCTAATAGAAAACTACCGCGAACAATCTTAGTAGTTACAATTTCTTTCAACCACCATTACGACAGAAATCGACCTTAAATTATATGTTAATTGATATTAAGGATATCTGATATAATCGCATATCAAATTAAAAGCAATTGCACTTTAAGAATGGTTACAATTCAAGCATAATTAGCCATCTAAATTAAAAGTTTAGATTAAAATTTAATCATTTAACCCTTCTAAAGATAACAGCAATGCTAATTTTGTATATTCCATTTATCATTCTTAATATTAATAAAATACACCCACCCCCAATAGTTTTTCCTAGAAGAACTGAAGCCGAGTATAAAACCGCGAACACATTACAGCCGTTAATGGGTAATAATAAAGATTAAATTACCACTGGGATTTGCACGCTACCTTGTAACAGTTACAATTGCAGAGCGCGCCACTAAAACCTTATGTATTAGGGTGACTTAACAGCTGTAGTCCTCCTCGACATTTTGCATGACCTAAAATATAATAGTCATTTAGACTATAACAAAAGCATGAACTTATACATGAGGTAACTTTCAGAATTACTACAAGATTGATGTTTCCAGAAGATTAATTGATAAGGAACTACTTTCATCCCAAGCACTTTGAATATCCAAACAACATTGTGTACCAATTTCATCCCCTTGTGAACAGAATTCAAATTATACATCAGGTGCTGATTTTTGTTCTTGTTTCTTTATCAAATGAGACCTCTCGTGTAATTTTACACTTTTTCCGTGTTGTAGTAACGAACTATATTTTACTGTTTTTTATACGGTTCAACATAAGCTTGATTATTCAAAATTATTTACAGCGATTCCTTAATATACTAATACGTCTCTACAGAGACCACTGCATTAATTTATTTCTTGGCATCGTCATCATCAATAGGTCTTCAGTCCTAGAACTGGTTGGGCGCGTACTTCCATTGCTTTCTATTCTAAGCACACCTACACATTTCCCTGAAATTTCCACAGTCTACATCTTTCGCTATCTCTATGCAGTAATCTAACATAGGTCTACCTCTACCTTTCTTTTTCCTATCTCCGCTTCTAATATATTCCGCACTATTCCCTCAGGCCTTAGTATATGATATATCATCCTATCTCTCATATTTTTTACTGTTTTCCACATATTTATTTCTTTCACCTGCCATTTCTAGAACCTCTTTGTTCTTAACTTTGTCTCTCCATGATATCATCATCATACGTCTGTAGTACCACTGTTCAAGTTTCACAGTTGTACAGTGCTGTGCTCCACACATATGGTTTCAGCAATTTTTCCTTGTTTCTATGTTTGTTGCCTTTAAACATAGTAGTTGCTTTTTTTGTTAAATGTAGCACGGCTTTGTACTAATCTTTGTTTTGTATCTTTTACACGTTTCCCATATTGTGTTATTTGACGTTCTCGATAGCAAAGATCCTTATCCTTTTGTAAGTTCTCGTTTCCTATTTATATTCTGTTTTTTTACTTATTTTACCCTACTTTACATACTAGTGCTTCAGTTTTATTTTTAATTCATACCATATATCTCTGTTAATACTGATTCCATTTCACTAAGAGCTGCTTCTAATTCGTCCTTGCTAGATGGTAATACCACTATATCATCTGCAAATCTAATCTTATCAATATTCTGTCCCTGCATAATAATTCCAAATGTCCTCCTGGATGTGACAGTATTCATTGTGCCTTCGATGTACAAGTTAAAAATTAGCGGGGATGGGACACATCTTTCTCTCAGCTTTTCCTAATATCTACTTCTCTACGTTGCTGCTCTAATTCTATTACAGCTATTTGGTCTTTGTATACGCTATCTACTATTCGTCTATGCCAATAGCTAATTCTTATCTTTTTGAGTATTTCGAAAATTTTCCCATTTTACATTGTCCAACGCATTTTCCAAATCTACTAACCCTATATTAACACTCTCCCTTCTTTCTGTTGTTTTCTCCATTATCACCCTTAAAGCCAAAATGACCTCCCGTGTTCTCCTGTTTTGTCTAAATCCAAATTGATTTTCTCCTAAAATTTCTTCAGCTTGCTTTTCCATTCGCCTTTGTACAATTCTGGTTATATTCCTTACGCGTGTGCCGTTAAACTTATTGTTCGAAAATTTTCACATTTATCCGTACCTCCCTTTTTTGGTGTAGTGACTATAGTGTTATGTTTGAAATATTTGGGTATCTAGCCTGTATCTCGCCTGTCTTATACATAAAAGTTAGAAATTGAAAAAAACGTTCTGTTACCGCTTGTCCAGCGACATATAGAGAGTCTGCTTGTACATAATATATTCCTGATGTCTTATTAGTTTTCAGACCCTTTAATGATAATTCAAACTTATCCCTAAGTATAGGATATCTTAAATAATCCTTTTAAAGGTCTGATTCCTGTTCTAGTATTTTTATTTCCGATACTACATATAAATTCGCTATATATTTTTGCCACCTAACCACTTTCTCTAGATTTGCTATAAAGATCTCTCCTCCCACGCCCCTTATATTTTTCCTATATGATTTAATATCTCTAAAATTAATTCTAATTAGTTTGTGTGCATTATAGACCTTTCCTATTTCCATCTTAGTGTGTAACACTTTCCACTTTTCAACAATCCGTTGTTCTTTATCTTTCCTGCATTTGCGAATAATTTCTCATTGTATGGTTTTGTATCTTTCTTCTCCTGCTTTGTCTGGTCTGCTTTTGCATCTTTGCCTTTCTTCTATTAATTCAGAATATCCATTGTTACCCATGGTTTCTTATTTTCTTTTGGTTTATATCCTAGAATATCTTTGGCCGCCATGTGTAAGCTGGATTTAATGTTGTACCATTCCGTTTCTACTTCCTTAGGATCAGAAATTTTCCCGATGTCTTTCAGCAATTTATTTGACTTTTGCTCAAACCTTTTATGGATATCTATCTTTTAGTTTCTCAAAGCCAAAGTGCCCTATTTCGTTCAGTTTAGTCAAATTTCGAAATTTAAGCGCGGCTTTCATAATTACAATGTTGTGGTAAGTGTCTATATCTTGCTCTGGGTAGCTTCTACGGTCTTTCATTAGATTCCTAAACCGTTGTCTAACAATAAAGTAATTATTTGTTGTCTTCGCATGTCTACTGATATCTTCCACGTGTATCTTCTTCTAGCATGATGTTGAAATAATGTGTTTGTAATGGTTAAATTGTTTTTGTCGTGAAATTCTACCAGACTATTTCCCCTGTCGTTTCTCGTGCCTAAACCAAATAAACCTACTACCGCTCCTTCCCTACCCTCACCTACCGCTGCAATAAAACCTCCGGTAATTATTCAATTTTCATGTCCTTTTGCAAATCCTAGTGTATGTTCGATATCTTTGTTGATCGCTTGTATCTCTTTCTCACTGTAGCTAGAGGTGAGCATGTATACGTGTATAATTAATGTATTTACTGGTTTTGATTCTAAACTAACCACGGGCTCTTTCGTTCTTTTGTAAGTAGTATTCTACACAGTGTCCAGTTTTTTTCGCATAACTATCCGCACACCCTTCCTCTGATCCTGTATGAATTATCCTAAAGTCTCCGCTCCAAAAATCCCCTTTCTCTGAACACCGAACTTCGCTAATCCTTACTATGTCTAATGCTAACCTATACATTTCAATTTTTTAATTCTCTTGCATACCTACTGGCTTCATGCTTCTGGTTATACATGCTCCGACTCATAGAATGTTCCTTGCTCCTCTTTTATACTTTCCGATTACTTCCTCCGAAGTAGTCTCCTCACGGAGATCTGAATGTTTGAACCTCGAAATCTTTTACCCTAGAAGATGCCATTCTCTCAAATAACAATTGTAGTACGCTGTGTATTTTTATATATTTATTTATTTGTTCCAACGTTTCAGTAGTCTGCTACCTGAAATTTAAGCAGACCTGACTTGCCCACAGAAAGTAACCGTGATGTGTTATATGTGTATGTGTGTGGGGGATGGTTGTGTGTATGTGTGTTATGCGTGTGATATTGGTCCGTGTTACGTTCCCCCTCTAGGACCATCGGCCACCGGATATTCCAGTCGTCAAAAAAGTAGGCACAACGGACATTGCCTTGTCAGTCCGGACTATCGGCATTACAAGTGATTTTTCAGCGCTTCACCCGAAGGTACTACATTGGCCAGGAAGCAAGTTTTTTTTAACTGGAAACTTTGGAATTTTGCCGAACCCTTGCTGTTCCAAGTAAGGTAGGGATCTTTAACGTGCGCGACAACACTCACACACGGGACCTCCATTTTACCTCTCATCCGAACGAGGGTGTATTATTATGAAAATCAAGCGAACCGTGTCGGGATCCGGACTATCGGCAGCCGGAAATCCAGATGTTGAAAAGGCAATGTGTGTCTGTGTGTGTGTGTGTGTGCGCGCGCGCGCGTGTGTGCGTGCGTGCGTGCGTACGCGCGCTCGTGCGTGCGTGCGTGAGTGTGTGTGTGCGTGCTTGCGTGTGTGTGCGCGCGTGGGTACGTGGGTGCGTGCGTGTGTGCGTGTGTGTGTGCATGTGTGCGTACGTGCGTGCGTGTGTGTGCGCGCGTGTGTGCGTGTGTGCGCGTGTACGTGCGCGTGTGTGTGCGTGTAGGTGCGCGTGCGCGTGTACGTGCGCGTGAGCGTGTGTGCGTATGTGCGTGTGTGCGTATGTGAGTGTGTGTGTGTGTGTGTGCGTGCGTGAGTGCCTGCGTGTTTGAGTGCATGCGTGCCTGCGTGCCTGTGTGCGTGCGTGCGTGCGTGCGTGAGTGCGTGCGTGCGTGCGTGCGTGCGTGCGTGTGTGTGTGCGCGTGCGCGCGTGTGTGTATGTGTGTGTGTGAGAGAGAGCGAGAGAGGGTTGTGTGTATGTGTGTTGTGTGGGATGTTGGTACCCGTGTCACGTTCCCCCTTTAGGACTCGAACCATCGGAAGCCGGATATCCCAATCGTCAAAGAGGAATGCTCGACTGATATTGCCTTATCAGTCCGGACCATCGGCATTATAATTTGAATAAGGGCCACTATACTTGCGGCCACGTCCCCAATGCTCCACCCGAAGGTACTACGAAGAATATAACGTGCTTCTAATTAATCCACCCTAAAAAAAAATCTAACAAACTGAAACAAAAACTAAAAACAGGGTTTAAATAATGGTATCCCTAGCGTTGACTTTGGAGTGTGCCCGATCAACAAGACACAAGCAAAAATGAGAGGGGAAGGGATCCGTAATACCGGATAACAGTCGCCAGCTCTGCTTACCAGTGCGACCTGAAGGGTCGACTTAAAAATAACTAAATCTAGCTAGCTAATTTAAAATGGATTCAAATTTTCTAAGTAATTGCCAAATGTATTAATAGTGAATCCAGCTATTTTGCCTGCTCTATAAATTTACAAATTCGTCCTCCCTGATGTAAGTATTTTATCCTAAATTTGTCCCTAACGTTCCCTATCATTCCCTAACTGACATATTATATATACAATCTTCTTTTCTATATATACTGCGACCAAAAATTGGCGACAGAACGTCAAACGAATTAAATCAAGCCACAAAACAGTACAATGCAGGCAAAAATATAAGTGTAAAAATAAGTATAAATATAATATAAATATATAAATAAACATAGAATAAATATATAAATAAATATATGAATAAGCAAAATCATGTAACAGTGCATATATTAGCAAAAGCAAATACATTATCAGGTGCACTCGCATGAGCATTATATCGACTAGCGCCATTACACAAAAAACGTTCTTGTTAGATTATTTCAAAATCTGTTTAAAATCACAAATCAATGCTCATGCGAGTACAGCCGCCATAGTTTTATTCATAAATTTTTCCCAGCATCCGAAGATCTGGTCGTCTACGTTCATCTATTGGTTTTCTACTTTTATGGGGGAGTTGAATATGCACTGTTACAGTCCTGGTGGATATGCACTAAACGTTCTGGGGGTGATCACAATCACTATCACTTCACTTTTAAGTCCTGGGGGGATGCACGGTTTCACTCTATTTTTATTTCTTTATTTATTACACTTATTTAAATTAATGAGGTTTCCTGATTTACTTTGTTGTTATTTATTTGTTTCGTTTATTCCCGATTTTCCGCGCGTAGCAGGTGGGATAGTGATTGTTTTAGTGGTGTGTTTGTCGTGCATATTAGATTTTTGGGTTACTTATTTAATTATTATTATTATTGTTTTTCTTTTTTTTGCAGGTTTTAGTTATCATGCTCTTATCATGTCAAAATCACGCCAGGTCGAAATCTACAATTTTTCAATCCTCCTACCATCCCCTTCCGACTTACACACGGTTATCACCGTCTAATCTCGCAACCCTTCCTGTGAACTCTCTAAAGGCTGTCCAGAACGCCTTCTGGTTAACCACTTCCCCGACTTCCTCTAGGCTCTTTGGCCAAGCTAGACCTACGATAGCTAATTTCGTATCAGCCAACCCTCGATTTGCCGCTTCAAGCAGGCAGTCGAAGAGCACGTGCTCTGCGCTTTCCGCGCCCTCACCGCATTCACAGTGGTCGTTGTTGGTCAACCCGCACCTATGTAAATACGCTTTCAGGGCGCCATGCCCTGTTATAAACTGAACCATTTTATGATCGAGTTCTACCTCGATCTTGCCTGTAGCTTCTAAGCTAGGTATAAATTTGAGGGTCAACCTGCCCGTGGCAGCGTTGTTCCACCTCTCTTCCCATTGTCGGATTGACTTTTCACGCAGCTTTCTTTTAATCAAAGACTTCGGTATCGACGAATGTGATATTCGAAAGTCTTCCGTCGCGGCCTCTTTAACAAATTCATCAGCCCTATCATTCCCTACATTACCATCGTGCGACCTAACCCAACAGAACTTTAAACGTCAAAACTCGAGCGCCGTATGCGCTATCCTCCAGACGTCCGCTTAAAGGTCTGTCGAGGTGTTCATGTTAGTTAACGCCGTCAACGCAGATTTACTGTCGCTGATTATGTAATACTCGTCTCTGCCCGTATGACTTATTACGTAATCGATAACCCCTCGTATGGCTACCAATTCGCACTGGAAGATAGTGCTCCAGTTCGCGAGTTTGGTTTGAAACCGAAACACCTCCCTTTCCTGCTTAAACACGACAAACGCCGCTCCTGCTTGCCCGTCATCCATACGTGAACCGTCTGTGTAAATTCTGATACCCGTCGCGTCCCGATCTCCTTCGACAAACTCGATTCCTCTAAAATCGGCCGGGTGCCCCAACTCTGATACCACGATCTTTCTCGCAACTTCCCTATTACCAAGATTAATATCTTCAATAATTTCGCGCCCTTTCCCTATATCTATTAGTCTCCTATCTCTAATCTCCCTAACGACAGGGAGAGTCCTACTGATCACCAGGACCGCCTCCGTGGAGGTGGTCCTGTATGCCCTAGTTGCCTTTACCGCGGTTATACGTTGTACGCTTGTTAATTAATTGAAGCATCTCCCGGACTTTATAACCTTCCGCCCATACGGATGCTGCGTACAGCATTGCCGGCTCAATTGCTCCGGCATAGACCGTCCTCAGCGATTCGCCTCTGAAACCCCAGTTTCTATTTGATATTTCTCCGCCCTTACTTTTAACGTACTGTACGTGCGCTTTCCAGTTCAATTTATCGTCTATTTTAATGCCGAAGTACGTGATGGCTTATTTGAACGGGATTTTCTCCCCACCTAGCTCTAGCCTGGGGGGTCGCTGTCCCGGTTTCGTCCCGAAATAAAACACCTCCGATTTTGATGTATTGAATTTTAATTTTACTTTCCGCGACCATTCGTACAATTTATTTAGCGCTTCGTTTGGTTTGGTTCGCATGTCCATTAATAATCGCGATCTGATAATTAAAAGCGCGTCATCTGCAAATCCAACGATTGAGCATCTTGCGGGCAACTTGACCCTAACGATGCTTTAATACAACAACTTCCAAAATGTGGAACCAGAGCATAACCCCTGCGGACATCCTCTTTCCACCTCGCGCGACAAGACTTCACCCGAAATTTCAACCTGTACCAGTCGCCCCGAGAAATAACTCTTCACTAAAGATATCAAGTTCCGCGGACAACCCCTACGTTCTAACTCGCATACGATTAATGGCCACCAGGCAGCATCAAATGCTCCTGAAATGTCCAAAGCAACAACAACACAGTGCTCTTTAGCATCTTTCGCCTGCTTAATTTACCCGACAACGAACTCTAACGCGTCCATAGTCGACTTACCCTCCATAAAACCAAATTGCCGATTACTAAAACCGCCGCCGGAATAGTATAGGATAAATTACAAGAAGAGATAAGTATAAGATAAGGAGATAGATGTAGACCTAGATCAGATAGTGATAGATGCTGACTGTGCAAATTTCAAGGAAATGTGTAGGTTTGCTCAGAATAGAAAACAATGAGGGTACGCATCTAACCAGTTCCAGGACTGAAGACCTAATGATGATGATGAAGGTATTGCAATTTACACTTTCTTATTCGTTCCACTATAAGTTCTATTATTCACAATTATTTTCAAAGTCCTTAATCTACTGAAATGCCACTACAGAAATGTATTACCTTCAACAATTACCTATTAACCATAATTACTACATTAAGATACTTCTTAACGCGATGAGTAATCTATATTTATCATTTATCCAACCGAGTCCGTTGACATACCATTCGTACATTTACACAAACATTAGTCAACTAACCATTGTGATTTATATAGACACTAAGCGTATTTATTATAACAGTCGATCAAAATAATTTCGTATTACTTGTCGATTAAAACTCTAGTCTGAACTTGTTGACTGCCACGAGAGTCGGTATTTATATCAGACAACATGCCTTCGATATTTTTCCAGAAAGTGCAAAATCATACTCGAATATTTCGCTTTCTATAGGTTCTTGAGATACACCTTAAAGGTGGCTTTAGTGCTACAAAGATTTGGCGATTTGGATATTTGGAGAATGATCCTATTGGTTAAAGTGATCACGTGCACCGCCGAAAAACGTCAAAAACACCCAATCTCCGATCTCCCAAAAGTTGGTTCAAGTTCAACTTTTGTAGCTATTTTGAGATCGGAGCATGCGTGTTTGTTCATAAAAGCACGTGATTTCTTTGTTTTGTTATAACCTAAACCGTACCTTTTCATGTAGTTCGCTGTTATATATTTTGCGTTTTGCCTATTAAACATATTGGAAATGATTAGCAAATCCGCTATGTAACAAACATTGAAAATTTAACAGCCAGAAACCCAAAACAATAACAAATGTCATCTGTCAAACTATTTTCTTCAAATACCTTGAGCAGAAAATACCCTAGATGATTAAAAGTGAAAATATCTAATTCCCCAAATATCCGAATCGCTAAATCTCCTTAGCACTAAAAGTACCTTTATTCGCTTAATGGCTTTATGTCATTAATTTCTAGACGGTGCGACCACAATGCTACAATATGATACATAGAACGAGCATAGACTTTGATTCATTAAGTTTCAATTAATGTAGTTAAAATGGAAAAAATGTAATCCACTTTTTAAATATTACTTTTTGTTTCGTTAGCTGTGTCAATGGCTATATTGAAATTAAAAAATTGACTACCAATGTTAATAGAAAATAAGTTATAGAACATATTGAGATAATAACAAACTTAAATAGCTTTTATTCAACAGTCAACTTACCTTTGGTGACAGGCTACCTGCATGAGGTACAGTGTACAAACGCCAGTAACCTGAAAAATACCCACTACTACAGTATACTAAATTTAAATTATCAGAATGTCTTATATTAATCAATTGCCTTTAAAGATTAAAAATATTTTAGGACCCATAAAACTAAATAAATTAGCCTTAAGGCGCATGATTTATAGTTTCTGAAAAACTTTACACAACCTTGAATCTTTTAAATTCATAATAATACCGAAAGTAAAATTAACTTTTTGCGTTCTATAAAGAATGTTAACATATCATATCAATATGGATAAACTAGTTTCCATATACCAAGGTACCCTAAATGAATAAAAAAGGAATTAATAACATGTTCTACTCAGGAAAACAGCGGATTGAAATATTTCTTTTCAAGGTTTCTACAAATAAATTCTCCAAAGAAACCCTTGTACCCTCTTAGAAAATCACTACAAACAATGGTTACCAACTACTCTCAGTAGTAGTGGAAAGTGCATCTATACCAACAAATTCTGAAGAACAAAATTGACCATTCAAACCTGCATATTCTTATACTTAATGTCCTAACTAAAGGTTCAACAATTAAGAGCGAACTATTAGGCCCTTGCGTATAAAATATTTAAAAGCATCAATTGTTTTGATCAAGTTGACATTGGTTTATTTGTGCTATTATTTAGTTTTAGTTTTGGAAAATCATAAACGTTAATTTTCATTTGACATAATAGCCACTTTTCCACAACTGCATGTACCGTTGATTTGTTACTTGACGGTAAAAGTATTAGTTACTCGCTTGCCTGCACAAAGGGTGTAATATAATGTACAAAATTTATAACTGGCAACAATATAATTTACGTTTCAAATTAACAACTTTAATTAATTATAAACTCGATTACCTTCAAATTAATGCATATTAGCAAGCTGGGTATTGAATGTGTGAGTGCGGTTGCCGCTTTAGTCTATGTTCTTATAATGAAACTCTCTGGTTATCTACAACAAAGGCAGGAACAAGACAAGGTACGATAATAGCTCGGTATAGGCAAGAAAGCAACAGATAAACACTTCACTACATTCTATGATGCACTTCCGCACAAGCAGTTGAAGATAAAGAAGTTACGTCAAGAATGAATATTATAGATAGCTTGTAACAACTTGGAAACTAGCACTCCCCTGGTTAGCCGTCCTGATTGACCGGGAAGACGACATATGTCTATTACGAATCGTGGGAAACGTCTTTACCACAAAATTACACGATAATAAGAGCTATTCCTCCTACAACATTGCCTGGAAACACCAAGATAACAAGTGTAACACCCTAACTAATATTAATACAGTAATCCTCTAAAATGAAATATTAACTAAAATAATGTGTGGAGCAATTAACGAGTAACAGGTTTGTAAATTTTCACAACGAAAAATGTTTTAAACATTAGCACTCCAAACCCAGTATTTTGGGTATAATTTAATTCCAATACAGTTAAATTAAAATGAATAATTATTTAAGAAACGTTTACATACAAAATGATTTCTAAAATTTGGTCGAAGGTTTATATTTAGCCTGAAATAGTAATGTTAAAATAAATATTGTTATATCCAAGCAATAAAATACTGCTTAAATTGTGGTAACTAAATTTTGCTCAGATCTTACAATTAAAAAGATTTTTAACGTCCAATTAAAAATAAGAAGTTATTTCGAAGTTTAGGATGTGAGTTTATTCAACTTACAAGAATAATAAAAAAAACTGTAGAGAAACAAAAAATTTTACCCTCATTTAAATAAAGTCATCATCACAAATTACAAACTCAAACAAGAATTTTCCAATAATGGTACTTCAGTTCTATGAAAGTACTGACTCCCCTACCCCTGAGTAAGTTGGCAACATTTTACTTGGTTTAGTCTGGAGTAGAGCTTTGGCTGCAGTACTTTACTACACTTCTCTGTGAAATGTGTAGTTGATTTTCAAAAATGCAACTGTACATAACAGTTTATTGCTTTTAATTTAGTTTCAATATAATGTACAGCACCGAAAACTAGTCTAAACCATAGGTAATTTTCCATTTCGTTTACACGGAGGTTAAATTAAGACAAAAATAGACATTCAGCTATGTTCCAATCACTATTGTGCGGAAACAATTACTATGTACTGATGATTGCAAAGCTATATTAATACGATGACTTAAGTTTTCCTTATTTTAGGATTTTACTCAATTTTGCTAAACGTCCTGCATGTGAAGGGAATCGGACTATAAAGAATGCTATAACCCTTACTACTGTCATTCTCAATTCAATAACATAAGTGCAACTATAGAATTCTAGTTGCCATAGATATGAAGAAGATGTCACCGCCACCATATTTACACAAACCACTACATTTATCTATGCTTTTCAACTCTATATACTGAAATTTTTCAGACATGCGGTAAATGCTTTTAGCTCAGCTTTATTGCAGGATCTTGAAATTTTAAAGCTATTAAGCTCCACGTTTTATTCTTATACAGCCCCTATTTTGTTTCACTTTTTTTTAAGTTAACTTGATCCCTAGGGATTTTGCCAGTTGGTTTACATTACATCTAATTGTGTTAAATGTGTAAAGAATTCTTGTTATAATAATTGTTGCGCAATTGTCTTGTGGGGCCACATCGCAGACTTCCGATATGTTCTTCACGTAATTAAAAACCGAATTATAAATCTCAACATCAGATTCTAAACAACGAATGATGAAAGCAAAACTTCTATAGCTCAGATAGTGGAGAACCAGGCTAAAGACTGGAAAAATAGTCCAAATCCACGTGATCGCAGTTTTCTAACGGTTTTCAATTGCTAATTGTATTAGAAATGATTATACAGCTTTTCTCAAGTTAATTTACATTATATTCAATTTTCATTGTCTTACTGAAAATATGAAAATTACTGATAAACAGTTAATTTCTCTATAATGTACGGTAGAAATTTATTGATTATATGTGTTTTCCTTTTGATATTGAACAAGAGACAGTTATAACGTTCCATTTTATATTTGAAAATTGACTGCCCCCTTATTTTAAAAACCATTTCAGTTTCTATTCATTAAATTTAAGGGTTGCTACGCTTCTATAAATTTAAACCAGCCAACTTTGCCCGTCTTTATTAAACTCACAAGTTCGCTTGTCTATATTCTTTCGCCGTCCCTTATCTAGACATGTAGTCTTTATTAATTAGGACTTTCCTAAATGTTGCTAATTTAATGATAATTAGGTAAAGAAACCGTGCTATCTTGACCAGATAAACACTTGCTCAATTTTATTGCTATTATATTCAGATTTTCGTGATTGTTTTTTCGGTAAACAACTTTATAATTACATTGGTTAAACAAGTTCACTAGATATTTAGCGCTGGTTGCGTTGATTCTTCTCTGCTAAATTGGGCAGTTGGAAACTCTTGAAATAAAAGCGTGCGTTCTCCCTCTATGTGATTGGTAGACAATTAAAAGGTGAGAGTATAAAACTGTTAATATTCTTTAGGTCAAATTTGTACTTCATATTATTGGATTTTATAACTAAGGTTTTCTTCGTTTGTACGAAATTTATATTATCGGTACAGTATATTTTGTCGGGTTACCCATATCCTTCATAGCTTGCGGGAAAGAATACTACATGATGATGATCGGCAACTGTTTACTTTCACTCCTGAATGATATGTAATTTGCCTACATTTCAACAATGTTAAGAGCAACACTTTAGACTAAGCTCTATCTACTAATCTATTGTTTAATCTTCAAATGTACTACTGTAAATATGTGGGTTTTTGTGTATTTATATGTTTCAGCATCTCTAATCGGAACGAATTCGGTCCACATCAATATAGTTAGTAAGTATTTAGATTATATAAGTTTCAGCCGTTGTTTATATATGATTAGTAGTATTACGGTGGTTAAATCCACTTAGTTTGTTTTCCTAAATTATGCGGCAATATTTAAGGAAGTGTATACTTGCATAGTTTTTTTGTCTACAAAACACTCCTTGATTTGTTTGTTACTAGATATAAGTGGAATTTGAGAAGGCATGAAAGATACAAACGTTTGTCCTTACAATTTAATTTTGTTTTGCTATCCAAATACTTAGAAATTATTTGTGAGTGTTACATTTAATGTGCATTTTGTGTTCAATTATTCTTGTAGGTACAGAGTTTAGCGCGACATTCGTTTTCTTGCTCCTTCTCTCCCTTCCTTTGTTACACGGTAATGCGGGCGAGGATTTCGTTCTTTTCATACTGGTCCGCTGGTATTGCGTGTAACACATTACTTGCAATGATTAATCGCACGTTCTAACCGTATACATCTTTCGGATTGGCTAAAATGCCCAAGTTATAGACAGAAATACATGTATACAATTTTAATATAACTTAGTTGTGTAATTGTTGCATTGTATTTGTACACTTCATTTTCTACAAATACTATTCAATTATTCAGTATACGGTTAAAATTGAATGTGGAATTTACTAATTTATTATCATGCACCTATTTTAAATATTGTTAACTTGTAGTTCACTTGTCGATTTGTTATGTACCTGGCTTCCCAAATTATGTACTGTACAATCATATTAGACACTAGATAGCAACTTTTTTTTTACAATTTTCGTTTCAAATTTTGGAAATTGACGTTAAGTATATTGAAGGATTTGAGATATAACTATTATCCTCCTTCGAAACTCAATGTTCTTTGAAGGATTAAATATGCTGCCATTCCAGCAATTATTTCCGCTTGTGTAGTTGTATATTGACCATGAAACGCGTCTCAACAACAGTTAGATAAACACTGATTATCCAAGTTAGTTTAAAAAGAAGTCTTAATAGGGTAATTCAAATAGGCGACTACGATTTCTTACCTACATGGTATGGCAACCTCTTTTACTTGCTAGTTTGGCAAAGTGTTTCAAAGCAGAATTTTTCCAAAAGGTGCCAAAAGAATTTGAACGGGAAAGTTTTAAAGTGGTCTGCGCTCAAATAGAGATGGAAATAATAACCCGCAGGAAATAGAAAAATTCCGAGAGAAGATATAACTAGCCGAGCTCAAATCCGCGGAGGCATGAACGAGGAGGGGATTAAATCCAAGACTTACAAAAAAAAATGGCGCAACCAAACCAAAAACAGGATCAGAAGAAATTTTTATGAAAAATACTCAGCTAGCGAACAAGCAGAATAGTAGAGATACCATAACGATTCATTAATCTCTATCAGTACGCATTCGTTTAAAAATTTTAGCACTGGCCAAAGTTGTAATAACCTGTAAATAAGTTCTATGCCAAAAATATATGGTTGCCAGTTGCGGCATGGACTCCTAAACCTTGGGACAACACAAACAATAAAAATATTTATGAATAAACTAAACAAACATGTAGAGATCTGGATTTTTTATACATAAGTATCACAAAATTAAATACTTTCCTTGCCTGTACAATAGATTCAACAGAAACGTCCAAAGACCTAAGCGATCATGTTTGATTTCTAAATTCGCTCTAACAGACATAAAGCGAGACCAGTCACAGGAAAAGGAGATGAATGTGGAACGAGAAAAGAAATAACCAAAAACATCAGCACTAAGCAATAAGTATAAAAACCGAGAGAAAATACCAGAACAAAGCGGAATCATCATAAGAAATTGGAACGAGAATATCAAGAAAGTGGTTTACGACACTTGCGTGTTCAGAAAGAGAGCAAAGCAATATTGGGGACATTAGGATAGTCAGGATGTGCGAGTTTATCATCTTTGACATGCCAAATGCCTTTGGCACCGGAATAATCGGTGCCTTCATACGTCCAAGGAGAAACAGAGCAAAATTACGGCGCCAAACAGAATCGCCTGGTTGATAGGAAACAAGACGACGGCAGAAACTATATCGATTATGGGTGTTTTGGTACGCAGGAGAAAATGTTTTGAGAATATGGCAACGCATACTTTTGAATTTTCTGTATGAGGAGAAGAATGCTCAGGATCAGGAACGTACATGTCGTTTATCTCGGACAATTGCTCGAAATAATCGCAGGAGAGAATATGTTCACGACCAAATAAAGCGAAAAAAGAGTACAACCAATGATTTCATGTTTGGAGGTACGGATGACACAAGAAATTTTAGGAAGATTGACATCCCAATGGCGTTGGTCGTCAAGGAAATAGGAAGCAATCATGGTTTTAGGGATACGGCTAATGCGTTCTGCTGGATTGGCTTAAGGATGGTAACAAGCAATAAAGAGAACTATAGTGTGAAAATGGGCACATATGGAGGTGACTTGACGACTATGGATTTGTGACCCGTTATCAGTGATCAGATATTATGGAACGTCAAAAAGTAAGAAAACTTGCTCCTCCAGGATTTTAACAACGGATTGTGCAGTTGCCTTGCGCAAAGGAAAGAAAAGAGGGAATTCAGCAAAGTAGACAGCCACTACACTGATATAAGGATAACCTGTGGTTGAGGGTGGAAGAGGACCTAAAATATCACAGGATATGGGCTGCCAATGATAGGATGGTTTGGCTCTAGGAGCAAAGAAGCCAGGAGGAGGTAACTGTTCAACTTTGTGAACAGCACAAACAGGACAACGTCGGATGTAACGAGCGCCGTCAGCTCGAAGACAACATCAATGATATTTTTCGAGGAGGAGGGCTGAAGTTTTGGTCACGCCACCACGATCGGAAGTGGGAGGATCGTGATGGAGACCAATCAGATGTTTACGCTATGAAAGAACGAAAGACAGGATCAAAGTGAACTCAGTTTAGGTAACTATATGATAACCGATTGAAATATTAAGAGACTACATGTCTAACGAACACCTTTAGTCTTTCTAATGGAAACATTGTTGATAACAAAATACATCTGCTGTGTTATATCAAACAATAAAGATAGTTTGAAGTACTTTGACTTAAACTGAATACACTAATAACATTCTATAGGGTGTTGAACAAGCATTTATTTCAATTGTATTAGAATGAGTTTTATAGTAACAAATCGAGTTGTTACATTATAATGCGAGATCAGGAGCGTCTCCTTTAACAGGAAGTTATACAAAACATCGAAGCGTAGGTGTCGAAATATTTGAGAACATCGTAAATTGAATCAAAATATTTAGGAAGGTATAAGTGAACGTAACAAAACTGCCTTGCGTGCTATACGTTCTACAGCTTTGTGGATGAATAACAGAAATTCGCCTTTTCTACAACATATTGTTTAATGATGTCTAATTTATATATATATATATATATATATATATATATATATATATATGTATGTTTCCTATGTATTCATACACACAACATTTATAGTGTACAGCTATTTCCTAGTATCAACACTAAAAGGTAAACATTTTTAAACACTTGGATAAACACGCGTATACACGCACGCACTGACACATATACGAGTACACAAATGTGCACTAGCCACATGCATGTCAACTAACATGCTCACACGCACGACCACGGTCACACACATGCATGCTTGCACCCATGTACGCAATCACACATACATAAACAAAAATACACACACTTCACATACACATACAAACAACACTTCATATACACATGCAAATACACACGCGCGCGCGCACACAAATGCATGCACGTACTTACTTGCTGACGCCCAAACCGCATACTCGTGTACGAGAACGCACACGCGCATTCACACATGAACCAGGAAAACGTTGTGATTTCGCTCTCTGAGGGATAGTTGTCACACCGTAGTCAGGATCAATAAGGTTGGGACCATAATTGCAACAGTGGACTTACGCAAAAGAGCGATGCATCGAGAGTGCAAGCTTCTTGTAGAAGACGTGCATCGCTCTTGAAGTAATAGAATCAGCCACCTAGAAAGTACATCCTAAGAAGAAAGGCATGATCAAATTGAATCCAGTTTAGGAAACGATGTGATAATCGATTGAAATATTAAGATACTACATGTCAAGCGAACACTTTTTAATGCATAAATAGATAAAAAAACGCCCACAAATTCGAGTCCAATCGCCTCGTTAATTACACCTGTGAAAAATCTATTCTATTCAAACTTCTATTACTACTTTTTAATAAAACGAACATATCCTTTCAAAAAGCAATGATTGTTCATAACAAAATGCATTTGCGGTGTTATATTAAACGATAGAGATAGATTCAGTACTTTGACTTAAACTAAATACACTAATAATATTCTACAGGATGTTGAACAAGCACTTATTTCAATTGTATTAGAATAAGTTTTATAGTAACAAGTCGAGTTATTACATTGTAATGCGTCATCAGGAGCGTCTGCTTTAACATACAAACAACACTTCATATACACATGCAAATACACACGCGCGCGCACACACGCACGCGCGTACTTACATGCGGACGCCTCAACCGCATACTCGTGTACGGAAGCGCACACGTGCATTCACATATATACCAAACGTGCATGCACATGCTGGTAGCGAATCAAATAACAGGTAATATTGTGTAAATTTTATAGAAAATATAGTGTTCTTGATGCCATTGAATATGACGCTTTCTTTATGTTGCCAGTTGTGTCTACAGCAGTTGCTGCAAAATGAGATATCCTGCTTAACGTATATCTTGTTTTTCTGTTTACGCGAGTTATGTATTCCCCAATTGATGTATATATTATAAAATAGAATAATTAGGAAATTATTAGAAAGTGTAAAGTGAAGTGCAACAAAGTAAATACAAGGACAAGTTATAAAGTTTATTAACGTTCATGAGAACGGATGCGCTACTTTGTATCGCAGACGAT
Organism: Platerodrilus igneus; assembly: GCA_036346225.1. Taxonomy (NCBI): domain Eukaryota; kingdom Metazoa; phylum Arthropoda; class Insecta; order Coleoptera; family Lycidae; genus Platerodrilus; species Platerodrilus igneus. The sequence continues at coordinate 642,028 of JARFIW010001015.1, forward strand.
AGTGACACTGCAGATGTCAGGTAGCGTGATTACTTAGAAATTAAGATTACAACATTGTAATTATGAATAGTATTAAGAATAAGCAGACATGAGATCTGCAAGTTCCCCCAGCCATGTGAGGGGATAGGAACATTATAAAAAGCCCGGAATCACAAGGACCCGGCAGTCAGTCTTCAAACTCTATACTTAGTAGTTCAAGCTACTCAAGCAATCAGTCAAAGTATTCAGTTTTAACATTGCAGTTACTTAGACTACTGACAATAGTACAATTTAACTAGTGTAATTTCGATTTAGAGTAATTTAAATTAACTTATCAAAAGTCCATAAGTAAATTCTGTATTAATAAATAAATTTGTTAAGAAGTTTTGGAATTGGTTTTTAAAAAGGCAGCTCCCAAGTCCCGAACCTTAACTCGTGCCGCTTTGTTATATGCACAAACTGTTTAGTCTAAGGTGTGATAGACATAAAGCCATTTCATGTTCTGTAACTTTTTTATTCTCTGGAATATTTTAATGTACGACATCCTTATTATACTTGTCTCCAGGATTCTGTAAACAACGATTTGTTTTTTAAACGGAATTTATTCACTATGCCTGCATTTCCGTATTAAATTAATTCAGCGAGATGATCTTGTTTACATTCATTTAATCTAAATGGGTCAATATCAATGTTATATAGTTACTTCTAAATAACATTCTTTAGTTGCATATGGAAAACATTCTTTGTCCAGCTGCGTTTATGATTTAGATATGTTCATTTAATTTCAAGTGGAAATTAACTACAAATAGTTATTACCGCTATGTAAAAGTGCGAATCAACCATTACATTCAAATCAATTTGTGAATTTAGAAAAAATCTTTAATTTCAAGCTACACATGTTAATCGATTCTGAATAAACTCCAACGTAATTTGTTATTATAATAATAGGGAACTTTTTTAAGTTACAATTCTTTATTAACGGATTGTAGACGGCATCTCCTAAACGTGTTGTGTCCTTCGAGGATACTTGTGATTGAGTAGCTAGGATTGTTTGCACTTGTAATGGAGGGCGGTTTAACCAGATTGATTTTAGTAGTACATCCGGTGCGATTGTTCCACTCAGTTGTTGTAGGCACCTTAAGAATTGTGAGAGTGTTCTGTCGCCTAACGCTATGTGCTCCAACAGCTTCCTAGTTCATTGTTCTTGCGAAAAGCTTAGCCATTTAATTAATTCGGTTTTAATTTTTGTGTATTTGTCAATCTTGGGCTGGTTAATTATGATGTCCCGGACCTCTTCTGCGAATCTAGCTTCGATATTCTTTACTGCTCGTTACCATCCTTAAGCGAATCTTGCATAACGCATTAACCGTGTACTTAAACCCATGATTACTTCCTATTTCCTTGAAAACCAACACCGTTGGGATGTTAATCTTCTTAAAAAATTTTTGTGCCATCCGTATCTCCAAACGTGAAATAATTAGTTGTACTCTTTTATTCATTTTATTTGATCGTGAACATATCCTCCCCGGCGATTAATTTGGGCAATTGTCCGAGATAAACGACATGTACATTCCTGATCCTGAGCATCCTTCTCCTGATCCAAAAAGTTTCAAAAGTATCGGTTCCCATATTCTCAAAAAACTTTCTGCTGCGTACCAAAAACCCATAATCGATATAACTCCGTCGTCGTCTTGTTTCCTATCAATTAGTCGATTCTGTTTGGCGCAGTAACTTTGCTTCGTTCGAGGCTCCACGTAATTTTAACACCAAACTCGCTCCTACATTTCTTGGTCCTTTTCTTATCACTAAATTTGTTTCTCCTTGTATGTACTATTAAAATCAATCTGATTAAACCAGCCTCCAATACAAATGCAAGCAATTCTAGCTACTCAATCACAAGTATCCCTGAAGGACACAACACGTTTAGGGGATGCCGTGTACGAAAGCATCCATCAATAAAGAATTGTAAGTTTAAAAAGGTCCCTGTTACGATAATAACAAATTAAGTTGGAGTTTATTCCTAATCGATTGCATGTTTAGTTTAAAATTAAGGATCTTTCTAAATTCACAAATTGATTTGAATGTAATGGTTGATACGCACTTTCACATAGCGGTAAAATAACTATTTGTAGCCCAACCATAAACGCAGTGAGAGAGAGAGAGAGAATCTTTCCCATATGCAACTAAAGAAAGTTATTTAGAAGTAACTATATAACATTGATATTGACACATTTAGATTAAATGAATGTAAACAAGATCATCTCGCTGAATTAATTTAATACGGAAATACAAGCGTAGTGAATAAATTACGTTTTAGAAACAAATCGTTGTTTATAGAAGTCTGGAGACAAGTATAATGAGGATGCCGTATATTAAAATATTCCAGAAAATAAAACAATTACAGAACTTGAAAAGGCTTTATGTCTATCACACCTTAGACTAAACAGTTTGGGCATATAACAACAAAAGGACAAGATCTTATTTTGCTGCAACTGCTGTAGACACAACTGGCAACTAGGTTACGCGAAGGTAGTAAACATAAAGACAGCTCCATATTCAATGACATCATGAACACTATATGTTCTACAAAATTTACACAGTATTACTTGTTATTCGATTCGCTAGCAGCACGTGCATGTACGTTTGGTATATGTGTGAATGCGCGTGTGCGCGCGCGCGTGTGTATTTGCATATGAATATGAAATGTTATTTGAATGTTAAAGGAGACGCTTCTGATGACGCATTATAACGTAATAACTCGATTACTATAAAACTCATTCTAATACAATTGAAATAAGTGCTTGTTCAATATTCTATAGAATGTGTATTTAGTTTAAGTCAAAGTAGTTGAATCTATCTCTATTCTTTGATATAACACCGCAAATGTATTCAGTTATCAACAATCTTTGCTTTCTGAATGGATATGTTCGTTTTATTTAAAAGTAGTAATGTAAGTTTGAAGAATAGATTTTCCACAGGTGAGATTAACGAGGTGATTGGACTCGAATTTGCCGGCTTTTTTTTTCTATTTATGCATTAAAGAAACTAGAACTAGAAGTGTTCGTTTGACATGTAGTATCTTAATATTTCAATCGATTATCACATCTTTTCCTAAACTGAGTTCCCTTTGATTCTGCCTTTCCTCCTAGGATGTACTTTCTACTTGGCTGATTCTATGACTTCAAGAGCGATGCGCGTCTTCTACAAGAAGCTTGTACTCTCGGTGTATCGCTCTTTCGCATAAGCTCCCTGTTGCAATTATGGTTAAAAGCTTATTGATCCTGACTACAGTGGTGACAACTATCCTCAGAGAGCGGGATTTCAACGTTTTGCTAATTCACCTTCGCCGATGTAGGTGCAATATAAGTAAACGACACGTGAAGGTATACTACCTTATTTTCTTTATCTTTACGTAGTAATGCGTAAACTCAACAACTCAACAAGAAGAAACGCGAATCATCTTCTTTATGTTACAATACGAAATGCGCATTTCGTATCTTCCCACATTTGTAGTTAGCACGGCACCTCTAGATTACTTTTATCTTTGTACACAATATCGCGATTTGTGGGGTCCTTACTTTGCTGTCCCTTCTGTTTTTGCTTGACCCGTGCATTTTACGGTTACAAATTTGGCGTCCAACGTGCTCAGGTTTTTTTACTTAACTTTTCGCCTCGAATTATTTCTGTACTCAACGTTTTGTCCCTATACTGTTCCACGTTAAACCCGTTTTGGATGTTTATTTTCAGTGTAGCATTTCATTAGGAATTTTTTTCTTTTTATTATTTTTCGGAGGATTATCAGACTTACGTTTTCGTTCGTAATCCTAATTGCAGTCAAAACCGCTGGCGCCTTACTACTATTTACCTTTCTCAGTTAATTTTAATATCCTTTTGTTTTTAGGCATAATTTAGGTGTACTATAATTTATTCTGCTGTTCCTGGTGTGTAAATTTTTTCTTAGTTTTTTGTTTTTGTGTCACGATGGTTGCATGGACATTAGATGTAAATAGGTTACTAAAACCGGAGCTGCAATATAAACTATCGTCTCGTGGGTCCGACCTGGATATTAAAGTAGAGGGGATGCGTAAAGCCGCCCGAAACGCTATTAGAGTCGCGTACTTACGGAACTTGGATCATCCTCCGACGAATTCGCTGGAGGTATCACTGATAACAAGTTTGCACGTTTACGGTCCTTATGTGTACATACCCAGCAACGTTGTGAATAGATGGCGTCGAAATCTGATGACGAAGCCCTAATAAAAAATAAATTACTGTTCTTAATCTTCTTTGGGAATTAATCCACTCATAGTTTTTAAAATCATCTTTATTTACGTTTCGATCCATGACCTAGGATCGTCGTCAAATTAATAAAAACTTCAAGTTTGACATTTATGACATAAATTGAAAGTGACATTGATTTATTGATGTTCAAAATATTTGGTTTGAGTACACTAAACAAAAAATTTTTTAAACTTTAAAAATTTTTGCTTAGTGTACTCAAACCAAATATTTTGAACATCAATAAATCAAAGTCACCTTCAATTTATGTCATAAATGTCAAACTTGAAGTTTTTATTATTTTGACAACGATCCTAGATCATAGATCGAAACGTAAAAAAACGGTTTTAAAAACTATGGGTGGTTTAATTTCCAAAGAAAATTAAGAAGAATGCTAAACAAACCACAACAAACATACAGGGACTATTTAAATTACTGTTCGCTCTACAACCATCTGATTTTTTCTTCTTTCTTCTTTTCTTATTCTTCTTTTCTGATTTTTTCAGCAGTCTGCTTCTAGTCCTCAAAATCTTAATGAATCCGCTACATCTACTGAAGAAGTCTCTTATCGTTCTTCGGATTCCGAACCAGAAATGGATACTTCTACCAATTCTTTGACTTTTATTTAATGGTATTTGATTACTAAATTAAATATGTCATTCTCTGGTGAAGGATCTCTACCTGATAAATTCAACGCAGCTTATACAACTATTTACGCAACTCACAATAACGCAAACCATCAAAATGAACTACAATAACTAAATGAATGGTAAAGCCATCCAAATAATACAAAATCAAAGTTGTACCAGGGCGCAGAAATCATAAGTTTATGTTGAAATAGGGCGCAAATAACAACCTTCGCTTAATACAAGGTAAGATCAATAAGCCAATAAATGAAGTCAAAATAAATAAGCTGTGAGATGGATTATGCAATCCTTGAAATTAAAGCTACCTAAACAACTCCATTAAAGATTAATTTATTATCACAGTCACAAATCAACTACATTATTTTTTTAGTTACACGAGTTGTGTATCCCCCAATTGATGTATATATATATATATATATATATATATATATATATATATATATATATATACATTATAAAATAGAATAATTAGGAAATTATTAGAAAGTGTAATCAAATGTTAAGTGAAGTGCAACAAAGTAAATACAAGGACAATTTGTAAAGTTTATTAACGTTCATGAGAACGGATGCGCTACTTTGTATCGCAGACAATAGTGACACTGCAGATGTCAGGTCACAGGTCAGGTACCGTGATTACTTAGAAATTAAGATTGCAACAATGTAATTATGAATAGTATTAAGAATAAGCAGACATGAGATCTGCAAGTTCCCACAGCCATGTGAGGAGGTAGGAACATTATAAAAAGCCCAGGAGCTCAAGGACCCGGCAGTCAGTCTTCGAACTCCATACTTCGTTGTTCAAGCTACTCAAGTAAGTCAGTCGGGTGATCCGCTTTAGCATTGCAGCTTGCTAGACTACTCAAAATAGTACATTTATTAATTAATTTTAAACTTAGAATAATATTTATCAACTTGTCAAAATTCCAAAGTTAATTTCTGTATAATAAAATAAATTTGTCAAGAAGTTTTGGAACTGGTTTTTAAAAAGGCAGCTTCCAAAGCCCGAACGAACCTTAACTCACGTATCTTAAAAAATATGAGAAAAATATATTGAACTTATACATGTACTCAATGCTATTCAAAAATATGAATATAAAAATTTAAAATACAATGAGCAGGGAAACATGTAAACAAAATTAAAAGATTTATCCGCAATTAAATAGCATAAGGAATAGGTTCGGTACTCGTTGAAATATGATAAAATGCATAAATTATCAAAAAATATTAACGAGAAAATTAAAAATAAAAATATATATGTATTAACCTACTGAAGTTACTATAGTCTTTCCTCGTGAACTTGTTTAACAACAATAAAAACAACAAGACGTCAGACAGTCCAAAACCTCTTTTATGTCGTCATTATAGTAGACCGTCATCTCAAAACGAACACTTCATTATTTTAAACTTTTTAAGAAATTTTATATTTCTACCTGGTTATTGTTCTTGTCTTTAGCTATTTTATCTAATCAAAATTTAAATTAAACTATTTTGAAATTCAAAAATGGTTTACTGTTTTTATCAAACTTCTATTTCTCTTGCAATAACCCAAACTTAGAAATAACTACTTAATTAATTGCTATTGATAAATAATTAAAACCACAGATTAGAAGAAAAAAGCTTTCAGTGCTTTACAAATCAACTGCTGGAGAAACTGAATTTCTACATTAAAATCGGACGGTTAAGCTGTTCTTTCAAAGTACCTAACATCTTACACAGAGTTAATTAGGATGTACAGATTCAAGTTTCAGTACTTTTTATTTACACATTTAAGAAATTTTCGTAGCACCAAGTTATAATCGACTAAATAAAACTTGTCACCTATCAGTTGTTCCCCAACCTTGCAAATAACAAAAAATTATTTTAGCTGAAAAAATCAAACGAATAGTTAAACCGTTAAATGTTGATTTGCTGTAGAAGTACTTAGAAAAATCTGATAAAATCGACAATCACTAACGAAGTAATCTACATGATTTACATGGCAGTAATAGTTATTATAGGGCAGCTATCACATCAACTTGGAATTTTCCGTTCGTTACTTTTTTAGGCCATTTCGAATGGACCTGCACCTTGCCGAAGTTCTAAATTACTAAAACAGGTGAAATGGCTTGCGTGTTCTAATGAGCTAAAGAGCCAAACTACAAGTCCAACCAAAGTAGTAGGGTCGTTAGTGAGGAACCAGACTAAGACAGGTCCCCGAAAAAGGGCAGCGGCTCTTTCGGTACTTAGATTGGCAGAGACCATAGGGGTCGGTATGGCAGTCTAAGACACACTACCGCGATGTGGAAGGCAACGGGAAACCACCACATTATCTCCCAAGTACACAGCGTACTTAAATTGTAACAAACATGATGGCATTCTCTGGGGTAAAAGATTCCGGAGTTAAAATAGTCCCCAATTCAGATCTCCGGGAGGGGATTACTTCGGAGGATGCGATCGGAAAGTTAAAAATAAAAGTGGGGAACATTCTGCGAGTCGGAGCGTGGAATGTTAGAAGTATGAAGTAAGTAGGTAAGCTAGAGAACCTAAAAATCGAAATGAATAGGTTATTACTAGACATAGTAGGAATCAGCGAAGTTCGGTGGCCAGAGGCGGGAGATTTTTGGAGTGGAGACTTCAGGATAATTCATACAGGAGCAGAGGAAGGAAATTTGGGTGTGGGGATAGTTATGCGGAAAAAGATAAGATACTGTGTAGAAAATTACTTACAAAAGAACGAAAGAGTACTCATGGTAAGATTAGAATCTAAACCGGTAAACACAGTAATAATACAAGTATACATGCCCACCTCTAGCTACAGTGACGAAGAGGTAGAAGCCATCTACAAAGATATCGATACGATATATATAAGATACGTAAAAGAACATGAAAATTTAATAATTACAGGGGATTTTAATGCCGTGGTAGGTGAGGGTAGGGAAGGAGCGGTAGTAGGTTTATTTGGTTTAGGCACGAGAAACGACAGGGGAAATAGGCTGGTAGAATTTTGCGACAAGAACAATTTAATCATCACAAACACATTATTTCAACATCATGCTAGAAGACGATATACGTGGAAGATGCCAGGAGATATAGGAAGATATCAAATAGATTACATTCTTGTTAGACAACGGTTTAGGAATCAAGTAAAAGACTGTAGAAGCTACCCAGAAGCAGATATAGACACTGACTACAACATCATAATTATGAAGGCCGCACTTAAATTTAAGAATGTGAAAAAAAGAAATGGAAAAAGGCACTTGGACTTAGAGAAACTAAAAGATAAAGATATTCAAGAAAGATTCGAAAAAAAGTCAAATGAATTGCTCAAAGATATCGGGAAAATATCTGATACTAAGGAAGTAGAAACAGAATGGAATATCATTAAATCCAGCCTAGACATGGCGGCCAGAGATATTCGGGGGTATACACAAAAAGAAAATAAGAAACCATGGATAACAAAGGATATCCTGAATTTAATAAAAGAAAGACGAAAATACAAAAATAAATCAGACGAAACAGGAAAACAGAGATACAAAGCCATAAAATGGGAAATTATTCGAAAATGCAGGAAAGCTAAAGTACAATGGTTTGATGAAAAGTGCAAAAAGGTACAAACGAAGATGGAAATAGGAAAGACAGACGAAGCATACAAATTAATTAGAATGAATTTTAGGGATATAAAACCGTATAGCAAAAATATAAGGACGCACAAGGAAACGTCATCATAAAAAACATAGAGAAAGTAGGTAGATGGCAAGAATATATAGGGAATTTATATGCAGGAGAAGAACTAACTGCATTAGAACAGGAATTAGACATTGAAAATGATGACTTGGGATATCCTATACTTAGAGATGAGTTTGAATTAGCATTAAAGGGTCTGAAAAATGGTAAGGTGCCGGGTACAGATAAGGTGCAAGCAGAAACTCTAAAAGCCGCTGGACAAGCAGTAACAGAACGTCTCTTCCAACTTGTAAGCTATATGTATGAGACAGGCGAGATACCCAAAGTTTTCATACGTAGCATCATAGTAACTATACCAAAAAAGAAAGGCGCGGATAGATGTGAAAATTTTCGAACAATAAGTTTGACAGCACACGTGTCAAAAATATTAACTAGAATTGTGCAAAGACCAATGGAAAAACGGGCGGAACAAATACTAGGAGAAGACCAATTTGGGTTTAGGCGAAACAAAGGAACACGGGAGGCTATTTTAGCTCTGAGAGTGATAATGGAGAAAACAATAGAAAAAGGGGAAAGCGTGTATATAGGATTTGTAGATCTGGAAAAACATTCGACAATGTAAAATGGAAAAACATGTTTGAAATACTCAAAAAGATTGGAATGAGTTATAGGGATAGACGAATAGTACATAGTTTATACAAAGAGCAAACAGCTGTAATAGAATTAGAGCAGGAACGTGGAGAAGTAAACATTAGGAAAGGGGTGAGACAGGGATGTGCCTTATCCCCATTGATTTTTAACTTGTACATAGAAGAGGCAATGAATACTGTCAAATGCAAAAAGCCATTTGGAATTACTATGCAGGGACAAAAAATTGATATGCTTAGATTTGCAGATGATATAGCGGTTTTAGCGTCTAGCAAGGAAGAGCTAGAAGCTGCTCTTAATGAAATGGAAACGGTTCTAACAGAGACATACGGTATGAAAATTAACAAAACTAAAACTAAAGTTCTAGTATGAAAGGTGAGGAAAATAAATCAAAAACAAGAATACAAGTATGTAACACGAACTTACAATAGGTTAAGGATTTCTGCTACCTAGAAAGCCAAATAATGCAAGATGGGAAAAGCACAAAAGATATAAAACAAAGATTAGCACAAGGTCGTGCTACATTTTACAAGAAAATGCAACTACTGTGCTCAAAGACCACAAACAGAAACAAAGAAAAGATTGCTTAAAACATATGTGTGGAGCACAGAACTGTACGGCTGTGAAGCCTGGACAGTAGGAGAAGCGGACAAGAAAAAGGTAGAAGCCTTTGAAATGTGGTGCTACAGACGTATGATGAATTATCATGGACAGACAAAGTTAACAACGAAGAGGTACTAAAATGGTAGGGGAAGAAAGAAATATGTGGAAAACGGTTAAAAATAGAAGAGATAGGATGATAGGCCACATATAACGGCACGAGGGAATAGTGCGGAATATATTAGAAGCAGAGATAGAAAAAGAGAAGAAGAGACCGACCTAGGTTAGACTACTGCACACAGATAGTAAAAGATGTAGGCTGTAGGAATTTCAGGGAGATGTGTAGGCTAGCCCAGAATAGAAATCAATGGAGGTACGCATCCAACCAATCTCAAGATGGATAAACTAATGACGAAAAAATAACTGTGCTTAAACATGATGATTATTATAAGTAGCTACAAGAATGGGTTGGGCAATATTCTCGAATAATGTTAAGTGTGTGAAAGGATTTACTGAAAAACCATTATTTCGGCAAAAGTCTAAGTGTTGGGGGATCTTGGTAGCCACAGGTTGCTTAACCCCCTTCACTGAATCTCGGTGAAATAGGGCATAAAATTAGAAAGCAATAGAAGGGGAACGAGCTGTATACACATGCTGTGTGAGAATTTCAGGGAACTATGTAGACTAGGTCAGAATATAAATAAATGCAGATACGTGTCCAACCAATTTTGAGACGGAAAACCTAGTGACGAAAAAATAAGCGCAGATAAATCTGATGATTAGTATAAACAACTAGTTGTTGGTTGCAAAATATCTGCAACTAATGTTGGCTGTGCGAAAAGATATATTGGAAAAAATATTAAATCGGTAAATGGTTTAGTGTTGGGGGAACTTGGCAGCCACAGGCTGCTTACCTCCCTTCACAACCACTGAAGGTCGGAGAAATAGGGTATATAATTGTAAAACAATAGAAGGTGTCCGAACTGCATCCAACAAGAAAGAACAGCGCCTATGAGAAAAGAAAACAAACATAGGACAAGAAAAAAATTGTTGAAAGCATATGTGTGGAACACAGTACAGTATGCCTATGAAATACGGGCAGTCTGAAACGCAGACAGAAAAACGATAGCAGTCTTTTGAAATGCTGTGCTTCAGATGTATGAGGACGATAGCATGGACAGACAAAGACAATAACAAATAGGTTATAGAAATAATAGGAGAACAAGGATATCTGGGGAAAAAGATAAAAGAAATAGAAGGGCAGAATACGTTCTACGTTCTAAGGGATTTTTGGGGAATAGTATGGGATATATTACAAGCAGAGTTAGGAAAAAAGAGGTAGATGTAGACCTAGATCAGATAGTGATAGATGCAGACTGTGTAAATTTCAGGGAAATCTGTAGGTTAGTTCAGAATAAGAAACAATGATGGTACGCGTCTAACCAGTTCCAGGACTGAAGACCTAATGATGACGATTTTTTTAGGATATCATGTACTTAAACATCATCGGTTCATAAAAAAACTGCACCTTATTTGGAATGACTATACAGCTAAAATATCACCGATAATTACACGATTCACACTTTTTCAACCATCCCCAATAGTTCATGCTTTGCCGCTCTTTTACATCATCTAATGATTTGCCATGCGGCCTAGCGTTAATCCGGAGTTGCAAGAACGGAAAAATTCAACAATTGCCTTCTTAAATTTAAATCATAGTACATATTTTTCCATACAGTACATGAAATTTTGACAACACACATATTTCACATAAACAGTGTTACACATAGAGCACAATGTTTTCCAGAAAATTACCACCCTTCTAACGTAATTCGTAGATTAGCTTTGAATTGCAACCTGTAAACACGAGCAAACCTTATCCAAGTAACATTTTAATGTTGCAGCAATGTTGGTATTTCACACTTGACGTCGGATTGCAACGGTGCACGACTTTCAAGCGACCCACCCATATACCTATTTGGGTGTACCAACTTGGTCTTTTTAACGTAATCGTGTAGCCCACAATATGACATTTAAGTAAGAATGCTACTTGGGTACCTTTAAATAAATTGCTCTACCTAGTGTGCAAATGCAAAAAAAGTTTGCTATTCAACTCCATTCAGAACGGACCTGCACCTTGAAGAAGTTCTAGAATACTAAATCAGGTAGAACGGCTTACGTGTATCAGTGAACTAAAAAGCCAAACTATAGGATTAACCAATTTTTTGAGGTCTTTAGTGAGGAACCAGATTAAGACAGGTCCCCGAAAGAAAACAGCCTCTTTCGATACTTAGAGTGGCATAGATATTGCAGGTCGGCATGACATTCTAGTACACACTACTGCGAGTCGGAGCGCGGAAGGTCAGAAACATGAAGCAAGTAGGTAAGCTAGAGAATTAGAAAATTGAAATGGATAGGTTAGCATTAGACATAGTATGGATTAGCGAAGTTCGGTGGTCAGAGGTGGTGAATTTTTGGAGCAGAGACTTTAGGGTGATTCATACAGCATCAGAGGAAGAAAATTCGCGTGTGGCGATAGTTATGCACAAAAAGATAGGACACTGTGTATAAAACTATTTACAAAAGAACAAAAGAATACTCAGGGTTAGATTAGAATCTAAACCGCTAAATACAGCAATAGTACATGTATACATGCCCATTTATAATACCTACAGTAAAGAGGAGATAGAAGCGATCAACAAAGATATCGCAGATAAGATTAGTAAAAGAACACGAAAATTTATAATTACGGGAGATTTTAATGCAGTGGTAGATGAGTGTAAGGAAGGAGTGGTAGTAGGCCTATTTGGTTTAGGCACGAAAGATGAGAAGGGAAATAAGCTGGTAAAATTTTACGACAAAAGCAATTTAACATCACAAACACATTATTTTAACATCATGCTAGAAGACGATGCACATGGAAGATGCAGAAGACATAGGTAGCTATCAAATAGATAAATCCTTTTTCGACATCGGCTTAGGAATCAAGTAAAAGATTATAGAAGCTACGCGGAAGCGGATATAGACGCTGACCACAACATAGTAATTATGAATGCTGTGCTTAAATTTAAAAATTTGAATAAAAAAGGAACGGAAAAAGGCACTTCGACTTTAAGAAATTATATGATAAAGATACTCACAAAAGGTTTGGGAAAAAGTCAAACGAATTGCTAAAAGACATCGAGACAATTTATGATACTAAGGAAGTAGAAACAGATTGGAATAACATTAAACCCAGTCAAGACATGATGGTCAGAGATTCTGAGGTATAAACAAAAAGAAAATAAGAAACCACGGTAACAAAAGATATTCTAAATTTAATAGAAGAGAGGCAAAAACATAACAACAGATTAGACGAAGACGAAAAATTGAGAAACACAACCATAAAATGCAAAATTACTCGCAAATGCAAGAAAGCTAAAGAACAGCGGTTTAATGAGAAGTGCAAAAAGCTACAAACTAAGATGGAAATAGACAAGACAGACAAAGCATACAAACTAATTAGAATGAATTGTAATGATACAAAATCGTACAGCAAAAATATAGGGGCGCAGAAGGAAACATCATTATAGAAAATGCAAAGAAAGTGATTAGATGGCAAGAATATATAGGGAATTCATATGCCGGATCGGAACCAGATTCACTAGAATAGGAATCAGATATTAAAAACGATGACTTGGGATATCTTATGCCTACAGATGAGTTTGAATTAGCTTTAAAGAATCAGAAAAATAACAAGGCACCAGGTATAGGTAAGGTGCTAACAGAAACTCTAAAAGCCGCTGCACAAGCAGTAACAGAACGCTTCTTTAAACTTATAAGTTATATTTATAATACAGACCAGATTATCCAAAGATTTCAAACGTAACACCATAGCCTCTATAACAAAAATGAAAGGTGCGAATAGATGTGAAAATTTTCGAGCAATAAGTTTAACAGCAAACGTGTCAAAAATATTAACTAGAATTGTACAAGACGGATGGAAAAACGTGCTAAAGAAATATTAGAAGAAAATCAGTTTGAAAGTATGCGAAACAGGGGAATACGGAAGGCCATTTTTGCTTTAAGGGTGATAATGGAAAAAACAATAGAAAAAGGCGACAGCGTGAATATAGGGTCTGTAAATCCGAGAAAAGCATTCGACAATTGTAAAATGGGGAAAAAATACGAAATACTCAAAAAGATTGAAATAAGTTAATATGGACATAGCTTATACAAAGAGCAAACATCTGTAATAGAATTAGAACAGAAACCTAGAGTAGTAAACATTAGGAAAGGGGTGAGACAGGGATGTGCCCTATCCCCATTAATTTTTAACTTGTAAATTGAAGAGGCAATTAATACTATCGAATGCAGAAAAATATTTGCAATTATTATGCAAGGACAAACTATTGATACGCTTAGATTTGCAGATGATATAGCGGTATTAACATCTAGCAAGGAAGAGCTAAAAGCAGCTCTTAATGAAATGGAAACGGTACTAACAGAAAGACATGGTATGAAAATTGAGAAAAATAAACCTAACCAACTAGTATGTAAAGGAGGGGCAAATAAATCAAAAACCAGATTACAAATAGGAAACGAGAACTTGCAAAAGGTTAAGGATTTCTGTTACCTAGAAAGTCAAGTAACGCAACATGGAAAAAGTGCAAAAGATATGATACAAAGACCAGTACAAAACCGTGTTGCATTTAACAAAAAAATGCGACTAGAATGTCCAAAGACCACAAGCATAGAAACAAGGAAAAGAGTGCTGAAAACATATGTGAGGAGCACAGCACTGTATGGGTGTAAAACGTGGACAGTAGAAGAAGCGGACAGAAAGAATACAGAAACCGTTCACATGTGGTGCTACAGACGTATGATAAAGATATCATGGAAAGACAAAGTTAAAAATAAAGTGGTACTAAAATGGTAAAGGAAAAAAATATGTGAAAAACAGCAAAAAATTGAAGAGATAGAATGATAAGACACACACTAAAGCATGAAGGAGTAGAGCGGCATATATTAGAAGTAGAGAAAGAAAAAGGGAGAGGTAGAGGTGGACCTATATTAGACTATTACACACAGCTAGTAAAAGATATAGGCTGTGGAAATTTCAGGGAAATGTATAGGTTAGCTCAGAATAAGAAACAATGGAGTTACTTTTCCAACCAGTTATAAGACTGAAGACCTAATAATCATGATGACGCTACTCAACTAGCGTCGAACTTCATACGATTCGTTAAATTAGTTCTTGCGACTGCAAAATCAAAAGAGGTTTGGCTATTGTTAGTTTCAACTACACTCGAAGGATATGTTAAAATAACGAGGTGAAAATTGTTATGGAAGTGAGGTATTTAATAACCTGTCAGTTCAAGTCATTTAAACTCTTAATCTCTGAACAAGCAATTACCTCAATAGATTGGTAGCTAATTTTAGATACGTATGTTTAATGGAAATCCATGTTGTTGCCAGAAAGTGCGCTTTAATTAAAAACCACCGTGTCAGTTATATCCGTATCTCCAATTAAGTAGGTGTTAACGTGCAGACTCGATTCTCTTTTCAAATATTTAGTTCTATTTATTTATAAATGAACTTAAGTCAAGAGACCATGCAGTCTTTGGTTGGGTGTCGGAGCACCACTAAGTTGATGCGAATTTCTTGATGGAAATCATTTCTCCGAACGAATTTGAGGTGCTGAAAATCCTCTGTATTACTGGAAAAACCAATGTACAGTTTAGTGCGCATTTTCGGCTGGCGGAGTTATTGAACCCTATTACTTTGAAAATGCTGGTAAAAAATGCGCTAATTGTTAATGGTGTGCGGTATCGCAAAATGTTAACCAATTTTTTTTGAACGTACAGGATCGAATTGATGTAGGGAACGTTTTTCCAACAAGATGGTGCAACCTGCCACGCAGATCGCGAAAGAATGGTGTAACTGCGGACCAAGTATGCAGACCGTGTCGTCCCTCGGTTTAGTAATCAACATTGCCAACCAAAATCGTGCGATTTAACGCCGATGGACTACTTTCTTTGGAGCTACGTGAAGGTGAAGGTGTATGCGAACAATCCACCAACAGTTGAACGTATTAAAGAAGAGATGCGGCGTGTTATTACCAAAATAGAGCCACAGTTATGCTAAAACGTTATCCAGAATTTTATGAAAAGGATGAAAGTGTGCCAGAGGTTTCGTGGTGGCCATTTGACAGATGTCTTTAACGTTTAATCGCAACTATTCCTCTTCACGTTGAAATATAAATATTCGCTTAATTAGAAAAATGTATTTTTTTAACATTAAATCCGGCGCTCTTGTTGAGACACCCTTTAGGATCTATTATAGAACTTATTTTATATTCATGACACTACATTTGATTTTCCAGTGCTCCACCCGAAGGTACTACGTTGGCCAGGAAGCGAGTTTTTTTTTCAAAAATTTTAGATTTTGCCGAACCCTTGCTGTTCCAAGCAAGGTAGGAATTTTTAACGTGCATAACAGCACTCAAACCTAGGACCTACATTTTACCTCTCGTTCGACCGAGGGCATATTTTTGTAAAAAATGCTCGTCTAATATTTTTCAAGTGAACCGTGTCGGGATTGGAACCCGGAACCTTGGACATAGTAGTCACACACATACCAACTACGCCACGGAGACGCCCATCTTCATGACATTACATGTGATTTTCCAATGCTCTACCCGAAGGTACTACATTGGCCAGGAAGCGAGTTTTTTTTTACCTGGAAAATTTGGAATTTTGCCAAACCCTTGCTGTTGCAAGCAAGGTAGGGATCTTTAACGTGCGTGAGAACAATCACACACGGAACCTCCATTTTACCTCTTATCCGAACGAGGGCGTATTTTTGTGAAAAATGCTCGCCTAACATTTTTCAAGCAGACCGTGTCCGGATTTGCACCCGGGACCTTGGGCGTAGTAGTCACACACATACCACTACGCCACGAAGCCGCTCCATCTTCATGACAACACACCTTGTGTCCATCAGTATATTTTTAATGTGCGACTAGTATAGATGTAATTTTAATTCAACCTCATTGTGATGTAGTAATTGTCCCGTTTTAATTATTTATCACCGAACAGGTCAATGTTTTAAAACATTTACATTCCCCGATACCCAAATAAATCAATAGTAAATTGGGGTAGAACGCATAAAATACACACACAGAAATTCTACGTTTTAATGTTGAAGAAGAAGCTTAACAACAATACTTCAGATATTCGTATTTATCTGGGAACTATATATAATTGGTCACGTGGTCGTTGTTTTTCATTGTTCAAAGTATAACCAGTACACGAACTGTTCATACAGTGTTCTTACAAACAAACGCATCAGTGTACCTTAAAATAAACTACAGTCTATGGCATGATAAAATAAAGGTTATTTCTATCAAAGCTGCGTCCATTATTTATATAAACTTAATGTAAAAAATAGAAACGTTTCTAAACTTAAAACAATTAAAAGAAAATGAATTAAGTACATCAATTTTAATCCGAAAACTCATTCATTGTTTACGAGCTATGACGTTATGAAGTAATGAATATTTTAGAAATATTGATGATTGAGCGTAAGAAAACAAACAAAACAAGGTCAGTAGCAAAGATAACCTTTAAAATCATACTTAAAATTAATAGTCTTCCTGTGAACAGTAACAAAATAAAAGCACGGTAAATTATGGCTAGCTTGTTTAAAATTTTCTAATTAACGCCTGACGTAACCAGGTACAGAAAATGAAAACTGAAAGTGCGGAAAGCTCAAACTCGAATCATATTCTGGATATCAAGCAAAGTACATAGCCAATACTCAACATCGTTTCTGGAAATCCTTCATTTATGATTGCAGAGATATTCAAATATTCATATTACAAATACATAAATTCTAAAATTTCAAATACAACGAATAAGAAGCTTGTTGATAACAAAAGAAATAATATTTTAAAACTATCCCTAAGCACGAGTTGCTTACCGGTCGTGATTTTGGTAGAAATCACGAAAAAATCCACATCATCAATTTATGATTCAATTCAAGATATACTTTAGTGTAAACAATCGGCGTTATTAAAACAAAAGAGAAAAAAAGAATATAAGTAGCACGTGTTTCGAACAAACCAACTTAGTAATGACATACGCTGTAAAATTTACGATAAGTAAAGAAGGAGAACGGTAAGTTGTCGCATATTTCAGCTTCATTACAGTTATGTTAATATTGAATAGCGAGATTTCCAAATATATATTGATATGATAACGCCGCACGCCGATGTAATGAACGTCCAGTTTCCTGCTGAACGCCACGCCGTGTTTTTCTAATATTCTAATTTTAATTATGCGACAGCTAGCCCAGTTTAATTTACACAGAGTGCAAAACGATACGATGATCGAATAAATTTACCCCTTCACATCTTACCTGTTTGGAATGATAAAACAAAGTCAATCAATATTCGTATAATGAAAGGAAATAATATCTACACTTCACAATTTGGTAATCTGACAAATAAACCCTTCAATCAATTAATATTATTTAAATTATTTATTCCATAAATTTTCTCCCATTCTTTAATTTAAAGTCACCAAAAACGACACCTTTTACTTGAAAAAAAAATCTAGAACGTTCAAGACCTTTTTATCCTCTTTACGTAAATTTCAACGTATTAAATATTTTTGTTGACTTCTTACAAATTAGAAAAAATATAGTCAGTATTTAAATTTAAATTTGAAAAGATTCCTTATAGTAGTTAGCCCTGACCTGTGTTTTCCTGATGAGTTTGCTGTTGCGTGTTGTGGATCAACACCCCTTTATTATCTTCAATCGAAAGACAATGCTCTGCTTTGTACTCCTTCACGTACGTTTAAACCAATAATTTTGTTAATCCTTGTTTCCAAAATTCTCCTCGTGCGTTACTTTGTATTTTTCTGGATACGCCACAGATCCTTTTTAGATCCCTTAGATACACCTAGGATTACTGAATTAGAGTTCTGACTTAGATTTCTTAGAGTCCTACATTATTACAAACATTTAATTTAAATTAATTAACAAATTCCTACTCACGTTTTCGGCAAAACGGCAAAAGCTTTTTCATATATCTTCAACATAATTTGTCATCAACTACTATTATACAACACTACTTTTCACAATAATTTAATTTAAAATTTATTTCGACGCGTAAATCTTCGAGTAACAGTGACGCAGGTTTGACGTGATTCAAATTTAGACTGCCTCTCCTTATCAACTCTGGGCGTTATATAGCTTTTGTTATTTACATTTTGATTGGTTTATCAGAACGGTCGTACAAAGTGTTGTAACCAACCATGGTTGTTTTAGGTATTCCTAGGAGTTTTCAATCTTTGTTTCTGATGAAATTATTCTGTAGTTACATATTATTCTTGTATTTCTATTACTTTACGATCTTTGGCCGCCTGTTTTGTTATTATTATTGGACTTTAATTTAGCTTATGTCTGTTGTTTGTGTAGATAAAGCATTTTGGAGAATTGAATAAATAACTGATGTAATATGAGTGATGTAAATCCACGTGTTTCTGTTTATGTCTCGTATTTAAAACTTATCTTTGAAAGTGCGTCTCTTATCATAGCGCTTTATTGTTCTTTCTTTATTCCATACGTAATTGCATGAAAACTTACTAGGTTTTATCTTATCTCATGCGTGTCTATTTTATAAACTTATTGAACGCTTCTTGAAAAAGTTTAATTGCATGTATAATTGTTTCTCTGCTGAATATGCTTACTAGCATTGATTACTGTTAATTACGGTTCATATACAGGGTGTTAAATGTTTACTATTTGCATAATATGCAAATTATTTATTTTCATGCTAAATAAATGCAGTTTTCTGATTCCTATTACTATTTACATTTATTACGCGACCCTTACGACTCAATACATTCCTAAACAACCCCTTATCACTGCAATATATATATATATATATATATATATATATATATATATATATATAATTCTTAGTACAACAAACCTAACCTTACTATACATTCAATTAGCTAATCTTGATGCATACGATGGAACAAAATTTTTTCTAGCCACAAGTTGTTAGACTAGTGTTGGCAAAAAAGGGAGGTTTCCTTATGTTGAAATAAGCACACGCTTTTATTTGGATGGTAAAGGACTGTAGAAAAAGGAACCCCTAGCAAGATAAAACAACTAACTCTGATTATTAATTCAAGGGAGATCATGAGAGTGGGCGAGGTTAATTCTGCTTTATCTCGTACGACAAACAAACAAAGGAGGGCGTCACAGCGTTTACTGACTATAACAAACTCACTACTAAGAACCCTGGGAGAAACCCAGAAACCCCTGACCCTAAAAATTTCCAAACCGAAAAGTTATTATCAAAGCACGTCTAACTGTGACTCAACAAAAGCGTACCTGAGAAAGGAAAACATTTTGATTAGTTATGACAAAGACCGATTTTAGTGATCAACATATAATAACATAATAAAACTCAAAAGTATAAAGCACTAACATGAGATAGTGGACTCAGCACTAATGACTCCTGAAAATAATTCTTTTGATCAAAAAATTACCACTTTAATTGTTTATGCAAACTCCTATATACGTCACTTACTTCAATTACCAAAGATAACTAATAATCTGAATTTCGTTCGCAAGATTAACTCGTCAGAGAATAAGATGTGGTAATGTTCAAAATATTTCTATTAACAAAATTAATTTTCTTTTTGTATACATAAAGAATAAACAATTACGCAACTTTGATATTCTCAAAATAAATTAAATGTATTGGACTACTTTTCCTTAAATAGTTACTAAACGATAATATGTATACAGAATTTCATATTCACTTTTTTTTATTTCATATCCTAACAAAGCATATCAAATCTCAGAGTGACTTATAATTTAATTTGAAAAAATATTTATGTAATAATTTATTAAAGCCTATTCAGATCTGACTAGCTCACAGACTTTCCTAATTTTGTTAAACTCAAAATGTAAATCCCCGAAAATTTATCTCTACTGTTTAAAGCATTTATTAACAATTCAAATTTCACTAAAAGCAAAGCAAGCTTTTCAAACTTCAGTACCGTTTGTTGTTTACTTTAAACTTAGTATGATAAAGAACTTTATTCAAACACGTATTTTAAGTTATGATAGAACGTAAACAATTACTGTTAATTACAAAATAATAAACCCAAAATCTAAACGACTGGGGGTAGGATAAAGAATTTTTCTGATTTAGCTCACTGCCATCTAATTAACTCGTACAAACCAAAAGCGTAAACAAACAGCTGAACTGTTCTGACGTCACAGCGTCAACTGTTGATAGTGAACGTTGAAATCCAACCTGTTACCAAGCGAACAACAATGCGTGCCTTCTACTTATCTAAAATGAACCACGTGTAGAATAAAAATCTACTTAAAATCCTTTACGTTCCATACAAATAACGACTGAAATTGCCAAGTATCCGTGTGTAAAACAAAACGTTTTTTCGAATTACATCGTAATTCAAACGTACTTCAAATGCATACAACGAACTTCTAAAACTCCTAAGTGATCCGTACATTGCGTTCAAACGGATACTCAAATATTCTAATTAATTTCTAAAGCTCTTCGATGATGCTTTACATTACGCTAAAATACGAAATTAATAATTCACAAATTAAGTACCGGAATTACCATTGATAAAACTGATTCTTTTAAGCCGTGACTACATGAAAGTGAGCAACCCAACTAAGACCACATCTGCAATGCCAATCTGAGTTCTCATTTGACAAACCTGTCCATCTTAACGCCACGAGTAACCAAACGAGAACCCTCAATTTCCCGCCTTGACAAACGAAATCGCTATTAAATTATGGCAACACGGCAGTGTCTACAATACCAACCAACACGAACGTTTCATCAAAGCAATTTATATACTGAACGCCTACGATACGTTGTACGGGGTCGTAATATTAAATAACTGAAACACTTTAAATTAATTCTGACGAAGTGTATAATATATAATAAATGTTCCCAACCATGTAGGAAAAATTGGCAAAATAAAGAGATGCGAAAATATTCCTGCTTCAACGAATACAGTTGATGATGTACACGCATTGTTTCGTTATTCTTAACATAATCTTATTTAACCAATCCTCTTATATTAGGTTTAAATTTTTCTTTATTTTAGTACAACAAAAACAGGGTTGTTAACCAATGTTTTGGGGTTATCACATATCTTGTTTTTTTATCAAATACTTGCAATTAACTAGTACCGTTCTAAAATTAGCAGACAGAACTTAGTAACCATTTTTCGGAATATCAAACTTTAAAAACTGCCTTTGATATTAAATAAAGACAAAAAAGGGGTGAGCAGCATTAATTAACGCAAATTCTTTGTAATGCCGGTTGTTCATTACGGGATACCTTTACATTGTTCACTATGCTCCGTAGCTGTAGAAAAAAGTTTCAAGAAATAATTTCAAATATTTCCATCATGTCGTAAAATACCAGACTGCGTAACGTGAAAAGCAATAAGAAGCAAATTCTTTTTGTAATATAGTCGGTGTTATTTTATTTGAAGTATAATATATTGTGTTATATGTTGCTAAATTATCGGTTAACTACGTGGATCATAATATTCCGAGCGTTCTTATATTAAAACGTTCTTATATTTTGGTGGACTTCTATACTAATATTCAATTTAAAGAAATCTAAATTGTTTAATAGTTTCTAACATTCCTGTAAAATGTTTATAATCATATTTCATTTTAAAAGTTTCTGTACTGATAAATTTCGGCAATAGCATTAGGATACTTCTTTTAAGAAATACAATTTTTAATTTACGTGCATTCTGGATCTTAGGAAAGATTAATTTCGTTTACACTGTAAGCTTATATAATCATATTCAAAGGTTGTCAAAGTCATTATGGCGATTTAAGGTTAGGATTGATGTCCTCGTTACTTTGTATTTTAAATTATTGCAGTTCTAGGATCCAATTGCGTTGATTAATAATGTGTAACGTTGGCGCTTATGTAATCATCGTCATTAGTCGAAAGATGTTCACACGGCAAATTAGGTTGATTCAGTACATGCCAAATCCCCTGCTTTGGTTCAGAAAACAAAGGATATGTTGGTGATTTTGTGAACAGCATTGAAAGAGATAACATGTAAGCTTAAGTAGGTACAGTTAACCTTTGAGTAATTAGATATCGAACTTGGTCAATATGATTAGTCAAATAAAGTTCGGAATCATATCCTACCAGGTTGGTAAATTTTACTATAGTCATTACTATAATCATATTTCATTTTAATAGTTTCTCTACTGATAAATCCCACCAATAGAGTTAGGGTACTTCTTTTATGGAATACAATTTTTAATTTACGTGCATTCTTGATCTAAAGTAGGATTATTTTCGTTTACACTGTAAGTTGATATAGTCATTTTCAAAGGTTGTCAAAGTCATTATCGTGATATAACCCTTTCAGTACTGTGGGGACATATAGATCTCATAGAATGTTTGAAAAATTCTGCAGACTTTAATATCGCATTAGATTACACTGGGATGGGATTGATTGGTATATCTAGGTTTCTTAAACATTTAATTTCAGTCCCGACGTAAACACCAATACCGGCGCTCTTACTATACAAGTTTGTTGTAGACAAGTGAGAGTTCGATGCACGTGTTAACTAGATTTATTGCAATTTAGTGTTGTTTAGATTACATTTTATTAGTTTTCATACATTCTGAGTAGAGGTAAGTCTCCGATATATACTTTTGATAAAATTAAAAGCATTTTTGGAAGTAATCTATTGGAATAAATAGACTGTTGAGACCTATTTATCCCAGCAGTGTTTCATCGCTGGGACTTATTTATCCCACAGTATTATATACCACTAAACCCTAAAATAATTTCAGAATGAATCGTAAGCGGCCATTGACCCAACGCCAATTAGAAGACTTGCTCAATAACCTAAGTGACCTCAGTGATAATGAAGTGGACCCTTTTCATTTTAGACAATAGTAGTGATGAAGATTATGATTGTCCTACTTCTAGTGACTCTGTATCCACTGATGACGAAAAGAGTTATAGTTCTAGTTCTGAAGCTGAGAGTTCCAAAAATGATTCTTTCTGATTAAATACAAGGGGACAATAAAATAAAAAATAGTTGCTGTTCAAGTGTTGGGATTAATCCTACATAATCAAAATCAGTTTTGAAGTATATTTAGAGCAGAAATATGGACCGTTTTTTACCAAAAAAGACAATTTCTCAGGAAGAACAGCCAGTTATACAAGTTGAGCTCAATAGAGCTTCAACTATTATCGAATGTTCTATGAAATTATTTCCAAAAAGCCTTATAATGCAAATTGGCTATTATACAAATATGTGCGCATATAATTACTTGAAAAACTAAGAAAAAAGAAATGCAAAAAAATATCGCCTGAAGAAATTAAAATTATACTAGGTTGTATGCTAATAATGTCGTATAATCGTGTACCAGCTATGCATATATATTGGTCAAGAAACAAATCACTTCAAAATCTAGCAATTATGGAAGCTATTTCAAGGGATCGTTTCCAATTATTAGTGTCAAAATTATATTTCGACAATCTTATAAAGCCGGCTTATGCATCGAAAATATAATATATCGAAGAAGTTTTGTCTTGCGTGAAGCACACATTTCTAAAACCAAGATCAGACAGTACATATCAATCTATAGATGATGCAATGACAAAATTCAAAGGTCGCTCCGCTCTGAAACAATATCTCCCCTTGAAACCGATAAAATGTAGCATAGAATTATAGATAAGGTGTGATGCTGTCACTGGTTATGTTTATCACACAAACATTTATTTTGGACAGGAAACTGAAATAACTGAAGGAAAACTTGGGGAGAGAGTTCTTCTAAAATTGGCAGAAACGATTAAATCTGCTAATATTGCTTTAACATTTGATCGTTTTTTTTTACATCCACGATTCTCCTGGACACTATAAAATTTCCTGCAGTCGTAACATTTATTTCTACTAGGAAAAATAGTCCTACATTTCAGAGCAAACTGAGAGAAAGATGACAATGTGAGAGGCTATGTGCGATGAAGGCTTAATAGGAATTCGTTGGAAAGACAAAATACCTACTGATTATGAGTAATTACCATCAAATCACAGTAAATGCAATTACTCGCAAAATAAAAGACGGTCATCGAAAAGGAGTAGATTGTCCAGACGACATAATCTTCTACAACAAGTATATGGATAGTGTAGATCATGCCGATAAGACGATTGGGTTGTACGATTTAGACCGAAGAAGTAGTAAATGGTGGAAAAAAAATTTTTATCGGCTACTGATGACTGTAGTTCATAATTCTCACATTGTCTATCAAGCACTCGCTCATGAAAAATTACTTTCATTGATTTTATAATTAATTTAGCAGAAAATCTTATTAGCCAAGGAAGATCAGAAACTACATATAAACAGTCACGAAGGCGGGGGAGAGTTGCGAAAACAGTATTGAATGAAAATATTGGAGATAATCTTCCTATTGAGCAAGGTTTTAGAAATAGATGTGTTGAATGTAAATCCAGGAATTTTGAGAAGCGAACAAAATATATTTATAAAAATTGTAAAGTACCTTTATGCATTCAATGTTTTACACCATACCACAGCTAGGAGGAATAAAATAATGATTATATTTATTTAAAAAATTAATTTTTCTCTGTTCTAGCTGCGTTTGTTACTACTGCAGGGACTTATTTATCCCAGCTATTCTATATTACAGGGACAAATACATCTTAAGCTTTTTTTTCATAATGGTAAGCACTAAAATTTTGAAAAATAGTATACATGTTTTTGAAGTCAATATCGACTACAATTTATCATTTACATACAATAAAATTCATTGGCCAAAAGTCGTACTGAAAGGGTTAAGGTTAAGACTAATATCGTAACTTTGTATTCTAAATTATTGCAGTTTTAGGATCATTTGTGTTGATTAATAATGTATAACGTTGGCACCTATGTAATCATCGTTATGGGTCGAAGGATGTTCACACAGTAAATTATGTCGATTCAGTACATGCCAAATCCCCTGCTTTGGTTCAGGAAACAAAGAATACGTCGTTGGTGATTTCGTAAACAGCATTGAAAGAGATAACATGCAAACTTGAGTAGGTACAGTTAACCATTAAATAATTTGGTATCGAACTTCGTTAATATAGTTTGTCAAATAAAGTATCCTACTAGGTTGGTAAATTTTACCTTTAGGAAGAATTAGTTCCTGAGGTATTAACAACTTCGCGTTGAAAAGGCATGATGATTGAAAAATACCCAAGTCTTAACAAAGTCCTAGAATTACCAGTGGGATCTGGTTGAAACGACTGACCGAGGTAGTTGACTTTAGTTGCTTCCGAAGTATATACAGTCAAAACTTATTTACATATATATATAGCAGTTGCTAGACGTCACTAACTCAATACAAAAAGCCCCACTTTCTGGGTGCCAAAACTTTCTACGACCTTCGGAGCTGGTGACGTGTTATTATGCTGTGCCTGAAACTCTTAAAAAGGAAATACATGACATGACTGCTCAGCTGCTTTCTGCAATTCAACTAACACAAAAAAATAGCTGCTACGGTAAATCACATACATTTATTACATACTTATAAAAAAAATTTTACATGCTAAATCCCAAGTAAACTCCTCATTCATACATTATTTATACATTATATACAAGCCCTAATAAAATAATACATTTTTAGATTAATAATTCCCCAGATTAATTATTTCCCATTGATTATCCACGAAAGTAACAGTGCTCTACCACATGTTTTACTCTAACCTACGTTTAATAAGAGCTCATAGTAACCCTACACT
The DNA here is from genome assembly GCA_036346225.1 of Platerodrilus igneus. Taxonomy (NCBI): domain Eukaryota; kingdom Metazoa; phylum Arthropoda; class Insecta; order Coleoptera; family Lycidae; genus Platerodrilus; species Platerodrilus igneus. The sequence continues at coordinate 668,682 of JARFIW010001015.1, forward strand.
CTCGTGCTACTTTTCGCACATCAAACAGCAAAAAGTTACTTTTACTTTATACAAACAAATATGACCAATATCGTAAACCTTTTTCTCTTAATATAAATTCCCTCATAAAACTACACTAAAATAATACAATATAAAAAATTCAATCAATAACTCTTTCCAATTTAGTTCTTTTTGTTCGTAAATTATACCCACAATACACAAAAGTTATAGAACACCAGTTTATACACATAGGCAATAAAAAAGTAACAGTTAAAGCAACAGTTACCTGGATACCATTTCTGCATACGGTCAGCTACCATTCCCTCAGAGACTGTGGCATACAAGAACACCATCGTGACTTACAATACCCATATCTGCCAGCAGCAATCATTTAACCATAACATCAACTCATCTACCACATAGAAGATGCATCCAAATTCCCCAAGCTCCACTAGTAATACCACTAAATGTTTATAAACAACCAAATGGACTAACCACTGATATCTACTCCAGCTCCATTTGTATGCTTTTGCACACTTAGTGCAAATTAACATTACAATAATCTTTACTTACGTAAACTACTCTTTTATTCTACTCGTTAACGTATTTTATACTTGTAGCCATTAGCTGGTTGTACTAAGTGCAAGCTTTTCACTATTCGAACTTGGAGACTCAGAAGAACTAAGAGAGCTCCACAACAATCTGTTGGGGTTTATATCCTGTTTCTCACCACACAAAAGCCTGTCAATTCCTGCAACTTTGATCAACACAAACATTGACTTGCACGTCAAACTTTCAACCGTCCACAATTCTGAAAATTCCACTACACAAACAACTGCAACAGCCACCGTTTTCCGGTAATATTTTAACGTAGGTTCAAAATTCCTTGTAATTTCTGTAACCGCCACGATTTCTCAATACATTTCCTTGAAAATCCAACTAACGTTCCTAACCCACACCCTTAGTCGACCTGTTTCCCCGTATTCAAAACATCTCTGAACAATCACATTGTGTATATTTAATCCCCAACTGACAAATTTAACATTTAATACGAACCTAATGCAACAAGTGTAGTATGTATCTCTCTCCAACCTACGCCCCAAAATCACCTCTCTCTTACTTTGTACCCACTCCAAACCTTATATTCCTAACACGTGTTATCCCCATCTCATTCTAGCATACACACTAAAGCAACTATCCTTTACTTCATCTGCCTTCCCCGTTGTCAAAGAACGTTGAGCGTTCAATCTACACCTATCTCACTTGTACCTATTTTACCTAATACTCCTTCGTTTTCTAGTTGGCAAGTTGAATTTGTAACTGACAAAAGTTATGTACTCATTCCACCTATAAATCTATTTAATTGACAGCGATAACCAATAAAAACCTAGAATTTGCTGTTGTTTGTTCAACGCTCCTTAAAATATACCGGGAAAATTAAGACGGTTACCTCCGTTTATTATTTAATGTTACTAGGAAATTTTCTTCAAAACATGTTTTAAAACTTCTTATAAATATAATACAACTGCCACTTTGATTGTAAACTAAACGGTTTTAAATCTTAAAAAAGCTTTTGAATAAATATCCATCCCTATTATTTACTCTTGCTACATACAACGGTTAAATATGTTTATGATATGAAATTTAAATGTTCGCTTCTACCCCTACACGTTCTAAACGCTATTGAAAATATTCCTAGACTTAAATACGACTGTTAAAATATGTTTATGACCTCTTGAATGCTGTCTCACACGCGGAATGTTTATATTGTAACACTCTAAAGGATTATGCAAAATTACATTTTAGCTTCTTGAACTATTACTGTAGAATTATTAGTTTCTCAAATAATAAATTTGAAAAGCGTTTCAAATTTGTTATTTGTATTTTTATCTACCGAATAACAAAATGAATCACAAATGAATGCTATTGATGCCCTTTTATCCCTCAAATATCACAGTAATATATATATATATATATATATATATATATATATATATATATATATATATATATATGCATATATATTGCTATAATAATAGGGTTCTTTAGGAGTATATACACAGTTAACTTTAATTAATGCAGGGAAGCTCATCCTTCAATAATACAAACACATTCATAAAGATAAATAACTCTGTACGCAATCAAATTCATTTTAAGCCAGCAAAACATTCATAAATTCTAAATAAATACGCATTTAGAACATCAAAAGCTAGAAAATTATGATACAGATTCTGTTAAAATAAACACGCAATAGTGCAAGAAAATAACAAAGCATCCACGCAAAAAAACCACACTTTTCAAAACAAACACGTTTCAGAAACGTAGGATGTAAATAAACGCATTTCAATATGCGTCATTATAGAAATTTCGCATACGTAATTTTTAATATGAAGTAAATTCAAAACCCAAAAGATTATCTTGACAAAAATAAAAGCCATAAGTTTGTCTACGCGGGAGGTCGAATTAAAATTTCTTACAACAAAACAAAACAAGACGGGTGAAAGTGCACGGGCTATAGGGAATCCACTATATAGAACTTGAATGGTACGTGATCGACAACATCATTTCAACCAGCTATTATCAAATTTATACCGGAAAATGCCCAAAGTATGGTCAATAACCTATAGCACGCCTTAAGCTTTGACCAAAGGACGCGGATAACCAATAATGTCAGATGGAAGCGTTGTTTTAAATACCACACAAACTTGATAAACAATCAGTCTTCCTTCAACCAGAGCACGCTTCATAGCAGTTCAAATTAGAAAAATTGCGTAAACATATAAAAATTAAATAATTATATTTCGTGGAAGTCGTGATAGAAATTAAAATAATAGTGAAAATATACGAGAGGAGTTTGCCGTTAACTGAAAAACGTAAGTGAAAGGTTATTAATTAAACATAATTTTAATATTTACAATTTAGGGCTCTAGGTAAAAATCTAAATTAGCACATCTAAATTGGTACATAAATCTAAATTAATATATAAATCTAAATTTGCAAATAAATCCGAATTTAAATATACATCGATTTAAATTTACATAAAAACATTGGTTTGCATCTGCGCATCGGAGCACTAAAAACGGAGGATTATTCTAAGCATTGAATTGGTGTTTGGCCAAGCGGTACCATAAAATCAACAAGTGAACTCAACTGAAAACAAACCAAGAGCACTAGTCAACAGCACGCAGCAGCAGATCCAAGAATAAGGAGAACAAGAAAACATGCAAGGAAACTACATGTCAGAGCATTATCTAATAGCATAAGGCATTATTTTCTTCTTTATTGAACATTTACATTTTTTTTTGTACCAGAATATTTATGTAAAGGGTCATCAAAAATCTTTTTATACGTAAAAATTTACATAAAAGAGAAAAGTCATTGAACGTTCAGGAATATTTCCAATAGTATACAGCGTCATTTTTGCTGGTTTTAAACTGACTAATGGGAGCTATAATTTTGGAGATAAACAAATTGATATTACTTTGATTCAAGGGTTTATTTTGTCGAGTAGTGAATCATATTATCAAGCTGTAAAGTGTATATATTTTTTTGTCGTTATACAAATCTTGGTTAATTTCGTTTATTTCATTCAGGCAGGAAAGTGTTAGATAAAAAGAGGAGTAAAAATTCTTTGCTATCGTAACATAGTACACTCTGTGTGGATTAGACTAAGCTACTCGGAGCATATTTAAATTTTAGGTTATTTAGAGACACAAAGTGGTGGCGGGCAGCAGAAAACTGAATGTTAAAAATATCGGCGTGCGGCGTTATCATAGCAATATATATATATATATATATATATATATATATATATATATATATATACATTATATTCGTCCTTTCTTGACCATCTGTTTATATTTTAATTAAATTTCTTGGAATTTGGTCATTTTCTTAGTTATATGGTGTTTGTTGTGATGAAATAAAATTGCTCAATCAATCATTTTAATTCACTACATATGACGCGTTTCGGTTTTCCATTTTCAAATATGTTTCTAAAAATACTATTACACAAAGTACTATTAATAAAAATCTAGATTTATATATACCTTAAGTTAACAATATAAAAATGTTTTTAAAACTATATTATTTTACATTTTCACTAATACCTAACCTTAACTTATCTGACTACATCTGTCATCCAACTTAATCTTTAAATATCTTAATTATCACTGAGTAGAAACTAAACTAGATACTATAAATTATAATATGTAGCAGATGGTACATGAGAGTATTTCTACTAGTTTTTTGTTGGTTTATTTGTGGTGAATTAAGTTGTGGTATATATTGCAAAAATCATCTTGGTCATTTTTTGAATTTATGGCATTTGGGTTTTTTTGGATTTGTGTTGTTTCTAAAAGGTTTCTTTTCTTATCATTAACTGCGGTACTCAGGATACAGACATTTTCGAAGTCAAACTGGCGAACTTTTTCAATGGCGTGTGCTGCAAGGGCAGTGCTCTTTTTATTAAAAGTTTTTATTGTATATTTATGTTCATATATGCGTTTATGTAAGTACTGTTTTGAATTTCCAATGTATAGCCCCATGCAATCCGAGCAATTAATCTTATAAATTGTATGTGTTCTGTTTTTTTGGTCTGCTTTAGGTTTAAGTTGGGTATAGAAATTTTTTGTTGAATTTTTTGGTTTTTGTGCGACATGTATATCATATGCCATTAGACATTTTTTTATTTTTTCTGAAAGCCCGGGTGTATACTCCATTGCAATCCTATTTTCATTTGTATGTGGTTTTTTAGTGCCTTCATTGTTATAAATTCTATCTACTTTTTCTTTAATGGTTAGTTTTACGAATGATGTAGGATAACCATTATTTTTAAGTGTTTTTTTAACTATTTTTATATTTTTAGGTCTGAAATCATTATGTGATAGTATTATGGCACGTTCGACAAGGTTGTTTACGACATTTTTCTTATATTGTATTGGTGCATTCGATTGGAAATTTAAATATCTGCCAGTCCACGTGGTTTTCCTGTACCAGTCTGTTGTTATTTTGCCTGCTGTGTTGTATTTGACGAGTGTGTCTAGGAATGGTATAGATTTGTTTATTTCTCTTTCGTACGTGAATTGTAGGCGTGGATGAAATCCATTAAATGCATTCATTGTTTCATCAATTTTATTTTCAGGTAGACATATGATACAGTCATCAACAAATCTTTTGTAGAAGGCAGGCTTAAATTTTAATTGGTCAATAGCATTGTTTTCAAGTTCTTCTAGTACCATATTTGCGATGGTGGCTGATATTGGAGAGCCCATCGCAGTACCAAATATTTGCACATATATTGCTCTCAAATTTGAAATATGAAGCATCTAGACACGTTGTAATCCCTTTTATGAAAAATGACCAAGATGATTTTTGCAATATATACCACAACTTAATTCACCACAAATAAACCAACAAAAAACTAGTAGAAATATTCTCATGTACCATCTGCTACATATTATAATTTATAGTATCTAGTTTAGTTTCTACTCAGTGATAATTAAGATATTTAAAGGTTAAGTTGAATGACAGATGTAGTCAGATAAGTTAAGGTTAGGTATTAGTGAAAATGTAAAATAATATAGTTTTAAAAACATTTTTATATTGTTAACTTAAGGTATATATAAATCTAGATTTTTATTAATAGTACTTTGTGTAATAGTATTTTTAGAAACATATTTGAAAATGGAAAACCGAAACGCGTCATATGTAGTGAATTAAAATGATTGATTGAGCAATTTTATTTCATCACAACAAACACCATATAACTAAGAAAATGACCAAATTCCAAGAAATTTAATTAAAATATATATATATATATATATATATATATATAAAATAAGAGAAATAGAAGGACACGACACGTTCTACAGAATTTGGGGAATAGTGCGGGATATAGTACAGGCAGAGATAAGAAAACGAGAAATAGAGATAGACCCAAATTAGACTATTGCACGCAGATAGTGAAAACTCTAGGCTGTGGGAATTTTAGGGTAATGTGTAGGTTAGCTCAGAATAGGAAACAATGGAGGTATGCGTCTAACCAGTTCCAGAACTGAAGACCTAATGAAGATGAATGCAGTTTCATAGGTTAATAATTTACATTTTGATGCTGAATATTTATATACGATTTAAATATACTTTACTAAACAATAGAGATTTGGTGTTATTTTCTGGAACTTATTGCTGACGTTTTTGTATTTTTTAGGTACATATACAATTTGTTTGAACTTATATAAATAACGGCGTTCAATTCGCATCTGCACTGACACAAGACTCCAGCTTTGTAAAGGCTTTTTATACTGAGATTGCAGGAAAAAGTTTGTTTTACCATTTCTAGGCCTAAGTGGTGTCATTGTGCGTTTAAAAACTAATTATCTATTTTTGCACATAATGATGTTTTTATGCATGCCAGGTTCTTCAATTTATCGTTACAACTACCTTGTGTCCTTATTTTGTGGCATAGTTGGCTTGCCAATTAAGAGAACTTTATGACTAATCCATAATAACATGCAAGCTATGCTGTTTGCTCAATGTTTACGATTTCTATCGATCTCTTTGCTGAAAAGAAATAACTCTGTAAAATAATTTTTTTTATTTCACTCATTGGTGCCTAGTATCTAATGGAATTAATCCGATTCATATCTAACATTCGTCCAACATTTAAATAATTTGTACAAGCGAACTAATATTAAGATCGTTTTACTGTGCACTACAAACAACGCTTTAACGTACGAAATGCATGTCATTGCACTAAGTAACAATTAAATTTAACAACTTTTTGTTATTGCACTTTCAGTGCTTTGGAGCACGGAATTTAAACTCGGAAATTGTTTTAGAAGCATTCGTTTGAGCAACAATGTAAACACGCGGTCTTCAACAAACAAATATAGTCATATAAATTTCACTATTCAAAAACTGTATTAAAAAAATCAGTGTTCGAAATTAGCGTGTTTTAAGTAACGCGCTACTTTTAAGGTAGCAAAATAGTGTAGCTAGTTACAATTTTAAAAAGTCGCTTTTTCTTGTAGCGTGCTACCAATTATTAGTAGATGTAGTACAAATTACGCTGCATTTTTGCTACTTTAACCTCTTTAACATACACATTAATCACTTTTCTATGTGAGTCTAGGCACGTAAGTGCACACCCATGCAGCTGTATTTAACGCTAGGAAACTTTCTTCAACTGGTTTATTATGACCAGTTGGTGGGTGAGGTTCTCTGACGAGAATATCGAAACATCATATTTACACTCGTTCGTAAGTTCACCTTAAAATTATAATTGTGTAACGCTTTGGTTTTGGCTAGTGGTTATCAATGATGTTCGTTAAACACAAACAAGAGTAATAAATTTGATACTATGGGAACAAGACAGCTACCCCGGGAAGCATACAATAAGTATTCAATTGTTAAACGTTTAGATGCTAAAGGTAATTTTGACACTCAATGCAGGCTGTGTACTTGCGTAAAAGGTTTATCAGCTTCAAAGTACTCTCCATACATATGAAATTACATTCTCAAGTAAGTATAGAAGTAATTTACTGTTTGTTTTAATAAGTGCATTTTATGGAACTTTATACTTTTAAATGAATTTACTAAATTAAATTAACAAGTTCTTTTATTTTTATAGAAAGCACAGCTATAAACTAAAAGAATTACTAGAAGACATAAATATTATTAATAAAACAAAAAGCAAAAATTATAGTATTCAAGCTAAAAGTACCCAATTATTCTGCAAGAATCATACATTAAGAGGAATGTTGTGAGTTCTAGCAATTGGGAAATTGAGCGTACACTTTTAACACGGATTGTCTATAGAATGCATGTATTTTCTGAAGTAGATAGGTAAGAATTTTCAGGACTTGTGGTATAAGCTGACATAAAAAAATTATATGTGCTCTAAAACCTTATTTCAGAGAATTGATAAATTGTTTACAAAGATTGTTGAAGAACCAAATGACGTTGACTATGTGTCTACAACAGTGAATTATTGGAGTTTCTTTAACCCTTCAAGCGCTAGCGTTACCATACGACAATGCAATTATAACAAACTTCTTTATTTGTTAATAAAATGAATTGAAGCCATAATTGCCACATGGAGCTTGAAACGTGTTCCTATTATGACAAGCTAACTGTGTCTTTTGTGCCTTGCACTTGTGTTTTCTATTAGTTGTGACCATTTAAAAAGTGAACTTACAAAAATGTTGATTCCAATCGATTTTCGCTTCACATAAGTACAAATAAGTAAAATATTTGCAAGTGTTTTTTATTGATACATGGAATAATAATTGTGGAAACTTTATGAAATGTCTCTGTATGTTGTATAAGGCCATAACATATTTCTATAGTCGGTTGCAATTACTTTTATTTCCAAGTTACCACATGGTAACGCTAGTACCGCATGTAATCTAACCTAAGTCTAACCTAAACATTTTTTTCGAATAATTTCGGGTTAACCTAACCTAACCGGGAGCGGTTGAAGATAACCTAACCTAACTCGGAAAAATCTCGTCTGACCTAACCTAACTTAGACAGATGTCTAGCCTAACCTAAGTTAGAGAAATGGCGTCTAACCTCTGACGTCGCGTTCGTCATTGTGGAAAGTAAAATTTAGAAGGTAGATTCACGATAAACCCATTTATGCGAGATGAGAGAGGGGAAATCGTCGGGACTAAGTTAGAGAGATTTCGTCTAATTTCCGGAAACCGAGAGAAATGCCATTGCAGTTCTAAAATATTCCCTGATTGTATTACGTATGGATTTTAAAAAATAAAGTAAGTTGGCTTTAGTAGCGGTACGAGCTTAAGCCGTTAAAGTATTATAACCCGATTGATTTTATAATATAATTCGAATTCTTTTGTAATAAGAAGATTGGTATACAAAAAATAAACAAACACATAAAACAATGCCCCATCTGCGGGCGGAGGAATTAGATGAAGTAACAGAACCTGTCATTGTTAGAATTAGAAAAATCTAGATGGAAACAAAGCCAGTTATATTTGCAGATCGAAAATCCGGACATACTGCACACTCCAATTACTGGTTAGAAAAAAATGTAGAAGACGAACTCGCTGACGTAAATTTAAAGATAAGAATTAATGTGGTTAAGTTACAACAACCGGCGTCTGTTGCTATGCTTTAACTCATTGGAGTGGAGAATGGAAATATAGATGTAAATTATTTGTAAGAGAGGTTTCCAAAAAAATTGATTTTAATGGTACCACCATACAGAATGAGCACAAAGTGCATGCATCCTAAATTACCCCAAAAGCCAAACCTACGCTCCAAACCCTAGGTCTATGCCTGGACATAGGCCTAATTTTTTATACACTTACATTCTTTTGTTGGAAAAAGTAAAATTATGCTTCCAAAATCGTCTATATATTCTTAGAAGCAGTAAGGTCACAGCTCAATCCGTTTACGAAAGTTCTTAATACATTTATTCACAACTAATTTACTTATATTATGTTTCTTAATAAAGGTGTATAAAAAAATATTGTTTTAATAATAAATACATAAGCAATTTCTAAGCTGTTTTATCTCGACAAATGATGGAGCCAACCCCAATAACTGTCGAAAGCAATCCCGAAATGTGACAAAACAACGACACATGACGAAGCCAACCCCGACATGGGAAATTATATTTCCAAAATACATGAATGGATTCGAAGTACCCGCGAGGACGTGTTTGATTCCTACTATTCTAGTGCTGCGCCAGTATATCGAGGTGATCGATTTAGTAAACAAGTGCAGTTTTTACATACTTTTATTATATTAAGTATGAATTTTTTAAAATATTGTAAGTTACCTTTAATAGCGGTACGAGTTTAACCGTTAAAGTATTATAACCCGTTTAAATTAAACATAGATTTTAAAAATGTAATTTATTAAGTTTGCGGTTAATTATATACCAAACACACGCAGTTCAGACAAGAGCAAACAGATAGCGAATCAAATAGTTTTTATCGATTGTCCGGATGCTCAATTTTACACTACATTTATATCTAGTTTGGTTAGGAAACATGGTATTAGTGTCCCCGCTTGACCCGATATGGTTCGATATGGCCCGAAATGGCTCGATGTGGCTTGACATGACCCGGTAAATAGCGGTACAAGTTTATCTTTAAAATATTATAACCCGATTGATTTTATTATATAGTTCTAGTTCCTCTGTAATAAGAAGATTGCTGTAACGTATACAATTTCGCGTGATAGCTAATTCTCTTAAATTTCTGTTTTCATTAATATTCCATGGCATTTCATTTTTAAAAAAAACCATAATGGTATCCATTTGGGTCGTTATCGAAAGTAGAGTTTATCTATATTACGCTAAAGTATATTTTGTGTTACATACCTATTCGTTGGTTTTGTTCTAATATATTAGGTTGTCACCAGATTATGGTTGTTTCTATATGTCACGCGTTGCACATATGAAATTGTAGTAGCTCGCGTTTTAGAACTTGTTTTGGAGTAGGAAAGCCATTTTGGATAAGAGATCCCGTTTGAAGAAGACAGGATGTCTTTGAGATCCTGTCGCTAGAAAATGCGAATAGCATTAAAGTGATGTAGTGCCCATTCTTCTGGCTCCTAACTAAACCTATTAATAGTAAATATATTCTGTGAGTATTTGTTTTATTTATTTTATTCCTTGTAGCGCACGTAGGAAAGATTTAAATGTAATTTAGGATGTTACACGTTCACACCTTTAATTTCTATTAAGGAAGAATTTGCAGTTGTGAATACATACCGGATACTATTTATACATAATTTGCAAGGATGCACATGGTTGTCAATTTATTGCAGTAATAAACTTTTATCAAGATACTATTTCATATGGGTTTGCAATAATTTTAGTTGCTTGCTATTGTTTAATGACGCCAGCGGTAAGTACGATTGGATGTTTGCTTCTGAAACAAATTGTAATGGATGTCTAGGTGCTGAATTATTTATTTATTTAAATATCACGGCACTACAGAAACAGTGTTTCTAAATGGCCAACATAACGAAATAGTATACATACAAATAGAAGAAAAAAGTAATAATAGTTACTAAATAATACTAGAGATGACACACAGATTATGTTGTAGACAATAAACGTTCTATATTATTTTTATTAATTGAGTATACTACAGAAATAATCAAATTGAAATCGGTACTAACAGATTAAGCATATGTGTGCCTAGAAAGAATTATTGCAACTTACCAGATTTGATTAACAGTTTGTTTAAAGGAAGTAGAGTTCAAAAGAAAGATATCACAATTGGTAAAGTGCCGATTATAGATAGATTATGGCAAGCTTGTCTAAAAACGTGTTCAAGCCATAGTTTGTACGATGTTGCTTGATGACAAATGAGTGGGTATAGGAGCCAATAAGTGATGACAGTCGATGGTGCCATTCATTAATTTGTGTAGAAAAATTGCTGAAGCTATCCATCGTCTGCACTCTAGAGATTTTAAACCCGCCAATTAGAGACGGATAAGACGCGGAATTCCCCAAAAAAAAATCCTATGTTTAAAAAGTAAATATTTCACAAATTTTGCTTGTACGTTTTCAAGTTTGAGAATTAGGTTAAGATACGTAGGAGGCCAAATAACCATATTGTATTCAAGAATGCTACAAACCAAACTGAAGTATAGAGTAGAAATCGCTCTAGTATCAGAAATGAGTAAAGTGTGTCTTTTTAGAAATCCTAGCATCCTAAATACTTTTAAGTAGACATTAGCAACATGTTCAGCAAAGGAAAGTTTATAATCGAATAAAATACCGAGATCACTAATAGATGAAACTGAATCTATTGGCATCTTATCCAAAAAATAGTCAATAATAATTAGGGAATGACATTTATAAAAACGAATGATTTTGCACTTATAAATATTTATTCGAAGATAGTTATTTGAGCACCACTTAACAAAGCCGTTAAGGTCTTTCTGTAGTTTAACGCAATCATCGGGGCAGTAAATTACAGAATATAGTTTCAGATCGTCAGCATACAACAAACATTAGGAATAAGAAAAGACCGAGACAACATCGTTAATAAACAAGAGGAACAAAATCGGTCCCAAGTGCGAGCCCTGGGGAACACGAGATGTAACTTGAATGATCCTGGATTTTGAGCTACCAATTTTAACAGTTTGCTGTCTGTCAACTAGATAGGAAGCAATCCATTGCAAGTAAGTTCCATGCACACCAATAGCATCAAGCTTTTAAATATAATACTGTGGCAAACGCTATCAAAAGCTTTTGATAAATCAGTGTAAATGGCATCTGTTTGAGCGCCATGTTCCAAGTAAGTAGAGAGATAGTGATGAAATACTCCTAAATTAGTCGTAGTTGAGTGACCCCTATAAAAACCATGTTGTTCAGGGACAATAATACTTTTATAAGTATTAAACAGTTCTTTACTAATAAAGCATTCAAATAGTTTTGGCATACAGGAAAGATACTAATCGGTCTGTAATTGGCGATGTTCATTTTTGGGCCAGATTTATGAACTGGAACAATTATCGAAAGTTTCCACATACTAGGAAATATTCCACGATCAAACGAATTTTGAAACAACAAGCTTATGGGTTCTGCTAATGAGGAGTAACATTTCTTTAATACTTTTGAAGGAACTCCATCTGGGCCCGCCTTATGACTAGCCACCAATTATCAAAGTTTGCTTTCTATAGTGAAACAACGACCAGCCAGAGTGGTAGAATAGGGAATGTCCAAGATGTTAGGTATGATATAGGAATCATGAGAGGTGTACATTCTCTGAAAATGTTTCGCAAAAGCATTGCTAATGTCCGCCGAAGTTGTAAAGGTTATGCCATCTAATTGCATACAGCTAGGAATACCTTTCATTTGTTTTAGGGAATTGATGTAGGACCAAAAGGATCTCATATCACTAAGGATCTTCGTTTCAAGTTCCGAAATGTACAACAAGTAACACAATTCAATGGAATGTTTATATTCACCGCGAATGGTAGGGTAACTAATGTAATCATGCTTTGAGCAAATTCTTTTAAATTTTTGATAAAGTTTATTCTTGAAAGCAATAAGCTTCTTTAATTCATTACTATACCTTCTGGGGTATTTAGCAGAACAAATTTGCTTCATGGCTATAAATTGCAGAAAGGCATCAAATAGAATATCATAGAATTTAGAAATTAACTGATTCAGATCGCTCCACGTGTTACTGAGAAAGGACTAATCAGTTCCAGCAAAGTGCTAATTCAAAGAAATAAAATCAGCTTTGGAAAAGCAGAAAAAAGGAAATTTCACTGACTGTTTTATTGAAGAAATGAGCACTAAATCTAATTGAAGTTCCAGACATGGATGATGACTGTCGACTTTCCCCAGCGAAACATTAGCTTCTGAGACACGTAGATCATGAATTTCATCAGTAAAGATTAAGTCAAGAAGTCTATTGTTGAAATTAGGAATGGTATTCACTTGCCATAGTTCTAAAAAATAAGTGATTAAGCACAAGTTCGGCCTGGGGTGACCGAGTGCCACTGGGGATAATAAAATGATCATCATCAATAGTCCAGTGGAAGGAAAGATGTGGAAGGTAAGTTGTGGGAGGCGTTTGGTGAACGGTAGAATGTTGAAGGAAAATGTGGGAGTAAAAATGTTTAAAGTAAAATGTGGAAGGCAAAAGGAGTGAGGGTGGAAGGTTGAAAAAAATCTGTGGAAGTAAAACGTGGAAGGTAAAATGTGGGAGTAAATTTGAGAGACAAAATGTGGAAGTACAAATTTAGAAGGTAGAATGTGAAAAGTAAAATGTGGAAGGTGGAAAGTGGAAGGAAGGTAAAAGTAGAACGTCGAGGGTGAAAGGTGGAATGTGAAAGGAAAAAGGGAGAAGGTGGAAAGGAGGAGGTGGAAGGGAAGAGGTGGAAGAGAGGAAAAGGTGCGTCAAGTACATACAATCTTACCTACCGACGAAAGCCAACACCTTTTTGCATTGTTTTGGCCTTTTTAATGTCTCAATAAAAGCGTAGTTCTTGCAGTGACGTATTCAAAATATCCGGGAATCTATTTTTCGTAACTAATGTTACTTTACATTTACATGTACCTCAACTTCGCGCAACACATCAGTCTCATCAGAAATAGCCATGGGTAGGCCTATAGAAAAGAATATGCAAATAACTACTGAAATCATACTAGAATCGTAATGAGGGGATTACAACACCGATAAAGTGTGTTTAGTTGCGTAAAAGTAATGCTCTTTAGAAGATAAACGAAACAGCCAACATTCCTTTATTGATTTTCTAACCTATCTTTCAAACTTAAAACATTCACATAAAATGGTAATCAAGTAAGAAGAATAAATACTAACAATAAACTAGCTGTGCCTAAACCATAACAACAAATCACAGAAATAAAATGATATACGAGAAGTATCTGTCGATCTTAATCACTGAAGCCGATAATCACTGCGTAACGTACTTCTCTGTCTAGCCACTACGTGCACGATACAGTTATTTGGAACCGAAAGGAGCGCTATCTACCGAACAATTTTGAATCAGCACATCAAACTTTGGGCAGAGATTCACGCCACTTTACGAAATGGCTGGCCAAAAGAGCATCTACACTTGTTATTAATGTTATATTTATTTGTGCGTGCGTGTGTGGTGTGTGTGTGTGTTGTATGTATGTGTGTGTGTTTATGTGTGTGTGTGTGTGCGCGCGTGCGTTGAATATGTGTGTGTGTGTAAGTGTATGTGTGTGTGCGTGTTGTGTGTGTATGTTATTATTCTTATTATTACTATTTATTAAAACTTTAGGTTTATACATAATATATGGTTCAAGTGTATATATAGATATTAATATATAGCATCATATAAAATGTACAATTGTTATAACGCCATAAAGGTAGCGCTACCTATAAAATGCAGTAATTACCAAAAAAAAAGGTATCTGCTGTACTCCTCTGTAGTGCGTTACTGCGCCTGAAAGTAAGGAACCGACTCTGACGTGGGATGTCGGGCTTTTGTATAAAGTTTGTACGTAGCCAATAAAAATAGGTCCAAACCCAAATTTCTGTAGAACATTATACAAATAGTTTCGGTTAGCGCGATCATATGCTCCTTACTGATCCAAGTTTATAACAGAGAATGCAATATTTTCTTGTGATGCGTATGAGATCACATCCCTGTGTAGATGTATACATAGAGTCTAAAATTCCTCTACCTGACGTTGAGAAACTTTGGTGGACATTAATTAGATCCCCAATTACATTCTGCAGTCTCCTTGCTATGCTCTT
This sequence comes from Platerodrilus igneus, assembly GCA_036346225.1. NCBI lineage: Eukaryota > Metazoa > Arthropoda > Insecta > Coleoptera > Lycidae > Platerodrilus > Platerodrilus igneus. The sequence continues at coordinate 683,912 of JARFIW010001015.1, forward strand.
TGCCAGTATCTTATCATCATCATTAGGTCTTCAGTCCTGAAACTGGTTAGACGCGTACCCTCATTGTTTCCTATTCTTAACCAACCTACACGTTTCCATGAAATTTGCGCAGTCTGCTTCTATCACTATCTGATCTAGGTCTACATGTACCTCCTTTTCCTATGTGTGCTTGTAATATATATCATACTATTCCCCCAAAAATGCCTAAGAACGTATTCTGCCTTCTATTTCTCTTATATTTTTCCACAGAAATCTTTATTTTTCTACTATTTCTCTAACCTATTTGTTATTAAATTGATCTGTCCATGCTATCATCCTCATACATCTGAAACACAACATTCCAAAATGCTGCTACCGTTTTTCTGTCTGCTTTTCCTACTGCCTCTATTTCAAAAACGTACTGTCCTGTGCTCCACACATATGCTTTCAAAAATTTTGTTGTCTTTGATCATAGGCGCTGTTCTTTCTTGTTAGATGTAGTTCGGTCCCTTTCTATTGTTTTACAATTATATATCCTATTTCTCCGATATTCAGTGGTTGTGAAAGGGGGGGGGGGCTCCGTGGCGTAGTGGTATGTGTGTGACTACTACGCCCAAGGTCCCGGGTTCGAATCTCAACACGGTCCGCTTGAAAAATGTTAAGCGAGCATTTTTCACAAAAATACACCCTCGTTCGGATGAGAGGTAAAATGTAGGTCCCGTGTGTGAGTGTTGTCACACACGTTAAAAATCCTTACCTTGCTTGCTTCAGCAAGGGTTCGGCAAAATTCAAAATTTTTCAGGTAAAAAAAACTCGCTTCCCGTCCAATGTAGTACCTTCGGGTAGAGCATTGGAAAATCACATGTAAGGTTGTGAAGAGGGCTAAGTAACCTATGGTTTCCAAGTTCCCCCAGCACTTGAACATTTGCCAATTTAATATTTTTTCCTATATATCTTTTCGCACAGTCAACATTAGTTGCAGATATTTCACAACCAACACCTGTAGTTGTTTATAATAATCATAAGATTTATCTGAGTTTAATTTTTCGTCATTAGGTTTTCCTTCTCAAAACTGATTGGGCACGTACCTCCACTTATTTATATTCTGAGCTAGCCTACACAGTTCCCTGAAATTCCCACACAGCCTATATTCATGAAATAAAATGATGGTATCTTTTAGCTCGGTCGCATTGGTAATAAACGGGAAGGGTAGTTTGGTTGTAATATTTTCTTAGAAATTATTGAAGTCGAGGGTTGTATGAATGTTATTGTTTGTGCATCTAGACAAGATATGTCCCATCTCCTTGCACACAAAACACCTAACCTTATCAGATACAAAAATTCTGAACTCTTCGTTCTCATATTTAATCAGCAAAAATTCTGGTAGGGTTTCATCTTCCTTGTCTAGGATAAGTACCTGGCGTCTGCAAGTCCGATTCCTGCACCGATAAACGATAACGGCGACAATAATTTTAAGTTGTGCTATTTTAATACTACTTCTACTACATGATGTGGTATGCACGGGAATACATTTGATAACACTATTCTCTTTGAAGGACATTAAATTTCGTCCGGGTATGAATATGGTATGAATATATCTCCGATCGTAATTCTGCCATGAGTGTATAAATAATGAAACGGTATCCTTTAAATTCAAATAAATACAAATGCGATCATTTGACATTCGTGATGCAAATTTCACATTTCTAGGTGAGATCAATTGCGCAATAGCAATTACATATGATTTTACGGGAATACCTTCAATCGCAGAAAATATAATTCCTTGATCCTTCTTCGGAAACGAAGTAGATTTGACCACATCCGAAAATAAACATGTACTTTTATCTTGTGATTGTTTAATTTTTAAGCTGGTATTGAATGAACCTGTTTGTTCAACATTAGAGTCTTCATTTGTAGTGTTCCTGTTATCAGAAACACCACTTGTTGATAATTCTGTAGATTGCATTATTCTAATGGTTTATTAAAATTATTTAATAAAGCCAACAATATGAAAGGATAGTAAGGTAAACAAAGATAGGATGATACATTTATATACGCCATACGACGTTAAAGACGTATCGCAAATAAATTCTATTCTAAATGTCTATAGGCTTTGTTGTTTTAAAATGTAAGTCAAACTAAAGCAGAAGGAACTACCTACTAGCAGCACCTATTGTGAAATTGCTTTCAAAACACTTCTACAACAAAAATAACGCGAAGAACTTTCGATTTACCACTAAACTGTACTAAAATATCGGAGCACGGTTAAAACACGTCCGTCAAGCACGGTGTGTTGTGCGCGGGCACATTAGCGTGTGTGTGCGTGAACGTGTGTGTGCTGGTGCCGTCATGCTTGTTAATGAAGAAGTTTGGCGTTACGATTATTTATTCGAACAATGATATGTTAACTGTTTTTTTAATTTACAGCAGTTGTATAAGAATAGGGGAATTAGTATATCAGTAAATGAACAATTATATGTATTTAGGAGTTTTATTATTGGCGAATTACGTTTCAAATGTGTTTTAAAGTTAGGTATATAAAATAAATTTTTACGACGAGCTAAGTGAGCTGGTACATAGAAACTTATCTTACTTAATATATTCGGGCAGTTCATATAGCCATTTAATATTTTGTAAAAATTTTTGCTATTTTCGTTCTACGATTGGAAATTGTGTCAATATGCAGTAATTTTCTAACATTCCCATAAGAATTGTATCCTATGAAACTCTAATATGTCTTGTAATAAAGATATTTAATGAATTTATTTTGCACTTTTTCAATAAATTGAGAGTGCGTTTCTGTTCCACGATTCCATACTATAATGGTGAATTCTAGTCTCGTGCGGACTAGTGTATTGTAAAGGATCTTAATACACTCTAAATTACTGAGAGACTGCGAATTTCTGATCATAAAGCCTAAAATATTACTTGCGACCGTTACAGTAGATTTAATGGGCATTTCAAAGTTTAGATTGTTGTGAAGTGAACTTCTAAGTCCTTTTTGTTGCTTACCTTTTAAGTTTAGTATGTGAAATTGAATAATTACATTCTATTTTAGACTTAGTGATGGTGTAAGTCAGTTATCGCATTTACTAATATTAAAATTCAACTTATTTTCATTACGTCACTTGTATATGCGATTTAGATCGGCTTGCAGTAATTTACAATGTCTTTATAGATCTTTAGGTCATCTGCAAACAATAGATATTGACTGACTGAAATGGAATTCGGAAGATCATTGACGAATATGAGAAATAGAGGCGAACCTAGGTTGCTACCCTGTAGCACACCTGACGTAGAGACAAAGCATTTAGAAACAGCATTCTTATAAATAACACAAGATTTTCTATTCAATAAATATGTTTTGAAAAATTCAATTGTTGGTATTAAAAATTCAAATCTAAATATATCGGACCTTAACCAAACGTTTCAGCCAAATTGCAAAATCACGAACCAATTTAGGAACTGGCCTAACTTCGGGCTTTAACTGTAATACATACAAAAAGCACCGTTAAGATTCCTTACTAGCCGATCAAGTAAGCCATGACTTGTTAAGCGGGTTAGGTTTTTAGGGAAGCGGTATAATGCGTGAAGCAATAGCCCGTTATGCATCCCCATCCATATCTCATCACACAAAACGTAGAATATTTAATATGTAAATAGACACGGATTTAATTCAAGAGAAGCACGATTTCCGTCGCTTCAGTGGAGAACACCCCACTGTTTACGTCCGATCTTAGCTCTACCAATTTTAGTAGAGCGTACTCTAGTATCCATTTCACACATTCCGTGGCGCTCATGCTACTCCCCAGGGTAAGCGTTGCAAGTTTATGCATTAATACTGTACGCCTTCCAACGTTCTTCAATTACAAACATAAAGCCCACATGGAAATATCTCCCTTTTATCTATCCCATCATAAAAAAAAGAGCAATAAAGGTTTGTAATTTAGCCATATGGCCAGCATTAATTATCATGTGTAATTAAAACACTTATTCCCCAATTTTTGTGTCGTTTGTTCCCATCAAATATGAGTACAAAGTGCTAAAGTTAACAATTGCAGCTATATAAATTGCCTGGCTCTTCTAGAATGTACTCTTGGCTGCACAAAGAAAATTGGTACTAGGTGTATACTAAAAGTGTTGTGGAAATTTAAAAGTCCCAATTAACAGTTAGTGAAACTATTATTCTCAATTACTATATCAGTAACGCAACTGAACGTTCATTTCGAAGGTTCTTTATATCCGTATCGGTGATGTTACTTCTAATGTTCGTCAATAATCTTAAATGGTAGTTAACCAATTAGATGATTATTACCACAAGATCAGTTTGTGTGGAGTGGACCTTAAATATTTATAATAAAGTGGCAGCTGTTTTAAATTACAATATATAAAAGCAAACGGCATTGGATATTCTCAGTCAACGCTTTCTTTTAAGAATCAGAATTGGGCGACAAAGACATATCCATATCTAATCATCATAGTTCAAAACTACGCTAAAGAGCTCCAGATTCATATACACCCTATCAAACAAAATACGTTTGAAACAACTAGCTTCCCACTTCGTGATATGGATTCTGTATTTGCATTTCATTATTATAAGACGTGAATGCAATAACGACTTGTTAAGTAGCAAGCTATCACGACATGTATCTCGCAAAATGGCAATCGCTGGTGAAGGTAACATGCACCTTGTTACGGTATTCCGTGCAGACAAGCAATAAAGCAATAAAGTAAGTAAAGAAAATCGCCTACACCGAATACCGCAACAAAACAGAGACATAATTGTACAATCAAAATCTAAAAGAATTGGATTTCAGGTTAACTCAAAAACGTCGTAGAGTAGAGTCGGTGATGCAAAAAGAAACAATTGGAAACCTCAGTAAAGAGTTATATTACGAACATACCTTTTTACTCTTGTAAGTTGATTAATATCATCTAATAATTAAAACTGTTTCTGTTAGGACACAATAGAAGTTAAACAGATTCGTTATGTTACGATATTCCGTGCCGACTAGTAAGAAAGCAGCAAAGTAAGGAAGGAAAATCGCCTACACCGAATACCGTAACAAAACAGGGACAGAATGGTAGAATTGAACTGCAAAAGAATTAGAGTTCGGGCTAGCTCGTAGAGTGGGGTGGGTGATACAGAAAGAAGAAAATTGAAAACCTCAGTAAAAAGCTGTATTACAACGTGTAAAGAAAACAGAGTTCCAAAAGAATATTTACAAACGTCAAAACACACATTTACGTAATCGTTCTTTATAAGGTGATATAAACAAAGCGTCAATTTACATATAATACAGTATATACCTAAACATTTGAAAATATCGAGAATAAAATCTTATTATCTAAATAATAAGTACGTATATATATACAGGGTGTTTTTTTTAAGTGGGAGGTCACCTGTATATAGAAGACCAATGGTAGAAGAAAGCTGAAAATTTGCAATAGGAGATTATCGAATGTGCCCTACACGTCTAAAATAGTTTCGATACGTTAGCACTTCCGGTTATACCGGAAGTCGGTATTACTATCGTTATTTTAAATAGAACACCCTGTATATTTATGCATTTTTGAATTCCTTGTCGAATTTTATGTGAACTTTTATAACACAACCATACCTCTATCTAATGCCGTTTTCAAGATATTTTGATTTTTAGTAGATTTTTGACATTTGCACGCTGTCACATAAATTGGAATAACTAGAAATTGAACGAACTTACAAAATTGTTTTTGCAATCACATTCATAATACTTGATATTATTTCTACGTGCAAAGAAAATTTGATTGCAATGTACAGGGTGCTAGAAAATTCATTTTATAATTTGACTAATAAAATGTCAAGTATTCCGTTTTTTAAATGGAACCTACCATATTTTGTTATATTAATCGATTCTATGGAAAAAATACCTTAGGTATGTAATTACAACAATCCATTTATTGTAAGCCGTTTTTGAGTTATTTGCATTAAAAGAGAAAATGCACTGGTTCAGTAACATAATAACATTTGCTACTATCAACTAGCTTTTATCCGATACATTAACAAAAGAATAATTGGTTATTTTTATGAAACGTCAAATGTAGATAATTCTACGCATATTGCAATTCCTGTACTGTAGTTATTTATGAGGGTTAATCGAAACTTTACAAATCAAGATTATCTCGAAATGATAATTATTTATGGCGTTTCATAAAAATAACCAATTATTCTTTTGTTAATGTATCGGACAAAAGCTAGTTGATAGTAGCAAATGTTATTATGTTACTGAACCAGTGCATTTTCTCTTTTAATGCAAATAACTCAAAAACGGCTTACAATAAATGGATTGTTGTAATTACATACCTAAGGTATTTTTTCCATAGAATCGATTAATATAACAAAATATGGTAGGTTCCATTTAAAAACGGAATACTTGACATTTTATTAGTCAAATTATAAAATGAATTTTCTAGCACCCTGTACATTGCAATCAAATTTTCTTTGCACGTAGAAATAATATCAAGTATTATGAATGTGATTGCAAAAAAAAACAATTTTGTAAGTTCGTTCAATTTCTAGTTATTCCAATTTATGTGACAGCGTGCAAATGTCAAAAATCTACTACAAATCAAAATATTTCGAAAACGGCATTAGATAGAGGTATGGTTGTGTTATAAAAGTTCACATAAAATTCGACAAGGAATTCAAAAATGCATAAATATACAGGGTGTTCTATTTAAAATAACGATAGTAATACCGACTTCCGGTATAACCGGAAGTGCTAACGTATCGAAACTATTTTAGACGTGTAGGGCACATTCGATAATCTCCTATTGCAAATTTTCAGCTTTCTTCTACCATTGGTCTTCCATATACAGGTGACCTCCCACTTAAAAAAAACACCCTGTATATATATATATATATATATATATATATATATATATGCAAGAATGCTTACAACATATTCCAGCTTTAAACTACACAGAATACATATATCTACAATAATTTGTATCTGTTTTAGGAAGAGCACCTCATAAGATTTAAGTACGTAACATTAAATTCTAAATAACGTAATCAGGTATTAACTAGCAAGTTGACGTAAACATTAATGTATATAGGAAATTAAACAGTAAAAAGTACTATAACGCAAGCTTTGTAAATAATCGCATAATTGTTCGTGCATTGTGAGTGTGCATTTAGTAACGCACAGTCTGCAATATATTGCGGAATCAAACAAAAAAAGTGTCTATCTTCCAAAACAGCAACACAAGTAAAGCAAACAGAAAAATACACCATACCTTAAGCCAAGATTTCACCATTTTCAACAATTCAGAAGTGCGGGTTGGGTTTGTCTACGCTTGGGTGCTGGATAAAACAACTTAACTGTACTAGAACACTATGTACAAAAACGCATTTTAAAATCGCGACGTACAACGCTCAAAGGACATTGTATTGAATTAGAATCGCATACATAAAAGAAGAGTCAAATAATTAGTAGAGCCTTTCAAACGCTCGGCTTGTATTTATACAAATTGAAAACCACGGGGGAAATAACATAAAACCATTCTCAGCAATAGCATGTTAAATATTCCGCAATAGCAAGTAAAACTATATTCCAGAAAACAACTGCGAAATATTTCTAGAATGCAAGCAATAAAGAAGGCAAAATATGATAATTAGTTCTATTGAATTTCGTTGTTCGCATGGGAAAGCAAAATATATTTTAAAACAAACGTGCGAGTATGCAACCTTGCATACTGCTTAAGGCTACCAGTTGCTTGACTTTTGGAAATTAATAGAGATTTGTATTATTATCAATCCACGCTGCAGTATACCAAGAATGAATTAATTAGAGGACCGATTTTATTACCCATAAAACTCGAGCGACCGAACACGTGCGAATATAACGAAGTAGGTTTTCTCAGTACTAATCATTAGAAGCTTTTATACAAAGCAGTTGTTTCGAACATGTTTCGCAGAATAAACTATTGGAAATAATTAGCAGCTTTTAAAATGTATTATAAAAAATTGATAGGGCGAGCTTCTAGCCTTTTAGAAGTGGTTTTACAATAGCCATATCGGAACTATCTGTCTCCTTTTATCTAACACACACACAATGTTCTATCCCTTACTTTATTTTCAACTTGCTCCTGTCCTTGACGCAATAGCCCTCTCCAAGCAATATTCAAATAATTACGTCTCATTTACAAATATATCCTGTCTGATACTCCTCTGTTTATCTTTAGCAGCTTGTACATGTAACCTATTTACCTTATTCCCCACTAAAATATTACAATCTTCAAATAATGCTTATAGAAACATGCGGCATCCCACTCGTACCAATTAAATCGAATAATTCCTTGTCTCCCTGCATTTCCCCCAAGTACAACGAAAACCTATCACTTGATATCTTTCTCCTGTTTCTATGCTTGCGATTAACACTCCCTCTTTCTGACAGTTATTTGTGCACATTTTCTACTTGAATCCCTAGAAATTTATCATATTTATACTTTATAAAGTATGTTTAAATATGCACGCTAATGATATTTACATTTATTACACCTGTTAGTTCATAAAAATTAATATTTCAAATTCCTTAATTATGACCTTAGAGTTATTGATTTTCACGCTAAAAGAATCTGAAAAGCTTTTGACTACTATATATATCCAATCTGCTATAATTTAAGATGCTCGCTTTTCCACTGCACATTAACAAATATTTACATCTGCAATTGATTAGAAAGGTTTTTGTTACTTTGCATCTAAGCATCAAAGTTCTTTATCTGAATTACATTCTATCCTAAGGGTTCGCAATGCGTTAAAAATTGTTGCTTTTTGCTAATTACATGTGGAAACTTGAAATAAATTGTCCAAGGAATTATCAAATCAATTTTAACATTTACATTTTACAGAAATATATATATATATATATATATATATATATATATATATATACATATTACGGTAACGCGTTAGGCTAAATATGTGTAAATAGGTCAAATGTGTATTTATGTAAACACTCTGTACATAGAAAACAATAATTTATTTATTACGCTTCAATTAAATAAAATTGGAATAAAAAAGGGCATATTTTAATATAAGCTCAAAACAATAATTTATGTATTACGCTTCAAATTAATTAAATGGGGATAAAAGGGCATATTTAAGTTCAAATCAATAATTTGTATACATTAAGATGAACTCAAGGATACGTAAGCCAGTAAAAATCAATAAGTTAAGCAACGGACATTTATTTAAGATAGTAAACTAAAGCAGTTTGTAGAACGTTACAAAGTGGTACCATAAGACAAAGACAGCAAAACAAGTCAAGGTTTCACGGAATAACAGCTTGGCGAGATAAGCATTTCTTGTGAAGGCTCGAAAGACACAAGGTTAGTTTTAACCGACGGGTATTGCATAAACAGATCGATGAAAAATGTAAGGGACAGAGAATCGTTAAGATGTAATAGAGGCAGATGGAAAATATGGCAGATGTTTGAGTAGCAAATGGTTTCAAGAGCACGGTAAACAAATATTTGTAGAGGTTAAGATAGGGGCGCAAATGCAACAGGTTTTACGTCACACGATATCGATTTTTCAAGGCGCGCATATAGAAGAAGGAAGCTTTAAACAGACGACAGAGCAATAGTGGAACCATAAGACAAAGACAGGAAAGGGGATTATAAACGTATGAGTGGAATAAAAATATAGACGAATATGCAATGAATGTGCAAATATAAAATAATTTTAGGGTAATTTAGATGAAGAAAATGAAGATAAAGGCATTAAGTGTCCAGGTGATATAAAAAATAAAGTTAATACTTATTGAAAAAGGATTGAGAATTATAGGGTTAAAGAAAAATTATTATAGGTACATTGGGTCAGAATTAATATTGATAGGTGGAAATTTGAGAAAGGGTGAGTTTCGAAGGGCTTATTGGAAATATTAGAAGACAAAACGCATAGGATGGGTTAATGAAATAGGAAGAGATAAGTAAATAAAAACTTATTAGAAATAATAGAAAACAATAAAGCATAGGATAGATTAATAATAATTAGTATAGGCTTAGGAAACTTAGTAGTATAAATTTACGAAAAATGGGAAAAGTATAAGTAAATGGAAAAAGTATAGATAAATAGAAATTGAAATATTAGTAGATTATAATATGTAGTGTAAATTTATGGTAAATGGAAAAGTATAGATAAATAAGTTTGTGTAAATAGGATTTGGAAGATAATAGTATTCAATATAGGTAAATGGTGACTGGGAAATAAAATGCTTAATATAGATTCATGGAGATTTGTGTAAATAGTAGTTATTTAGGAAATTTCATGGAATATTCGGAATGGATACGTGTATAGTTGTAGTATAGGTTAGATTAGAATAAGAATAGCGGTGTAAAAATAATTTAGGAGCTAGTAGAAATAAAAACAAAATAATTTTGGACCAATGTGAATTGTCTTCACCTTAGGCGCCAAAAATAACATTATTCGAAAATTTTTTGTTTTAATTTGGGGGGAAAATGCTGTGTTAATAAGGTCATTTTGGGGTAGTCAGGACCAATAGTATAGCGCACTTCATATACATTACAAGAGAGCTCAGAAAACGAGACAGTTTTCTGAAGAAAACAAGACACACGATGATTAGGCTGGAAAGTAAATAACAACGTCCTGTATATATATATACCATAATCATAATGAATTTAGTAAATGAAAAATATTTTAGAAGATTTATTTGAATAAACAAGTTCGGAAGTCGTAAAACAACATGAACGAAAGCTAAAACGCGACACGCATGGATAACGCATCATTATTACGCCAGGAATCCCAATTTAAACAAGCATGTTTAAAAATGCATAAGATAGAAAACACATATAATGTAATACATAAATTACATTAAATCTACGTGATCTAGAAAGCGAAAATCAGAACCTGATATATTGAAACAAACACGGCATTGTCATAAAATCAAAGTTCACTAAATTTATTTGAACAAACAATGGTCTACGTGATCTAGAAATATGAAAATCCAAGGGAATTTATGCAATTAACTCGAAATGCTACGTGCCGAAATCAATGCGTTAATTTTAATATACAGAAAAATACCAAAGGAATATCCAAAACTTTGTACACAAGAATTATGTACGAAGCGCAATCGATTTAACTATGAGCTTGTCAATAGATAGGCGACGCCTTTATATACGACCGGATTTGTAAACAAAGCAGTTTTACCATGAATTGAAGAATAGTACACATCGTCCAGAACAAAGTATTTACGTGAATAAATTTATGTGAAGCAATTTATTGTAAAGTAATAAATAATACAATGGTAATTGTGAAAGATTAAAAGTGGTTTGTCGTTTAACCCTTTAAAAACGTAAGTAACTAAAAGTTCTTTAATTTAAATTCTAATATTAACATTAATAAAAAGGACTCTGAATAATTACTGGATCTAATGAGGAAACTCAACAAGCATTTAATTCAATTATTAATTACCAGGAAGTTTAACAAAGGACGCTAAGATAATTAAAAGCTATGCTAAGAAAAATGCAGACCATATCTAAAACAAATCTGGATTCAACCAAGCTAAATACGAGAGAAGTTGGTACAGGGACCGATTCGAGCTTAGAACAACAGGTTAGCCAATCTGAAAGTTTTATTACTTTTATTTGTGAATATTTCGTTGTATATTATAATCTGAATAATTTAAAAATTAATATTTCGTTGCATATATCTAATTTGAATAATTTAAAAATTGCTTTCATGAAAATTTTATGTGCGGGTCAACAAAAATCGTTTTTTCTAATACACGTTATAAATTACGTAAATTTTAAAGAAGTTGAATGAACGTTCATGAGGCTTCAGATAAAAATAATAAGGATGATTTGTGCTGGCTTTTTGATTAATTTTGGGAATAATAATTATTAATTTTTATTCAATTATTAAAAGAAAGTTCTATTTAGAGAATTCTTAAACATTTCATATATTGTAAATATTTTTGAGAATATTATAATAATTGTGCTTAATGGTGTTTGGTTTAAAGAAACGGGAAGTAGTTGGTAGAAGGTAAATTTAAAGTCTTTGTTTGTCGTATTGTCACAAGCTCCGTGCATAATTCAAAACTGAGCTGGCCGAGGTAATTAAAATTATATATTAAAAATCAAAAATTTACAGAATAAAAATTTTACTATGTATGATGGAGAGCTCGCAAGTAAAATTCTTGTCCGGAGGTAAAATACCTCCTCATTCGTATCTCCGGGAGGGGTACTTGGGGCTCGTCATCGTAACAATTTAAAACAACGGTTGGAATTATTGCTAAGGACTTGGAATGTAAGGTCATTACTTAGAGTAGATAAATTAACGAATTTATTAGTCGAAATGTGAAAAGGAAAGCTGGACACTTTAGGTATTAGTGAGATGAGATGGCCAGATAGTAATTACTTTTGGAAAGATAATTATAGAATAATTACAACTTCTGCAACTAATGGACAGGCAGGGGTAAGAATAGTGTTAGGTAAAAGATTAGGACGTAAAGTTAAAGAGTACTTACAATTTAGTGATAGAATAATTATGGTTAGATTGAGTACGAAACCCACAGACACTGTTTTAGTACAGGTTTACATGCCAACTACTCAGTACGAGGGTGAGAAAGTAGAAAATGTATACGAAGATATAAATAGTATAGTGAGAAAAGTAAAGGGAGACGAGAATTTAATAGTTATGGGCTGTTTTAATGCGTCAGTGGGAGAAGGCAGTGAAGGAAAAATGGTAGGAAAATTTGGGTATGGTAGACGAAATGATAGAAGAGAAAGGTTAGTTGAGTTTTACCAGGAACATAGATTAGTAACTGTAAACACCCTATTCGAACAACGTGTTAGAAGAAGATATACCTTGAAAGCGCCAGGTGATAGGACTAAATACCAAATAGATTGATTATATTTTAGTTAAACAAAGATTTAGAAACCAAATTAAAAACTTTCGTAGTTATCCAGGGGCTGACATAGATAGCGATCATAATTTAGTTAAAATAAAGTGTAATCTAAAATTCAAAAAATTGAGAAAGGCTAAAAGAGAGGGATGGGATCTAAGCAAGCTTAATGATAGTGAGGTAAAAAAGTAATATAAACAAGTATTGAATAATAAGATCAATGAGATAGCTATAGGAGGGAACGTAGAAAATAGATGGAAAGAAATAAAAAGGGCTGTACTCGATACAGCAACACAGACTGTACGTAAGAAAAAAGTAGAAGCGAGAAACCCTGGATAACAAAAGCGACATTAGATTTAATACAGAATAGAAGAAAGCTTAAACCTTTCAGAGAATTGGATAGTGAAAGTAAGCAAAAATATAATAGAGTTAAAAATATGATAGTACATGAGTGTAGAAAAGCTAGAAATAATTGAATGGAGGAGAATTGTAAGAAAATACAAGATGATTTGAGAGTAGGTAAGACAGACAGGGCTTACAGGGCAGTAAAAAAGTTTTTTGGGGAAGATACGAAAAAATATAATGGTATTAAAGATGAGAATAATGAGCTTCTAATAAATAAAGTTGAGGAAGTAGATAAATGGAAAACATATTTAGAAGATTTATATAAGGGAGACGATATGGATAAATTAGAGAACGACCAAGAAGAGGATGTTGAAATAGAGTTCTCAATATTAAGAGAGGAATTTGATAGAGCTGTTAGGAATCTTAAACTAAATAAAGCGCAGGGGATAGACGATATACCCGCAGAATTATGCAAGTCAGAAAACTTTAGACAGATTATATGAACTAGTAAAAGTAATATATGACACATGTGAGGTCCCAATAGATTTCGAAAATATTATTATCCCAATCTCAAAAAAGTCAGGAGCTGATAGGTGTGAGAATTTTAGAACGATTAGTTTAACTTCCCACACTTCTAAAATACCAACAATAATAATTAAAAATAGAGTAGAAGCTTTGACTGAGAATTATTTAGGCGAAGACCAATATGGTTGTATAATTACAAAGGACGAACGTAGCAGAAGGGATGTAGTAGCTAGAATAGCTCAAGCTAGAAAAATGTTTTTAAAAAGGAAAGGCTTACCAATAGCTAATAGTATTAGTTTAGATAATAGAAAAAGTTTCTTAAAGTCGTACGTATGGAGCGTTCAATTATACGGTAGTGAGACTTGGACAATTAAAGAGGTAGATAAGAAGAAGATAGAACCTTTTAAAACTTATGTTAAAGTAGAATGTTAAAGATTTGTTGGACAGATAGAGTAACAAATGAGGAAGTTTGTAGAAGAAAAGGTGAGGATCTCTGTATGTGGAAACAATTAAAGGTCAGGAGAGATAAAATGATAGGGCATCAGTTAAGACATGAGGGACTGTTTAGTATGGTCTTAGATTATATACTACCAAATAAAAATAGAGTAGGAAGACCTAGGCAAAGCTATATTAGTCAAATTATTAGAGGTTTAGGATGTGAAAGGTATGTAGACCTTTTTAGACTAGCTCAGAATAGCAAAGAATTTAGAGCTGCAACAAACCGAGCTTTAAGTAAGTTCGAAAGTAAAACAAAATAAATAAATACAAATCAGTTAACTAAATGTTACCATGACATAACTCACAATTAGTTAGCGGTCTGGCATGTTGGTAGCGATTCGTTGCTTAGGCCTTACCATAACATATAATTTAATAAATGTCACCATGACATAACTTACAATTAGTTAGCGGTCTGGCATGTTGGCAGCGATTTGCTGCTTAAACTTTACCATAACATATAACTCAATAAACGTTTTCATGACATACCTCACAATTAGTTAGCGGTCTGGCATCTTGGCAGCGATTCGTTGCCTTAGCCTTACCATAACATATAATTTAATACTTTACCTTTTTTGGAGGGGATAACCAAGTAATATTTCTTTTCCTTATAAATGGGAATCATGTAAACATATTGGAGTTCTTTAACAACCATTAAGTTGCTAATATCTATGTAGAGCCAGGTAGATAGGAAAAAGATAGAAAAGTATAAGAAGACCTAGACCAACTATAGTAGTCAAATTATTAGAAATTTAGGTTGTGATGGGTATGTAGAATTTTTTAGATTAGCACAGAATAGAAAAGAAGTTAGAGCTGCATTAAACCGACCTTAAGCAAAGTCAAAACAAATTGATGATGTATATATATATATATATATATATATATATATTGCCGTGGAACCCCTATAAGCCTCTGGAACTTCCTAAAAATCGTTCAAGATCATGCTCTGGTACCTCGCCAGTTCACAAAAAATTTTAATTTTCAAAAATATAAAACTTTCACCTCCGTCTTGGGTAACTGTCCCGTCTGTTGTCGAACCTAACCGTGTTTACCTGTCGTTCCCTTGGTTCCCGAGGTCGTCCACTGCTTACGTCGTCATACCTCTGCAGGTACTCCAAAAACATCTCCCGATCTACGATATTTTGCAACGCAACATGTTCGATTCGTCTCTAACCCCGCTTAATGTCTCATTCATTCTTTCAAGCATCCTCATTATCATCTCGTTTCCTTGGTCCCCTGACTCCGTCCTCGACTGATCCCTACTACCTCCAACTTGCTCCATTTTTCTTGCTTTATCAAATAAAGCACTTTCGTCACTTCCAATTTTCACTCCTTGGCTTCTTAACCACTCCTTTCTCTGCATGCGTTCAAAACACTCCCACACACTCTCAAAATATTCTTAAATTTATACAAAACAGACTCTCTCTCTCTCAGATCGCCAGTTTCCTGGAATAAAATTGCTAAAATTATATTTGGAGCTCGAGCCTCACGTTCGGGTCGCCATAAATTGCCGTGGAACTCCTAAAAGCCTCTGGAACTTCCTAAAAATCGTTCAAGATCATGCTCTGGTACCTCGCCAGTTCACAAAAATTTTAATTTTCAAATATATAAAACTTTCACAAAATTTTCCTTTACCCGCTTTCTGCTCTATCAAATTAATTTCTTCCGCCGCTTCCCTGACTAGCTCAGCTGGGCTTCTTCTCGTATACCTAAATTTACTCTCATTCTCTTTTCCGTTCACACACCATTGAAATAAAATCACAAAATAATATAACAATCATACAATATTTATTAACCACTATTTACAAATAATAATATTCATAGTTATTTACAGTTCGGTGCTCAAGTTACACCTCAATAAATGCTAATTTTGTCAAGTCCTTGTTTTTAAAATGAAAATTTCTAACACATTTAATGCAACAGGAGTAAATGGGCCCTAAATAATACCTTCTCTTTGTTTATTACTACACTGGAATATGGTGAGCTCATAATAACCCAGTTTATAAATGTATGCTTTCCACTTTGCATACTATTACTACAAACTTCAAAAAAAAACCCATGTACTCTTAACAATTAAATTTAAATTCATCAAGCAATTCAATAAGCTTTACCTACACCTTTTGTTTTATATTCAAAATACCATATTAATAGTCAGCTATATGTATCCTTTTCAATTCGTAAAATACCGTAAAATACCCATTAAAGTTCACTCTCGCACATCACAATTTTAACAGTTAAAAAAAACAGCAAATTCAAATGCGTTACCTGTAAAAACTTGAAGATTCCATCACCGTTGACGATGTATTATGTTCCTGAACCCCTCGGCCAAGTTAAGCGTGCCGCCCCACAAGATGTTTTAAAGATGACCACAATCTAAGTTACGCTTCCTGCTACCCATCCAATATCAATCTCAATATCCAAATCCAGTATATTACACTTGTTTATTATCGCATTATTAATTTACGAGCTTGTTAAAGTATTCGTTGAACCTCAATTAAATTTTAATAAACTCGACACTACGCGTTTCAAACTATAAGGTCACAACAATCTAATACTGAACTTTACAAATTTTAATACTTACAAGCTTCGTCAGTTGCTTTTTGTATGTCGTTATGCGATGCAGGATTAAAGAATAAAGAGACCCCTATTAATTTAGTTCCCGTATTTATATCATCAAGCTAGGCCCCTTTAGCCACACTTTGCGCGAAATACTTAATTGTGAAATAATATTTCTCCAAATGTTGTCTAACCGTTTTACGCTTTTAAAAATATTCTCGCGTCACACGCTATCTCAATAAACTATCCCATCCACCTGTCGCGTGCTCGTCTATTCTCAAACTAACTATTTCGACCAACCATACATTTCAGTGACGTCTTAAAATTCTGCCTGTGATATCTCTATTCCCGTCTTATGCATATTGGATGTCGCATTCTAACCTTGCTTGTGTGGTAGAAAATCGATATAGCTGCCCGCGTCCACAGGGATGAGTACGTGCTTTGCGACAGTCGGTTGAACAATATTCCTTGAAACTTGCTCTGTTATGCTCCAAAATACATAGAAGTCGACCTTTCAAAACATGCAGGTGTTCAATTAACGAACGTTTAAAATAACAATTCTCGGAGCTTCTTTTCATGGTATTCAACCCAACCGATATATTTGTTTGTTACAACGAAAGCTATTCGCCTTGGATTTATTGATTTTACATGCTCTGCTGCGTTTTCTGACGTTATAACCCCTTAAATTAAACTACATTAAATTAATTACTAATTTCTGTTGGCTTATAAACCTGATTTTCTTTGCGAATCTATTACCTTCTAATCCCTAGTTATAAAATTATGTCAATACTTGTTAATTTAAATTAAATAAATGAAATAAATTTTGCGCGTAATACATGGTTCCTTTCTCTATACAGGGTGTTAGGAAATTGCTTTGTTGATCACCAAATTTAACCCTTTAAATCCACTACAATATATATATAATCAATCGAATTACTTATTTCATTTCACTTGTGGATTAATATTCAAACTAATTTCCCTGTCAGGTTGTACCGATTATATCATCATCGTCATCATTAAGTCTTCAGTGCTGGAACTTGTTAGACACGTACCTCAATTCCTATTCTGAGTTAACCTACACATTCCACTAAAATGCCCACAGTCTACATCTTTCACTATCTGCGTGCAATATTCTGATCTAGGTCTGCGTTTACCTTTTATTCCTATATCTGCTTGTAATATAGCCCGCAGTATTCCCCAAAAGTGCCTTAAAACATATCCTGACCTTCTATTTCTCCTATTTTTTTTTGTTTCAGACATATCTTTATTCCCCTACTATTTTTATAACCTCTTTGTTATTAACTTTATCTGTCCATGTTGAAACATAACATTTCAAAAGACTTCTCTGTTTCCTGTCTGCTTCTCCTACTGTCCCTATTTCATAGACGTACAGTGCTGTGCTCCACACATATGCTTCCAACACTTTTGTCCTTGTTTCTATGTTTGTTGTCTTCGAATATAGCCGCTGCTCCTTCTGTTAGCTATAGTTCGATTCCCCTTCTATAGTTTTGTAAATATATACCCTATTTCACCGATATTCAGTGGATGTGAAGGGGGTTAAGCAACCTGTGACTACCAAGATCCTCCAACACCTGAACACTTGCCGAATTAGTAGCTTTCCAATAAATCCTTTGACACAGTCGGCATTAGTTGAGAATATTGCAAAACCAACTCCTGTATTTGTTTGTAGTACTCATTAGGTTTAAATGAAGTTATTTTATCGTCATTAGGTCTTCCGCCTTGGAACTGGTTGGACGTGAACCTTCACTGATTTCTATTCTGAACTAGTCTACATAGTTGCCTGATTTTCTTACAGCCTAGATATATATGACATATTTCACCGATATTCAGTGGTATGTAAAGGGGGTTAAGCAGCCTGTGGCTGCCAAGATCCCCCAACACAAACATTTGCCAAATTAATAGTTTTCAGTAAACCAACACCTGTAGTTGGTTATAATAATCATCAGGTTAAAGTACAATTATTTTTTGTCATCATAACGTTTCTGTCTTAGAACTCGTTAGACGCGTACCTCCATTTGGTCTTTATTCTAAGCTAACCTACACATTGCCCTGAATATCCCACAGCCTACATCTTTCACTATCTGTGTGCAAAAGTCTAACCTAGGTCTACCTCTACTTCTCTTTTTTCCTATTTCTGTTTCTAATATATTCCGCACTATTCCCTTGTGCCTTAGTATGCGACCGATTATATATTGTACTATAATTTATTTCCGAAGCCATCACAATTTTTTAGATTCTACGGGAGTTTGTTTGGTTTATCTCGGTTCTTGAAATACCCCTTGTAGGATTAATCAATCCATTGTTCGTCCAATGGCGTTGTTCCTTTCATTTCTGGACCGTTCAGTGTCATCGTTTCAATATATATCTCTTCCGGTCATCTGAGCATGTTACTAAATGGGTGTTTAATTATATTTACAAGAAAATGGCAGCAATGTAACAAAATTTGGAGTATAACCAAATTCCTCATCATTGATTTTAGGTACTTATTAAAATTAGGTAGAAAATAATGGTTTCAAATCAGATTTCAGAGATCTCTACGAATCCAATCCAACGTAGTGTAGTGCAGGATCATATTTATTTTCTAGTACAAAATAAATGTCACTTACAAATATAAATTCATTTAATATATGTTTCTATTTAGTATCGCTTGATTCGTGTTTAGAAGTTTACAAACCTGTTAATTTAGTACTTGGTAATTACGAATTAGAATAAATATCACATATATATGGTACTAGAAAACGTTGTTCGTAAGTGCAATCAATTTGTTTATGATAATTCACCAGATGTTTGTTTGACCTTAAAGTCGTTATCTGCTTTTGGCAGGCCAGACTGCTAGCGGAGCGAATACCTCAAAATGTTTCGAAGCGTTGGCATGAAGGGCGATTGTGTTGGGTAATTTATAAAAATAATATGAATATGTTGTGTGCCAACGAGCATATTTCAACATGGTGGGTATTAGTACTTTGGTTTCGATAGTCAAGCGTTACAATTTCCGCCTAGTTGTATGGATTTATATTTTTGGAAACTTCGAATATTAGAGATTTATAATTTTATGGATTTAAAATTTTTAAGAGCGTTACAATTTTAATGATACGGTATTTTCAAGATTTATTATTTTAGTGGGCTTCGCAATTTCAAGGAACGTGATAATTTTATGTACTTAGTAAATTTTGCTAGTTTAATAATTTTTGTTGCCGTAATATTTTTTGAAACCTTATAATCGAGTTTCAAGACTATTGCAAATATTACCATTTCGCAATTTTGCTAATTACCTAAATTTAAAAGTCTGTTAAATCGTATACTTAATCAATTTGGACTTACTTCAAATTATTCTTTAGAGCCATGGGTTTGTTTGAAAATATAGAACATCGTCTTCTTGAAGTCATGCATATATATGGTGATAGCTACATGCATCAGCTTTGGCGGATTGCTGTGCTAATTTAAATTTGTTTATTGAATTGTCTGAAAAGCGTTGGTGTATAAAGTTGTTTACTGCAAGACACCTGGATCATTGTTCCAGCATTGCAAGCGAGATTCTCATGGTTTGAAGCTAGAAAATCTAGTAAGTATTCATCGTGCCAATGTGGTAGGTAATTCACCGACTAAAAGCTTTAAGTGCTCATTTCATGCCTTGCATGTTTGTTGGACATATGACATGCTATTTTGATATGGTTAAGTGTAACTATTTTGAAAATAGCTATGTTGCTTGTGACCATATGCTCGGACATTCGATTAAAATAAATATAAAACCGTTTTCAATAATAATAAGTATTTAAATAAAAGAAAGAGAGGCAATAACAGAATGGGGCAATAGTGTCAAACCGCAATTTCTTTCCATATAATTTAAATATGACAACAGCGATAGCAGAAGCTTTTAGCAGTAACATAGTAGTTCTGGCATCAATAACTGTCAATATAATGTAAGTATAATTTCACACATGTTCTTCAAATATTTCTCAAGTACGTATCCTTCTTATGGTTATAAATTCCATAGTTACTTGCTGGAAATTTTGACAAAATTAGAGTAATTTAGAAATGTGAGGTTATGTTCTGGGTTGGTCAAAATTTCTTTAGCTAAAGCCAAATTCACACGTGCTTTATTCCAATATTGTCCCGTAAGATTTCACGCCTGTGGGCAATATTAAAATCAGCCTTGTTTATCAAAAACTTTACATGGTGGTTGATTAAGATATAAATCTTTGTTGAATATAGGGTTTGTTTTAGGTAACAATGCTAAGAGTTCATAAACTAAAAACAAAACGGACTCTTTATAGTCTAGATGCTTTAAAAAGAGCAGTGAAACAAGTAAAGTTGGGGCATCCTTTAAAACATGTATGAGCTAATTTTGAAATTCCAATTTCAACCCTTTCTAAGTATAGAGAAACGAAAATAGAAGACATAAAGAGCGTCGGCGCCCAAAGTAAAACAAAGTTGTCAACGAAAGAAAAACAATATGTATTAGAAACTAAACCTGCAGGTTATAATTTAACTAAGCATGAGGTGTTAAAATTTGATCGAGAGTATTGTGAATATGCCGATATCGAATGGAATAGTAAGGGACCCGGAAAAGATTGGTTTTATTACTTCACGAGACGGCATCCTGCTTTCTATAAGGAAATGTGAGAGCATTTGTTATTAGGGCTTGATATAAGAGCTTAAAAGAGTGTTTAAACCAGAAAAAATTACCTTACACTCTAGAAACAAGGTTTATAATTGTGATAAAACAGGTTTTTTTCACATGATCCTAAGGAGGTTAAAATCTTAGCAGCTAATAGGCAAAGGAAAATTGGGCAAAAAGTGCAACAGTCCTTGCGTGTGGCAATACTGCTTGTGAAAAACTTCTGGCTTTGATTATATTTGAGGACAAGTACGTGTGAAGAAATTGGATTCCAGACGAATGTGAAGAATACCACGTGACTTGTTACACTGCACAACTAAAAGGTCGTATGGAGATCTTCATACATTGATTTAAAGATACTTTTCTAAAAAATTTTGAATCTTTAGAGGAACGTCAAAATCAAACGTTTGTTCTTATATTTGATGACGCTGCAATGCACACTAATTTTGCCTTAGCAAAAGCGGCTGTAGATAACGTAGTTGTATTAATAAAACTTCCTCTAAATGTAACAAACAATATGCAGCTTCTAAATGTATTAAAGGTCGGTGCTAGATTGTAGAAATAATCTTGATAAATTATTTCATAATAGAGAATTCGTTATGCTTTTGAAGGAAATATGAAGCGATTCTTTCCAAATCTTCAAATCTAATATTTGGACTCAAATCAACCTGATTGCTTCTTGTGGATTGCCAAAAATTCCCAGAAGATTACCACAATCGTAAAAAGTTAAACAGATTTAAAGCATTTGATAACCAAGAACAACAGGCTGCCAATGCAACCTTCTTAGAATTAAGTAAACCTTGTGATAACGAATCTCAACCTGGTACTGGTAAAGCATTAACGTCTTCTGAGAGATTTGCTGAATTTATTAGATTTCAACTGAATGAAAACTTGGTTAAGACTGTTCCTATTGCACAACAACGGAAACGCATAACTGACACTGTGGGATCTGTAATAACATTAAAAAAGCTTCCAAAATCTTAGAAGGAAGAGAAATGAGTGGCAGTAATAAAAAAACCATTCTCCAAAGTTCAAAATCCAGTGAAAGTGATGTTGAAAACATTGATACAAACATAAACAAAAGCATTCGAAAAGCCATTAAAAATCGTCCAAAAAAACTTCATCCTCCAATTCTTCATTTGATTCTGAAACTTCAGTGTCTAATTCTGAAGCAGCTCTCCTTGAAAGTTAGTTTCAATATAAAGATTATGTTTAAGTTTCAATTTATGAAGAGGACATCAGCAGCTGTTGCAAAATTTATAAGAAAACATTTTCAAAGCCAAATAAAGTACACTTTTTATGGTGTAGTTCAATATCAAAGAACTGGCCCGCTTTTCTTAAAAAGGAATGATCTTATTAATATTCATGTGAAATTCAGACAAATTAAAAACATGTAGGTAGTTGTCTACTACACACCTGTCTGGTAGTTAGGTAGTTACTAAGATTTCTATTTTTATTTAGGTAGGTAGATACTTATTTTTGTTTTAATGTCCCTCTCTTTTGCTTCTGTTTGAAATGTAAAGCTCTAAATTAAGTAGGTGCCTATTGAAAAGAAGTGCTTTTATTTACCTTAATTTTACCTATATTTACCTTAATTTGTAACAAAATGACATTTTTAGTGTTCCATACCCTTAACTTAAGCTTTTTGTTTAAGATTTTGTATTGTATATACCCAAACTTTAGTTATAAGCAGGAAAGCGCTTTACATGCTTATCTGTACATATTGCTTATCGTTAAGCTAAATTCTTTTTTTGTACGTATTCTTTAAAATAATTTTTTTTTTGCAAAATTTCTAATTCTGTATTAATTGTAAACGTCACAGTTTTACACAATAAACCAGAACCATTTTCACACACATGTACTGGGATTGTAGCACCCTTATACTAATGCTCCAGTGAGGCAATTGGAGAATTTTTAGATTTAAAAACAAAGAAAATATCCTTGATCGATTATAAGACAAACTAAAATCTTTATATAGTGAATTTTTATACGTTAGCCTCTACTCTTTTGAATATTGGTTTATATTAATGCCATTGAACATTATTTATTTCTCGAATTTTCGATAGTCTGGTTTCACTATTAAGTCATATTGACATTAATGCCCCCCTTTTCTCTAGTTAAAGTAAGTTAAGATTTTATGTTTCACCTGTTTGGAATGTGCTTTTCATAATTTAAATAATTTTTAATGATTTAGAGAAATATCTAGGATCCCGTTTTTTAATATTTTAATAGATGCCCTAATATTTTATTTATCGAGATTCCGTAATCGATTTCAGCTCTGATAATGGCAAGAACTTATTTACGAATTCTACCTAATTTACTAATTTAAAAGAATTTAAATGTTAATTACGAGTATTTTGATAATGCCAGAAGTAAACGTTATAATCTTAATGAGGGCTTAGCTGTGTTTGTTTAATTTTAAATGTAGTAAGAGACAAAACATTTCGCTATAATTATATCTGCTATAGGCAAACCAAATTTGTTATTTAGTGAGTTACATATCCCCCAAATCAACTATAGGTATAATTAAATGGAATTATTGAATCTTAAGCTAACCTGCAACATTGTATAATTCAAGGATAGATAATAAAACGTTAATAGAAGTCAGACAGAAGACATGAGAACGGATGTGAATACAATGTATTCCTGACGTAACCGGACTCTGCAGATGCAGGTAACAATAGACTGTAACAAACTTAATTGTTAGTATTAAGATTGTTACTTTGTATTAATGAATAAAGAAATAAGCAGATATGAGCTCTGCAGATCCCACAAGCAATGTGAGGGGCAGGAGCAACATAAATACCCTGGACAGCCCAAGGAGGTCAGTCAGTCTTGAGCCTCACAACTTTAGCATTGTTGGTTGTTCAAGCTACTTGCCATAAATTAGTTCATTTAATATTAATTTCAACTTAGAATAAATTTGATACAGTACTTGTAAATTCAACTTCAATTTGTAATTTCTGTATAAATAAAATTTGTTAGAAGAGTTTTAGGAAGAAGACTTTATAAAAAGGCAGCTCCCAAAAGCCAAAACCTAACTGGCGCAGCCGGATCGAATCCAGAAGGGCACAAGGAAATCCAAAAATCGACGAACTGGTGACCTGGAATGTCAATTCCTAATCTGGAAAAACAAAATTTGGACAAGGTACAAAATCGACCAATCCCAAAGAAACAAAACTTGAACAAGGTACAAAATCGACCAAGCCCAAAGAAACAAAACTTGGACAACGTACAAAATCGACCAAGCCCAAAGAAGGAAAACAGATGAAATTGGCAATGAAAATTATGTAAGTTCATTTATCCTAACCATATTCTTTTTCAAATTATTGATATTAGCTAGTAGGAACTTTATGTACAATATTATCGCACTTTTTTATTCTCCCATTTCTGAAGGACTTTGTTCAGGAAACTTATTTTATAAAGACGCATTTATGTGCACAGTTTACTACAAATTATTAATAAAAAAAAACGATTTTTCAGCAAAGCTGAAGTTTAACATATAAATAGAACGCATTTCTTTTATTACAACAATTATTACTGAAACGATTCATCACATTTTATAAAGCTCTATAATTAGATACTTTCAGCAAACTAACGAAAGTATATAATTATAAACGTTAATGCACTTTATTGTAACAAAACGAATTACTCATCACTGCAATAAAAATCATTCAGAAAACCCAAAACTTCAAAATAAAAAATTTAAAGGCAACGGAAGTGTGTAATTGTAAAGAAGCATTTATCGCAGCAACACTTAATTAATCATCACAATCGGAATAAAAACGTATAATAATAGCGCAGTTATTACGAGAAACCATTCAGAAAATAGAAACTCAACTCGCAACAATCTGTAACCTCTGTAAAGTTAAAAATATACAATTCAATGCGACAGTAATTGATGAGACAATTGTCAAGCAGAAATTCTTTAATATAATAATAGCACTTTGTAATTGCATATACGTGTTTCTTTAAATAATTAGATACTAACTTTAACTTAAGCGCAAAGTAATTATAGAATTAATTGATATTAAAAACACATAACATGGAGAATATGCGGTTGTAACTCGAATCAATCCCCGTATTAGACGGAAATCAAACAATACTAGGAATTTTCATTAATGCTTGTGAAATGTTCTTAAAATCTTTTATAAAGAAGGTGACATTGACCGTAATGTCATGCTTTTACGCATAATTCTCAGTAAACTAACGGGAAGAGCTTTTACATTAATTGCAAGTCGTGATGACCTTGAAGAATGGCAGGACTTTAAACGGTTACTTACAGCGTATTTCGGCGACCAGAGGAACATCAAATGCCTGGTCCGCGATTTAATAAACTTTCGAATGGAAGCCAACCAATCATCCTACCAATTCGGTATGAGATGCCAAGATGTAAGGAGCTTGATCATAACGAAACTAAAAATCAAAGAACCGGACCAAAATATCCGTTTATTGAAAACAAAACTGTACGACGAAATGGCACTAGATACGTACATAAACGCATTACCCCAACGGTTATCAGACAAAATTAGATTCCAACATCCCCAAAATTTAGAGGAGGCAATGAACATAATTATAGAAGAAGAAAACGTTATGTATTACCGAAACAGACTATATAACCCTAACGCAAATAAAAACTACTCACCGATGAAAACCATACAAGCTGCGAGACAAATACCCACACTACCAAAATTTACACCATTTAACGCACAAGTGAATCAACCACGAATTAACAGTTTGAACTCTAATAATACAAATTTCAACAACCAATTTAGACAATTTCCGAGACCAACATTTAACTCAAATTTTACAAAACCCACATTTCCACCAAGGTTTAACCAACACGTAAACCAGCCAAGGCAAACATTTGGCGCGAACCTCAACAGAAACACACCGATGACAAATAACAATAACAACCTCAATAGTTATTAAAAACCAACTCCTATGGACACCAGACAAAACACATAAATATCGCAAATAAAACCAAATTATAATCAAAAACGAAACTTCACTTCCGAAGAACTATTCCACCAAGAAGTGGAAGACTTTAATAATAATCATGACAAGAATAATTATACAAATTCCAGTAGAGACGATGAACAAAATCATTTAGAAAACTACGAACGTGACAACCCATGTCAAAATGACGAAGAGGACGATAAGCAAAACGCGTGCTCAAATTTTCAACTAGACCGATTCATATACGACCAAACGTAATCAACTTAAATAACATTAATCAACAAATCTTACCATACATAGAAATACTCCACGCAGAACTTAAATTATTAATAGACACCGGATCTTCAAGAACCTTAATTAGTCCCTGAACCGTACAAAAACATTATTTAAATTTTGTAGAAAGAGAACCCTTTAAAATCAAAACAGCCCACAAAACAACACTACATCGATTTATAGCAAACATACCTCTATCGAAAACTTTTCACGTAAAAATGAAACATAAATTTTGCATTTTTGAATTTAACGACAAGTACGACCAATTAGTAGGCATGGATCTTCTAAGAAAATTAGGAGCAAACATCGATATAAAAAAACCGCTTATTAAGAATAAAACACGGAGAAATTCCCTTTAAATTACAAAATAGTAATATACGAACTGAACAAAAATACAACAAGACAGAGAAACAAATAAAAATTTTGGTGAATTCGAAAAACGACGTAGGAATTATAAACCACATGTCATTTCAACCTGGAGTAGAAACACCCATAGCATTAGTATAAATAAAAAACAGTTACGCCACTACAACGATTTTAAACTCAAATGACTACTTCATAGAACTATCATTGACTAATCCAACAGACATAGGAGAAGTAAATTTTAACGAGATGGAAATCGAGGAAGAATATAAAAATGATTCAAACCCTAGGAGACATGACAGAATGTTAAAAGAAAACTTAATTAACATCCCTTTTAATGAAAATATTAATAGCGAAAAATAGAGAGCAATAAAGGAATTATGTTTCGAATACCGAGATATATTCCACTGTGAAGGAACACCTTTAACCTTTACTAACACCGTCAAACATAACATAAAATTAACCTATAACAAGCCAATTTTTACCAAAGCATATAGACTACCCCAAGCAAGTCAAGAAGAAGTAGATAGACAAGTAACAGATCTATTGAAGCAGGACATCATACAACATTAAAACTCACCATGGAGCAGCCCCGTATTAATAGTACCAAAGAAATTAGATGCCTCAGACAAATGCAAGTGCAGAATGGTAATAGACTACAGAAAACTTAACGAGAAAATGGTAGACGACAAATACCCACTACCCAATATTACGGAAATCTTAGACAAACTAGGAAAGTGTCAGTACTTCTCAACGTTAGACCTCGCTTCAGGATATCAGAAAAATAGAGATGGACGAGAAGGACACAACCAAAACTGCCTTTAGTACACCCCGAGGACATTACGAATACAAACGCATGCCGTTTGGATTAAAGAACGCACCCGCTACTTTTCAAAGAGTAATGGACAATATTCTAAAAGGAATACACAATGAAAAACGCTTTGTGTATTTAGACGGCATTACCGTATACTCAACATCACTGGCCAAACACATCGAAAAATTACGAGAAGTCTTCGAGAGACTACGAAAAGCACATTTTAAAGTTCAAATAGACAAAAGCAAATTTTTGCAAAAAGAAGTATCATTTTTAGGACATATAATAACGCCACAAGGAGTTATGCTAAACCCCGATAAAACAAACGCAGTATTGAACTACCCGTTACCGAAAACGAACAAAGAAATTAAAGGATTTTTAGGACTCGGTGGTTATTACCGAAAATTCATCAACAATTACGCACAGATAACCAATCCGCTAACAAACTTTTTAAAAAAGGGGAATAAGATTGAAAACACCCCAGAATTTATTAAAGTCGTAGAGAAAATTAAATGCATACTTACGAATCACCCTGTATTAGAATATCCAGACTTTTCGAAACCATTTATATTAACAACCGACGCATCGAACGTAGCATTAGGCACAGTATTGAGCCAAGGAAAAGTAGGTAGCGATAAACCAATCAGTTACGCACCTAGAATACTAAACGAGACGGAACAAAAGTACAGCACAATCGAGAAAGAACTATTAGCAATAATTTGGGCAACAAAATATTTTAGACCATACCTTTATTGAAGAAAATTCTATATATACACCGACTATAGACCATTAGTATGCTTATGCAAAGTTAATGAACCAAATTCAAAATTACAAAGATGGAGAATTAGATTAGAGAAATATGATTATGAAATCATATATAAAAAAGGAATTTATAATAATAACGCAGATGCACCAAGCAAAATAAAACTCAACGCAATAGAAACAAAGTCAATTATAAGTAACGTAGACGAAACAGAAATAAGGGAAGACCCAGAAGAAATAGACACTATTCTCTCAACGCAAAACGAGGAACCAAAAACCGCGATTAAAATTTTAAATGAAGCTATAGACATAAAACCAAATCAATTCATAATTACCGAAGTTTTAACCAACCCCAACCCAGTAAAATATACAAAAATAGATAATAACAAAATATATCAAATTCAGATAACTAAAGACGACAACGAAGAGCAGATAATTAAAATTTTAAAGGAATATACCCCATAGAAAAAACGTTTTTACTTTTATTTCCCCACCGAACATTTATACAAAAGATTCTCAGATTTGTATATCAGATTATTCAATAACTAGGGCCCCAAAATTATCAGATGTACAAGAAAATTAATAACTTTAGAAGACCCTGACGAAATAAATGACATAATTAGAAATCAACACGAAGGCAAAACCAACCATCGTGGAATCAACGAAACCCTAAAGCAACTCAAGGAGATACTACTTTAAAGATACGAAAGAATTAACAACAGATTTTATTAACCAATGCGAATTATGCGACAAAGCGAAATACGACAAAACACCACCAAAAATACCCTTAATGTTAACTAAAGCACCCGACAAACCTTTTCAAAATTGCATGCAGACACTCTAGCAATAAAAGCACAAAACTTTTTAACAATTGTAGACGCATTCACCAAAGTAGGCCAAGCATTACACATCACTTCAAAGAATAGTATCGACGTAACCCAAGGATTCTTACAATATTTTACACTTTATGGCACACCCGAAACAATAACTTTATATAATGGCAGCGGATTTAGAAATGAAACGATACAAAACACTCTAGAACTTCATAAAATAAAAATCATTTTATAACCAAAAATTACCCAGAATCAAATTAATTGAAAGATTACACCTAACATTATTAGAACAGATCAGATTATTAAGATTAAATTCTAAGAAAGAACACATCACTAATTTAATGTCATACGCAGTAATTGCTTACAACAACACAATTCACTCATCAACAAATTTTACACCCCTCGAATTACCATTAAGACATTCAGATTCCCGTAACCCTTACGATATACATTACAACAACAAAGTATACCAACAGTATGCTAAAGACCATAAAGAAAAATTAAAAACGACTTATGATAAGGTAAAAAATAAATTAGATAACGACAAGGAACGTATTATAACACCCACAACAAGAATGCCGGTATAAATAAAAGGACAAACCGTATATGAGAAAAACTTTCAAAGTAAAAGACACAAAATGGCCCCCAGAAATTTAGACCCGATCAAAATCAAAAAGATATCAGACCAAAACATAGCCGTAGTAGACAACGGAAAAAGAGTAAAATATATTCATTTGAAAAACCTAAGACATCATGTAATTTCAGATGGACAGCCATCACCCTTGCCGTCAACCTCCACCCAAGTAGAACGGACAACGACATATTAGTTGAAGACATTAAGAACAACCCCGGTATACTACCAGTAAAATTGGGAAATATGCAAAACACAATAGATTATTGGACATTCGCATAAAAATTTGATTTAACAGAATTAAAACAAGAGTTTCGCATAATAAAAGACAACTATTACACACTGAGACAATCAATGGACACAGTCAAATTCGGAAAAGAATACGCAATCGAAATGCTTAATTACAATAGTATAATAGAAAACATTTTACGGAACATAGAAGATAAATTTAATAGGTTAATACCAACAGATCAAATCACAAGACGAAAAAGAGGACTTATCAACGGACTAAGTAACATTGTAAAAGCTATTACAGGCAATTTAGACAACCAAGATGCGGAACGATATGACAACGCCATACAACACTTAATTGAAAACCAAAATGACATAAAGACCATTGTTAGAAATCAAATATTCTTAAGTCAACTATAATAAAATTCAGTGATACGTTAAGAAAGCTAGTAAAAAAAACAAGACAGTATAGCCAATAGAAAACAAACCCTTGAAAGAAACATGCAAACCACAATGTTAGGAATGCGAGATTTAATCAGATTTAACACGATATTTACTCAAATAATTTCAACCCTTACTGTAATCCAACAAATTTTAGCTATCTTAGAAAACGCTGTCACATTCGCAAAACTAGACACATTACACTCTAATATTATAGAACCAATTGACTTGTTAAATGAATTGTTAGGAATAAGATCATTTATAACTAACAGTATATTACCCTTTGAAATAGTAGAATCAAACATACTCATATTTGAAAAAATAGCCATATTGAAAGGTTATGTAAGGAATACGAAATCACATTTTTAATAGAAATCCCCATAGTAGAAAATAACACATAATTATTATCACTTATTTGCTTTCCCCATAAAAGTTACTAGCAGGTATCAAGTTATTATCCCTAAAACCAAGTTCCTTTCGCTAAATGAACTTATGTATTGCTACACGAACGAAAAATGCAAAGAAGTAGCACCAAGCCAATATTTATGCCAATTATTAACGACAACAACCATTCAGGCAGATAGCCTTTGTGAAGTACAATTATTAAGATTCTCAAATTAATACAACAATTGTGAAGCAAAACCAGTACAAATCACCAACATGAAAATTTAAAAAGTGACGGAAAACAAATGGATTGCTGTGTTTCCACAGAAAGTAATAGCAACCACCCATTGCAACAAAGATGAACACAATTTAACATTAACTGGAAGTAAAGTAATCACCATTAAAGAAGATTGCTATCTAAAATTGAAAAACGAAATTATTCGAGTATACCAAGACCCAGCAGTAACAAAGAAATTCGCAAATTTACAAGAACTACAGTTCAAGACTACACAACCCGAAGACGACGAATTCATCAAGAAACCAATGCAACTAGAGCACCTAGACCTAGATGATCTCAACCAAGCCATGAAGTTAATGGACAATTACAAAGAACACTTAAGTGAGTTAAAAGTGCCAAAATTACATTATGATAACATAAGCGTTTAGACAATTTTATTAATTATTATAATCATCTACTAACTATGTATTTATTGTATAAAATGTATCTTAGATATAAGAATAAAGAAATGAAGTTTAGTCATAAGAAACAAGCAACAAAGGTAAATAAACAAACAATAAATGTACCCTTAGGGACCATGAATTTAAAAAATTAAACAAATCCCTTAATTTTCATCTACGTCGGGAGGGGTTACATATCCCCCAAATCAAATTTAGGTATAATTAAATAGAATTATTGAATTTTAAGTTAACTTACAACATTGTGTAATTCAAGGATAGATAATAAAAGGTTAATAGAAATCAGACAGAAGACATGAGAACGGATGTGAATACAATGTATTCCAGACGTAACCTGACTCTGCAGGTGCAGGTCACAATAGACTGTAAGAAACTTATTGTTAGAAATAAGATTGTTACTTTGTATTAATGAATAAAAAAATAAGCAGACATGAGCTCTGCAGATCCCACAAGCAATGTGAGGGGCAGGAACAACATAAATACCCTGGACAGCCCAAGGAGGTCAGTCAGTCTTGAGCCTCACAACTTTAGCATTGTTGGTTGTTCATGCTACTCGCCATAAATTATTTCATTTAATATTAATTTCAACTTAGAATAATTTTGATACAGTACTTGTAAATTCAACTACAATTTGTAATTTCTGTATAAATAAAATTTGTTAAGAAGAGTTTTTGGAAGAAGACTTTTTAAAAAAGCAGCTCCCAAAGGCCAAAACCTAACTAGTGTTTTATGAAAAATACTGTACCCGTAATTCGATAATTTAAGCGAGAAAAAATAAAAAAGAACATTCTGAGTAAATTAAAAAGCAAATTTACTTTGTACATTGATAGCTTCTTTGGCCGTATAAAATCATTTCTACAAATACTCAGGCGTAAATAGCTCTCTTTATGTTTATATAACATTATGTTTCTTGTTCAGCTTCATAACTATTGTTTCTTATTGTGTAGGTCATTATTAAGGCTATTACAGTAAAGTTTCTAAGAATTTCCGTTTCCGTTGGATGTTTTGCAACATAGTGGCTCAAGGTGTCCGTCTTTTTACATTCATTGACCCAATCTCATGGTATTTGCGACAGCTTGATTTTGTGGATCATTCTGCAACTATGGTTATTTATTATATTTAATCTTATGTAATTTATTAGGTCTAGTTAAAACCAATTTATGATTTTTGAAATTTCGTTATTTTGGGTATTGTACGTATCTTAGGGTCTTTGAAGTGTAAGCAGTAGTTTTCAGTATATACTAGAGTTAATTGTTGGTAGTGACGTAACTACACTCCCGCCATGGGGGCAAGTGCAAGGAGGCACAAACGATAAGAAGCTCAATTTATTCAACTTCAACATATTCAAATTTGGCGTGCAGGAAATGGTCAAAAAAAAGTTGCGGATAATTCAAGCGTCAAGTTAACGAACGGTTTACCTGATGTTATTATTACGATGAACTGCAAAAATACAAAGATTAGAAATAATAAGTAAAATAAACAATGAACAATGAATACCATCTGTACCCTGCACCTGCACATTCTCTTTCTACCTGTCCTGCTTTATTTTCTAAGGGTTAATAAACCGAAGACAAAGATTATAAACTTTAATAACAAAAGTGTCTATTATTCTTAGGTGATATACTGCATAAAGTGGAAAAATAGCGTTAGTTTGGTTTATAGGGTTTTAAACAAAAATTAAATGACTATTGTCTGTACAGGTACAGATTCACAGGTAACTTACTAGGCTTCGCATTCTAAAAGTATCAACAGTAGAGAGAAATTCATCTGCTGGTTGCTAGTCTAGTCAACTGGTTGCATTAGCTGCACTATACAACCGAAAGAAATTAAGATAGCATTCCAGTGCGTTTTGCTTGAAATTGCTGTGTTGGTGTTATAGAAGGTCTTTCATATTGAAACGTAAGTATTTATATAACTATTTTTTATTAAACTACTATTGATTTGATCATAGTTTAGTTCCAGTAGAGCAGTACATACAAATAAATCTTTAAGCATTTAATTTCAATTTATCTATTTTTTCTAATTAAAGCATTAGGTATATGTATATGGTGTTTTGTAATTTCAAAAAGCTATTTGGTTCGGCGACTTATAGATAATTTATAAGTGCCTTAGTTCGCGCCAAAAGTATCGTTGTGCATTCGAAATAAATACTGATAGTGCGCGATAAACAGAACTACATTTATCTTGTAACGAACACCTGGTTCGCAAGAGTGCATTAATATAGAAAACGTGGATCGTGTGTGACCGCAGAGTACTTAAGAAGTGCCTAAACTTTTGTTTTACCGCTTAAAAAACATAATATAAACCGCAACTGTGTGTTCGTGGATTGTGCGTGCCGAAATATCCTATAGCACCGAAAGCCAAGAAGTTCTGGTGAGTTTTTGACTTTGTTTATATGAATTTATGCAAACAATTAACATTAAACATTTATACTGTAACTTGTACAATACAACCGCCTTATCGCTTTCCAATTTAGTCCCGCAATATTGTATCCTGATAATTTCTTTATACACTAAATTGTTTGATCCACCCGCTTATTTAATTCATTACGTGGAGGAAGTTACGCCCCTCCATTAGATTGGTCCTTAGAGCTCGCATGTCCCAGCAAAAAAGAAAAATTAGTTTACTAGTGCTTGCAGTTAAATTTTGAACTCTCTTTTCCTATATTTATACAATGGAAGAGAAGATAAAAATGTCACATAAGAAGAAGGAGAGTGTATTTCAGCGGCTTACAGCATTATATGATTGTTCAAAAAATATTTCTTCATTTGAGTCACGAGCAAATGAAAATTTTATGGCAGATAGCGAAACGATAGATGAATTAAGGTCAAGGTTTGAATCTATTGTGGATAAGATAAATGAATACCAATTATTATTGAAACCGGAATTTCAACCTGATTATCAAAGTTTAAATGCATTTGAGGATATGTACAGTAGAATTAAACGCGCGTAATAATATAATTCAATTTAAACCACCGCATCAAGGGCTACTAGTGCTACCCTAAAATTTCGATTCCCTTACCGCCTATAGAAATCCCGTATTTTAACGGTGAAATCTTAAAATGGGATGTATTTTACCAGTCTTTTAAGACTAATATTCACCTAAACCCTCAACTTACTGATGGTCAGAGGGTACAATACCTTATGGGTAAATTAAAAGATTCCGCCCTGCAGATAACTGCAGGTATAGTTCCTGTGCTGAAACGTACAATATATTGTGGGATAGCTTGGTAAAAAAGTACCAGGATAAACGTACGCTAGGTGCACACTATTTAAATAATATTTTTGAATTAAAAAATTGTCCACGATCCGCTAACAATTTAAATACATTTATTGAAAAATATTCTGCGTCTATTGCAGCGCTGTTACAGGTGGGAATTACCGACCTGCAAGATTTTATATTTTGCATTGGGGTTTAAAGAAACTAGATGCAGAAACCGCACAAGCGTTTGAATTGTCCGTTCGAAATACGGAAATTCCCTCTTATAAAACGCTGATAAGTTTTATTCAAGATCAAGTTAAAATTTTAGAACGTTCAAATGATAATACGAAGTCATATAACTATAATCATAAACCGCAACCGCCCGCATTTAAGACTAAAGCATTTGTTTCCAGTTCGCCTTTGTGCATATTGTGTAAAAAAGATAATCATTTTAAAATATACCAATGTCCGCAGTTTAAAAATATGAATTCACCGCAAGACCGATTTGAAATTATTAAATCAAAAAATGGATGCGTTAATTGTTTAAGCGTAACGCACACCCTTTCTTCGTGTAATTCAAGGCATTTTTGTAATTATTGTCAAAATAGGCATCATAGTTTACTTTGTTTTAAGAAGAAATTGGACAAAAATGTCCATTCTAATACTCGTGATTTATCACAAGGAACGCCCGTAAGTTCTCTTGCAAAGAATAATAATAATATTTCAAATTCCGCTATCTCACCCGGTACAAGTTCTCAGGTAGAACCTGCTATTACTGTAGCATTTAATTCTGAATCAAGGTCTAATCCTATAATATTATTAGCTACCGCACAAATCTATGCAACTGGTTCTGACGGCAAACGCAAAATTATTCGTTGTTTGCTGGATAACGGTTCACAAAACAATTTAATAACTGTAGAGGGTTGTAAATTACTCAACTTGTCTATAGAACCCCTTAACAATTCATTCATAAAAGGTATTGGTTCAACTCAAAGACCAATACGAGGCTACGCTTATCTTAATATTGAATCACGTGTGTATAATCACAAATATTATATACAAGTACTAGTAGTTGACACTATTACAGATAAATTACCAGCATATTTTATTGGTAACTGTAATATGCAATCTCTTAACAATGTTCCGCTTGCAGACCTTTCATGGAATATTCCTGGAGGCATAGAGCTAGTAATTGGGGCACAATTATTTCCATATATCTACTTAGGTAACCGCATTGATTGTGGTCCCCACACCGCCCGCTGTACAAACCGTATTTGGTTATGTTTTCATGGGAGATATTCCCTCTCGCAGTGTCAATGCCGACCATTCTTACGCTTCTTTTACCGCATTAACTTTAAATAATATTGAAGCTACTTTGCATAAATTTTGGGAATTAGAGGAAGTTTACGTTAAACGTTTCCTTAGTCCCGAGGAAACGCTATGTGAAAATCTATACACTTCATCGGTCGAAAGAGACCCGACGGGCCGCTACTCTGTTGCCCTTCCATTTTGTAAAGATCCCTCCGCTTTAGGCAGTTCCTATACTGTCGCATATCATCGCTTTTATCCTTAGAACGTAAGCTCAAACAAGAACCAGTCTTGTTTGAAAATTATAATCAAATAATTAGTGAATATCTAACTAAGGGCTATGTATCAGAAGTACAAACTTCTAATGATACACACGATGGTTATTATATACCACATCATCCTGTTATGCGCCCGGACAAGTCTACCACAAAAGTACGTGTAGTTCTTGACGCCAGTAGTCAAACTCATACTGGCTATTCGTTAAATGACATCCTTTATAGTGGGCCTAATTTGCAGGCGGATTTGTTTTTGCTTCTGTTGAATTTTCGCTTATTCCCAATAGCTTTAACAGCGGACATAGGACAGATGTACTTGCAGATAATTGTACCAAATTTTCACCGCAAATATTTAAAATTTTTATTCCGTTTCACAAGAGAAGAAAAAATACGAACTTTTCAATTTAATCGTCTCCCTTTCGGGTTAAAATCTAGCCCATACATAGCTACGCGCACCATTCACCAATTAGCTTCTGCTGAAGCTAAACGTTTCCCAAATGCAGCACAAATAGCTACGTCTAAACTGTACATGGACGATCTGGTTTGCTCTGCACTTGATTATGAAACCGCTATTAAACTGGCTCAGGAACTTATTACTTTATTTAAGTCCGGAGGTTTCGATTTAATTAAATGGTTTTCAAATTCACCCGAGTTATTGGCTAGCCTTCCAGACTCCCACCGCGCTTCCGTAAGTTTTCTGACGATGGTAACTTAAAATTCTGGGACTTTCATGGTTGCCGTCACTCGATTTATTTAAGATTACCATTTCTGATACTGGGGGTAAATGTACGAAACGTACAATTTTGTCTTTTATCGCCCGCTTATTTGATGTACTTGGTTTAATTTCGCCTACAATTTTATATGCGAAATTGCTTATTAAAGAATTGTGGAACATTAAAATTGATTGGGATGATATCCCTCCAGACGTGATTGTCCAACGCTTTAAATTATTACGCCAGGAAGTTCATTTACTTTCACAATTAAATATTCCACGCCATGTTGGTGTTCTAAAAAATTCTGTTGTGAATCTCGTAGCATTCTCTGACGCTAGTTTAAACGCCTATGGTTGTGTTATTTACATGCATACTACGGATTCTCTCGGAAATATTAAAGTTCGATTGCTTTGTTCAAAATCAAAGGTATCACCGGTTAAAATAATTACTTTATGCCGGTTAGAATTGTGCGCAATTGTTTTAATGTCTAATCTTATTAAAAGAGTTTATGATACTTATATTGATCAAATACCTATTACAGGTATCTACGCATTTTCGGACTCCACTATAGCATTATCGTGGATCCATTCTTCACCGCATAAATGGTCAATATTTGTAAGTAACCGCATAGCACAATGTCATGAAAATTTACATCCTCGTCATTTTTATCATATTTCTGGAAAAGAAAATCCTAGCGACAGTTTGTCGCGAGGCATGTTGCCCTCTCAATTAATAGTTAACAAACAATGGTGGCATGGCCCACAGTGGTTGCATTTTCCTATATCAGAATGGCCAATTAAACCATTTAGTTCTAATAACACTGATAATTTGCCTGAACGTAAATCAAATACTTTGATCGCCTTTGTTCAAGGTGAACAACCAGTATTATATATTTTGGCTCAACGCTGTTCCTCATGGGTCAAACTACTTAGGATAGTAGTGTATGTACTCCGCTTTATTAAAAAACTTCCACTTTGTAACGAAATGAAAGCATCAGACCTAATTATCGCTGAAAATATGTTATTCAGTCAATTCAACTTGAGCATTTTGTGATGAAATTAGCAAGCTAAGTAACTCTAAATTATGCTCCAAAAAGTTTAAGAATCTTTGCCCGTTTTTGGACGAAGACAAGATTTTACGAATACAAGGACGATTAT
Source organism: Platerodrilus igneus (assembly GCA_036346225.1). Lineage (NCBI taxonomy): Eukaryota > Metazoa > Arthropoda > Insecta > Coleoptera > Lycidae > Platerodrilus > Platerodrilus igneus. Next base: position 722,401 of record JARFIW010001015.1, read on the forward strand.
CTAATTCCGATCTCCCTTTTGAAACAAAGCATCCCGCTTTATTGCCCAAAAATGATCATATCGTTAATCTCATTATCGATTATTATCATAAAGTAAATTGTCATACGGGTCCAAATTTGTTGATGTCCATTTTACGACAACGTTTTTGGATACTTTCCGCTAGAAGTATTGTTAGAAAACGAGTATACCAATGTAACTCCTGTTTTCGTTTATCGCCTGTTCATCCCGTACCAAAAATGGCTGATCTGCCTTTATGTCGAGTACTAGAAACAAAGGCATTTGTACATACTGGCGTCGATTATGCAGGTCCAATTAAAATTACGCTAACGCGACGGCGAAGTTTTCGATCACAGAAGGCCTACATTTGTCTTTTTGTGTGTCTGACCACTAAGGCGATACACATAGAATTAGTCTCCGACTTGTCTTCTGATTGTTTTCTGGCCGCCCTGAAAAGATTTATATCACGCCGCGGTCCTGTTGCTTGTTTATATTCGGACAACGGGACAAATTTTATTGGTGCCAAGACACAATTAGAGGAATTATATACGTTTTTGGTATCCGCAAATTATCAAACCGCTTTAAAAAATGTAAAACTTTGCCCGTTGCCCACCCAATAATTAAATACTATTATACTTACCCGCATTTCTTCAACCGCATTTATTCATCCGCTTATAAAGGTTTAGTTTAATAGCATTATGCTTTACCGCTTACATAGACTCTTGTACTACTTGTGTATTGAGCAAGCACTGAGTTTTTTTTATTTTATTTTTTAATTCATTAGTTTATTTTTTTTTGTGTTCCATTCCTTTGAAGGTTTCCTACTTTCAAAGCGGGGTTCCATTCCTTTTCCATTCCTTTGAAAGTTTCCTACTTTCAAGGCGGGGAGTATGGTTCGGCGACTTATAGATAATTTATAAGTGCCTTAGTTCGCGCCAAAAGTATCGTTGCGCATTCGAAATAAATACTGATAGTGCGCGATAAACAGAACTACATTTATCTTGTAACGAACACCTGGTTCGCAAGAGTGCATTAATATAGAAAACGTGGATCGTGTGTGACCGCAGAGTACTTAAGAAGTGCCTAAACTTTTGTTTTACCGCTTAAAAAACATAATATAAACCGCAACTGTGTGTTCGTGGATTGTGCGTGCCGAAATATCCTATAGCACCGAAAGCCAAGAAGTTCTGATGAGTTTTTGACTTTGTTTATATGAATTTATGCAAACAATTAACATTAAACATTTATACTGTAACTTGTACAATACAACCGCATTATCGCTTTCCAATTTAGTCCCGCAATATTGTATCCTGATAATTTCTTTATACACTAAATTGTTTAATCCACCCGCTTATTTAATTAATTACGTGGAGGAAGTTACGCCCCTCCACTATTAAATAATAATTACTTATTTACCTTTTAACTAATTTCGTTAAAAATTACAGGAAATATGATTATTCCAGCTTCACAAGCGGCGCTGCAAAAAAAACGAAAAAGATTGGAAGAATCAAAGAGCAGGATTCCAAAATCAGTTCATTTTTTATTTATAAAGGGTACGAAACACCAGATCAAAACCAGCGTATGGAAGAAATTGGGTCTTCTTCCGTAGCACTTACAAGTTCCGTTTCAGACGGACAGCAGTCACCAATAATTTCGAAATCGCGATAGAAATCTGGAATTCGACACCACTACAAATGCGGAGGTAAGTGTGAGTAGTGTTTTTTACTTAGTGAACCATCTTTGGATCTGACGAAAGAATATTCTATCGATTTTGCGCATTTTTTTAAAATTTATGCTTTACAACATGACAATTTAAGAAAAGAAATTAACTACGGATTGTGTAGAAAAAGTGGTGCATTTCCTAAACTTAATAAAAATAGAAGTTTTTCCGTTCACGATTATAACTTATTAAGTGCGGGTGAAAATAAAAGCAATGTCCGAAACTTGCAATACAATTCAAATGGCTGGTTGTGTTATTATAATTAAAAAATTGTGTTTATTTTCAAACATGTTGGCTGCTTGCTCCAGTAAGATCAAATTAGACGACTGGAATTAATGATTGACAGGGTTTATTGAAAAAATGAAAGAGCATTTGCATGCGCAATTCCATTTAACTTGTTGTTTTATTTATGATATGTGGAAAAAAAATTATACCATACATAAAAAATACTTTACTATTAAAAAAACTGAGTTTTGGAAAAATGTTTTAAACCGACTTTTCAACATTATTTTAACACTATCCCAGTGCATGTTGTCATTTCGAAGATACAAAGATGTTGTCCAGTTTCAAAGGACAGTTACAACGATAGTTTCTTAATTTTAGTTCATTTAATCAGTAACTATAATATAATCCTACATTACAAAAAGTGCTTGAGCGACCTAAAGCATCAATTAAATATCTTTCCCCAGAAATTAAAAACGACATTATTAATACTTTAAGCACGCAGTAGAAAAATACCTTATTAGATAAAATAAGATCCGTCCCTTTTTTTCAATCATAATGGACACCGCACGAAATATAACTAAGACTGATCAATTAAGTACAATTATAAAATACATTGATTTTAAAAAAGATAGTGAGAGAGAGGTAACTAAAACAAATATTTGTGAAACATTTATGGGATTTACAAAAGTCCTAATCTGCAGAAGGATTCTGTAATACTATATTAAGGAATTTATCCAACATGCAATTAGATATATGTAAATGTAGGGGGCAGGACTACGATGGGGCTAACGTTATAAGCGGCACTTATTCTGCATGCAAAAAAGAATATTAAACATAGAACCTGCAGCTCTATATATGCACTGTAGCGCCCAAAACTTACTTCTAGTCATAAATAATGCCATTAAAGGTATAAAACAGCTTGCATTTTTTTCGACTTTTAGAAAACATATATACATTTCTTGCTAATAGTATAATAAGATGGTATTGGCTTTCTGTTTTTAAAGAAAGTATGATACTATTAATAGTTAAATCCTACACATTGGGCCGACAGATTAAAATCTTTTACTACCATAAGATTTCGGTATAAAGGTATAATAAATGTTTCTTAATAAATTTATTCTGACATAAAAAAACAACAAATGAACAAAATTACACAAAACAAATATTAATTAGCATGAAAAAATTTGATTTTATTTTTTAAGTGTTTTCTAAGTCAAATTCTAGAAGACCTTAACATAACAGTTTTCACAAAATGCACAGAGTGAAAAAGCTAATATTAATCAGATTTAATACAAAAAACTTGCGTTTCTTGAAGGTTAATATTGTAACGGAAACTATGTGAAGTGACAACATTTCTTTCTTTTAAAATTTTTCAAGGAAACAAATAAAATATTCCAGCATAAAGCAGGAAGCAGAGAAAGTTGCAGGCTAATGGAATATTAAACCGGAATTTGTAAAAAACACCAAGCAAAAATAAAAAAACATTATGATGTATTATCCGAAGATTATCGGTTTAATGAAGAAGAATCCAACATTTAAAATAAATGTATTTTATCGCGTAATAGGTATAATTTCACAGCTGTCGAATCGTTTTAAATTGCTTTTCCATGTAAACAAAAATTTTAAGTTCCTGGAACCCAATGTTTTTTAATTTTAACTGCAGACAATATTTTATCTAAGGCGAAACATTTGCAAAAGTTGTATCACAAAGATTTAAATGATGCTATAGGTTTAAAGTTTGCTACATTCAGAAATAATAGTCTCATTTGTGATGATTTAAAAAATGTCAAGGGTATTTTACACTTTTTAGAATATTTAGTACTTTCCAAGTCTTCAGGATCTAGCAATTTTCCAAACGCAATCACAGCCTTAATGTTGTACCTAATACTACCCGTTAGCATTGCAAGTGCGGAGAAATCTTTTTCAAAATTAAAAATTATCTTAGGAACCGCACTTCACAATTCAGATTAGAAGACCTCTTGGCAATAGAACATGACTCTGCCAAAAATATAAATATAAATAATACAATAAATGAATTTGCAGCAAAACAGGCAAGAAAAAAAGAATTTTTAAATTTGATTATGGGTGGCTGCTATTTCATGTTTTTTGCTGTACAAAATTTTGAGGTGTAAATAATTTTCTGCGGGGTATAAATATGTAGTATTGATGACAATTAATTAATTAATTTATAAGATTTGAATTTGTTATTTGGTTGTAAAATAAAGCACTTCATTAATATACAATGTATTTAATTATATGTTGTTTTCTTTTCTATAGGTACTATAGTTAGAAAATACATAAAAATATAGGCCAATAATAAATCTTAAAAAAGACCAATATTAAAATTCTTGGAGGGGGGGGGGGGCAAAAAGTCATAGTTGCGGTACTGATTATTGGTTCAGGAAATTTCAACCTTTATAGTACACATATCGTTTACTATATCTCTAAGAAAGTCCCATGTTATATTTTGAAATGGGAATAAATGGTAAAGGATTTATTTTCTAATACGTATACTAAAACGGATGCTAGTCAATTGGTTCACTAGTGCTTTTATAATTTATTATTTCACTTTAATATTCTTAATGTTACATTCACGCAATTTGTGAGGTCAATTATAATTTTCATCTTTAAGGATCACAATCGTTTGCCCTGATTTGACATGCCTGTTCTTCAAGGTTTGTTCAGTGGCGTTTACAATTTTGTATTAAGCTCACTCCTACATACTCAAGTTAATTTAATGCTTATATGTATTTACATATTTTGATTTATAAAAGACATTTCATTAAGAGCACAAGGTTGCTTATATATTTTGTCGTAATTTCTGTACAGTTATGGCTTATTGAACTTTGTATAAATGTAGTAGGCCTATTGGCAGAACAGCGTTGAATTGAAGGCCAAACCTTTTACTGGTTTTGTTGGGAAAGTTCTAATTAAATTCGGCCATTTATTGATTAAAATCCTCAAACTGGTGGCTGACCGCATGATGGTTCAAGAAAGCTAATGGGAAATTTATTAGGTTTTTCTTGTTATTTTAAACATCCATCCGTTAATCATAGTAAACGGGATCAAACCACCTAATGTTCTACTATCTTGATATAAACATATTTTATCGGGAAACAGATTTTCTGGATTTGTAAACCCCGCGGGAGCCTGAAGCAACTTGTACTTCTGTACCTGGTACTTATTCTCAACGTTCATCTAGTTATCTGCAAACCTCTGGAGTAGTGAATTGATTGCTAACACATTTAGATTGAACGTCTCAGTCAGTAATTTTTGAAGATAGCGCATTTCTTGTTCCATTTGGAGCACTACGTGGAGATTACTGTATAGTACGACGAAGCCAAGCTAGCACTGGTTGGACAGGACAGTACATTAGGTTCATTCAATCATTCTACAGTTAATTACTAAAAGGTATATCAAGTAAAATTAAGGAACATCAATATTTTTTGTGGTATCTGAACACAAGTTATAGTTGATTTGTTGATTACTCACAAATAGATTTCATAATAATACGGAACTTTAATATTTCATGTTGTATCCGATAACAAGTACTGTAGTTGATTATTTAAAAACATATAGATGAACATTAATATTTCATGCTAATCGTAACTGACCACAAGGTATATTGGTAAGCAGATTGCATGCAATTGGCCTTACGAATGATATGTGTTAATACGTTTGTAGTCAAATACTGAATTGTGTAAGTGCAAGTAAATAAATACCCTGGACTGCGCTTATTTGTTGTTTCTCTTGCTAATCATGTAAAGTTTCTTAGAGCTAAGGGATCCGACTGAGTCAGAGTACAGAGCCTCTTATTTCCTGATCTTAACTGGGATGGTGACAATTCGCCAGGGTAATGGTGAGTTTGAAGCTCCATATCGGTATTCAAAAAATTCTGGCAAGGACATGTTTTTGTTTTAAGGTGTCCAGTTATATAACGCGTTGGTGAACTCAATTTTGAAAGGATTTAGGTGACATTTATATATCCCGTTAACGTTAAATTTAGAGTTAGACCGAAAAGCACTGAAAGGTACACATAACGGATCAAACATTTCTCAAGTTAATCAGGCAATGTCTTGTACAATTAACTACTTATCTTATGTAGATTACATTAGGCATTATTCTATTTTTGCTACGCGCAGGATGGAAAATCAAATCAAAATCAAATATTACTCCTAAATATACAGGGTGTTCAACAATTATGGCAAACTAAACCTAACTTAATAAAATTTCATTTTAATAAAACTATTTTATAAGAAAATCGTTTTTATACACACGGTGTTTACTAATCCTATAAGTCAAAATCAATTAAAAAAACTAAACGGCAAACTTCCAATAATTTAAATGAATTAATGATTACCACTATTTTAGTTACTAATCGGATCTTAACATCTTACGAACCTCTCGTTTCAAACAGGCAACCAACCATTTGCTCAGCAAAATGTGCATTATCCTTTATTATTCATTTCTATTCTCGTATTCCTATCCGCTCTGTCTTTAGAACTGTTCACCATGTACACGCACCCAAGCTAGTTTTCTACAAAAAAACACTATAGAACATCATTTTCTATCAAAATGTAGCAAAGTGAGACCATACATAGCGAATGTTACCATAGTTGTTGCTTTTTCTTGTCTTTCAATGCATGTATTTAAAAAATAGGAGCTGTTCATGTGTTCAGAATTTTCTACAGAATCATGTGTTTACTACAAATAGTTAAAAATGTACCTAATAATATGCACCCTAAGATGAGCGCTTTAATCCTGGTTAATTTTTTTAAATAATTTTATTATATGAATTTTCTCGCAACAATTTATATAGAAAGGACAAATCATATACTAAGTAGTCCCACCACTTTTGATATTACGATTGAGAGTATGTATTGTGAAAGCAAAATGCAAACATATTCAATTAAATGATGCGGTCTTTTTCATCATGTGATTAATCTATAAATGGAAATCCTGTATAATATTCCAGGTCAAAATTTTCAAGTTCGGCAACAGTTTCTCAATTCTAATTATTCGCTTACACCCTGGATCTTACGACATCGTGAAAGGGTTAAGTTCAGCAAAGCTATCACTTTTGTCATTAATCAATGGGCGCACCCTAAATACACCTCCCTGATGTTTCCCCTTCGTTGTCAGTTCATATCAGAGCTATTCAGGGATTTGTATATTTAACACAATTGTAGTATTTGTTAAATACAAAAAAAAGAAATAAATTTAATAGGAAAATCTAGGAAGTTGTTATAAAATCATGATCAGTTGCTTAATAAGAACGCTTTTTACCAATAAACTGTCTACTTCAAAGGGTTCGGAGAAAATAAATTTTTAGTGATTTTTATTGGTCTGTACTGTAACTAATTGTGATAAGAACTGTGCAGTTCTGGTTTCATAAATGCAAATATACTGTACAATTTTTGGACTGGTTCGAAAAATCGGCTTTCTGGAGTTACCAAAATTCTGTAAATACTAAAAATAACTTCGATTTTAAGGTAATTTCTTTAAGATATGCGACGCTAAAATCCATACTTTGCTAGAATAAAAATCATCCTTAAAAATACCACAATAAGCATTGTAACTAATTGCGAGCTTTAATGCATCCTCGTTAAAGCAAAGCATATTTTCCGTATATAGATATACCTTTTAAAACAAAAGTAAAGCATTCATTCTCGTTAAAAAGTACCACCTTATGAGTTTTAAAACTAACGTATCTTTCTTAAAAGGAAGTTGGTTTCGAATTCCAGTATTTTCGAATATTTAATAGAAGAATACGTCATTTACTAGAAATGCTCTAAAAGCCATTAAATAAGCCAATTATATTGAATAAATGAATAAACGCCCGAATTCCAAGTAACGTTACTATCCAGAAAACCATAAAATAAAATAGATAACGCGTTTAATAGTTCTATGAAAGAGATAAGAACGGTCCGGTTCGTTTACTAGCAAAGAACGGACGAATTTACGAGCACGATTATCTTACTTAATTAGCTCATTAAAACGTGAAATCAGTGCAATTATTACATCATCCAGGATGTGTCATGCTTCGAAGTAGATCTAGAATAGAATGGAAAAAATGACGTATTTAGAATTTTAGTATATAAGACGGAAGTAGTTAAGATACCCGCATTCAGTAATTCAATCGTTTATGATAACGTCAAGCAACATGAAAGCTTCGAATAAAGATTAATTCTTTAATTTATTTAACGACAGGCAACATATACGTTTCAAATAATTTGTAATCTATTTAATGGCGTTTCACAAGTAACATAGAACTCTGTATAATTATAAAGTATAATTATTTTGACGAATACTACGAAAATTAAACGATCTTCGACATAAATAATCTTAGTACAAGAGCAACTGCCAATTTTAATTTATTAAAAATAAATGCACTTTGCAAGCTGATATTTCTACGTTAAGACTGATTGAAAATGGAGATTTGAATAGAAACAGAAAGTATTTAATGCCGTTAATTACAATGGAAATGATATTTTGATAAGTACTATAAAGAAGTATTTGACAATACCAATTGTGAGTATAATTTTGTATCGTTCTTTTGTAACCTAATAAAATATTTGAGTAAATTTAGCTAGAATAAGATTTTAATTTTATAAAAATTATTTGTTAAGCGGATAATTTCCAGCAATTTTGAAATCAGAGTTCGAAGCATTTTGATACAAATTGGATCCTTGAGGAACGCCCGACGGTGCCAAAAAGTTTTCTGAGCTGTAATTCTTATACATGAAATACTGCATACGGTTTTGTAGATATGATTGAAATAATAATAAAAGTGTCTTGCTAAAGCCAAATGTGCTTAATTTTGTAATAATGATGAAATGGTCTATCTGATCAAATGCCTTTGCGAAATCAGTAAATATTACATTAATTTGATCTTGGGCATCTAGCGATTCTGACAAAAACTGGATAAAAAGTATAAGGTTAGTTGTAGTAGAGCGGCCCATCATAAATCCGTGTTAACATGTAGAAATGTAGCTTCTAACTTTAGAATATATTTGATTATATAATAGTATTTCGAATACTTATACTTATTGGCCTATAGGTGTTAATTTTCGATGGATCACCGGATTTTAGAACAGGACAAATTCTGTCAGTTTTCCATACACCAGGAAAAATCGTGGTTCTCAGAGAGAGATTGTATAAATTGCTCAGCGGATAAGAAAATACTGAGCAACATTCCTTAACTAAAAAAATTGGGAATATTATCGGGACCAGCGGTCATTTTGTTTTTCAATTTAATGATGGTTGATTCAACTTGCCTGATTGTAAACTGCTCAACATTTATGAGAAGCATGTTATTAAAAGTAGTTATACCTGTACCGACGTTAGAGGTTGAGTACATACTGCCAAAGTATTTACTAAACGCGTTCACAATGGCTTCAGGGGAATCATATGTTTGGTTGTCGATATACAATTTTCCATGTATGCGGGTACCACCGCGCTTTTCCTGAATGTATGACCACAGTTGTCTAGGATCAGCAGTAAATGATTGCTGAATATTAGCGAGATATTTTTTAATCGCATGCACTCATTTGCGATTTCACTATGGACCGTAATTTTTGAAATTCTTCACGCTGATCAGACCGTTTAGTTATTTTATATTTTGTATAGTACGAGCTTTTCAGGTGAATGTATTTGATAAGTTCCTGCGAATACCATCTGGGTTTCTCTTATAATAACATTCTAGTTGCTCGGAAAGGTCAACAAGTACCTGATAATCAGCAATCGTTGTGTTAGGAGGTATGAAAATAACAAATATGTACAACGTATTTGAGTTCAAATTACACTTGCATCCAACGATATCGACATTGGATAGCACTGACGTAGTATGAAAAAATCCAGAATTTCAGCTAATATGTGATTCCTTACCGCTAACAGAGCACCGCCACCTCTCACTTTGTTTATAACATCATACTGACGATCACACCTAAAAAACGTTAAACGAGTTTGGAAAAATCTCGGAGCTGAAGATATCAAGTGTGAGTGTAGTTTCAACTAAACATACTGTAGCGGGCTACTATTAACGCGTTTCACCAATTTAGATCAAGTAATAACAAAAGTCTTTATTACTCACTATTCACAAGTTTAATTAACAGTATATGCCTTATTTATAGATGTTTTCAGTCCAATTAACAATAAAACATTCTCACACTAATGCTGTTTACAAGCACTAATAATTTTCTTGAACTAAATGTTTAACCATACGTCTTCTTAACAACACTAACACTACTATAATTTATTTATTACCCTTTTGTCGATGTTCCGTCCAACCCTGTATGTATTCATTTAGTTTCTTTATATTATTACTATAAAATTTAAGTTTATTTGTTAATGGTAATATCTGCTCTTTTATTTTAAATTAATTTGATTGGTAATATTTGCTCTTTTATCTAAATTTAATAAACCCGGTCACGTCATCACCTTCAATGTTCTATGTTGTTTGCCGTATGTTTGGTGATTGCGTGCCCTAACACAGTCCATTGTCACCGCTTAAACAATAAGTTTCTGCTTCGGAAGTCAGTCCCCGTATAGGACTATCTCACCGCTTGATATTAATTTTCGAGTGCAGTAATAAGTATTCTGGATCCAAGAATCTTTACCGCTCTAACTGGACATCAGGTAAGAATATTGAAGACCGCATTTGTTTAATATCTGTATGGTGATACACCTGCTTTCTCTCCTGAGTATCTTTTTATGTCTATTTATGTCTATTTATGTATAAGCTGGCGGTACAATATGCACGTTCACATAACACAAATTTATATATATTGTAGGATTTTCAAAACATAATGACCAACTAACTATACACGATATGATTTATATACGACATTTGGATATAAACTAACTAATGTACACTCATGACCGATCTTATATATACCCCAAAATTAACTAGATGATTCATAGTCTGGTGTTTGCTCGAATGTTCGAGACTTCTGTAGAATACACATCGGTTATGCAACTTGCGTGTTTGACGGGTTGCCCAATAGTTCGCAACAATACTATATCAAATTCATATCCATACACAGATGTAAAACACTTTGGTTTTGGTGCGCAGTCCTCTAACGTTTTGATAATAGCACTCTAATTGATTTAATTGTGAAGAGGATGTCGTGATTAGTTTTTCTGAGTTGGCAACTATTATCTGGGGTACTCCTTGTATGGCGTCGCCGTGGATCAATGTAGTAAGCGTAAGACTACGGATCCCAAGATCCTGGGTTCGAATCCCGACACGGCCGACTGCTTGAAAAATGGCAGGTGAGCATTTTTCACAAAAATTACGCCCTCGTACGGATGAGACGTTAAATGGAGGTCCCGTGTGTGAGTGTTGTCACGCACGTTAAAGATCCCTACATTGCCTGGAACGGCAAGGGTTCGGCAAAATTCTAAATTTCTGGGCAACAAAAAACTCGCCTCCGGCCAATGTAGTACCTTCGGATGGAGCATTGGAAATGTAAATGCACGGTATTCCTTGTATGTATCGTATAGTTAAGTTTGATTCGCCCTTATCAATTCTGCTTCTGAGTTCAGATCTAAGTTTAACCATAAATTGCCGCCGCATTAGAGTCTCATCTAGTTTAATATTAATGAAAGCTTTCACCTGTTTCAAAAGAGCTTTGCTTTTGACAACTCGAATCGCATCAACAGAGGTAGTCAATGTGACTTTGATTGGGCGCGGTTTTTGAGTTGCATTGACCTTGCTCAGCCGAAGCACACTTATATCGCTAACAGCAATGTTGGGAATAACTTTAAGAAGTTGCTTAACGTTATCTAGATCATTTGAGGATTGCCTTTCGTATCTTCTGATATGTTAAAAATAATTATATTATTTGCCTGACGCTGCCGCTCCATAGCTTCATTAACAGGATATTGCTGCTTGGATATAGACAGGTTTTTAATTCATTAATTTCATTTTCAGCTGATTCAGCACATCTACTTCAGATTTTTCAGAAATACATTTATTGCAGTGATATACCACACGCCTGTCTGTGCTGGAAATACATTGCACTTCGGACCTTTATAAATCAGAACATGTTGAATGCAATGGATTTTTTTACATTTATCACAAATAATTTCTTTCTCTGGATTAAGGTCGCGGGTACATATTGAACACTTGTTAATTGTCGGCATAATTGCAGAGATAGTGATTGAATAAACTATTAATTATAGATATAGTACCGGACTTCGCGAAAGCACGTCCGTTGTATAGCGCGTCTACAACTCAATGCGAGTGTATATCCGCATATTTTTGATTTGGAAATAACATTATAGCAAAATAACGAAAAAGAAGAACAATAATAAAGACAATTAAGAGTTTCTGAAAGTTTTAACAATAGGAAACTATAAAAAGCACACTAAGAATAACAATGCAGCTGACATGAGTAAAACAATAGAACTGATGTCGATCTTCACTTATTATGGTAACCATCAGCATTGTTTTGATCTATGTTTAATAATGCAATTTGAACATAATTCAAATGAATTCAACTAGAGAGGAGATAGTATACAGAATAAAACTGAACATTTTTTAAGTAGAGAAAGATTATGTACTGCAAATGTAGGAGGTAATTTTCGAACAGTTATTAAATTAATTTTGAGCACATTAAAATAACTAAGTTATAATCGTAATGTTAATTGAATAAAGATGAACTATAATAGTTTTGCATTTTGAATTCTTGTCCACTTTTGACTATTTTCAATATTTCTACAAGCTAGAATGATTTTATAAAAAACTTTGTTATGGCAAAGTTGTACCTCATAAAATTTACTATCCGGAATGCTACGTCCGTTTTTTCTAACTCTTGCCGTTTGAAAGTTATCGCGTATTCAAATATTACAAAAAGAAATTTTGTAAATTTTTTTCATTTTTCATATAAATCTCTAGATAACTCCAGTATCCTTTAGTTTAGACAAAAAATGATTAAATAAAAGCTTTGGTATAATATTTTGGGAGTTCTATACATATTTCGTTAATTGACTAAAAAAGGGTACATAACGTTTTAGTGGTTGTTATCGGATCAGGCGCTATAAAAAGCAGTTCAAATGGGCCAAATTAAAAACTATCGTCCGAAGTTAGGTTTGTCTTTAAATGTCTTTAATATTAACCGGGGGATTTTAGTCTATTGAAGATTTTAGGTCAAGTTACTTTCTCATGTTTTAGGAGAATAAGTTAAAATTGTAGTTAATGACGTTCTATGACTTTGAAGGTTATGTTAGTTTGTCCGTAGTCTAATTGACGTCGTAACAAGTGTTTTGAACCTCTGGTTATTGTTATTATTAATATTTTATTGCGTCGTCCTCAAATATTTTCAAGTTCAGAAACAACTCCTACACTAAGGGCAGAGCACGATTCGCAATTCCTATATCATAATTCATGAATAGCCTATATCGATTTTTCTGGCTTAAAACATAAGCTATTTTATATGCCCTTAGAAATGTAATTCTTGGACTAGAATGATTTGGTTTTTCTGACAAAGCTCTACGGTTCCTTCTGTTTTGAATTTGAATCCAATCTGAAGTAATAAGCTTATCACACTGGCAATATTTAGTGTAATATCTTTTTTTCGAAGCTCCACATTCAACAACTAGACAGTTACGTGTGATTCTGTAAACAATAAACATTACACTATCGTTTACTTTAAAGCTTTATTAAACTTACTTTGGGCATACACTGTATTCAAAGTATCTCCAAAGTTCGCGTGAATGCTCTCTGGAAGATCCATAGTTTTAGTTTTCCTCAGGCGCCTTCTTTAACATTACATTCTAATAAAAACTGGTTTTCACTAAATTGACGATAAATATAATAAAATAAGTAGAAATGAGAAGTTGTATTAAAAACGATGAAAGTAGGGTTATATTATGACAAAAGAGAGGCTATATCATTACAACCGCCTAATTCAGAATACTACTCTAGCCAATTGAACATCTGTATATACGAAACCTATTCCTACGTATAATTCTTGAGTTTGCTTTATTTTTCAGCAGTACAAAGCAATTACGTATGAGTATTATTCAGGTAACACGCATCACTTACTCGCTATCTTTACTATACTCGGTGCACCCTTATGCCAATCAGCAAGTGACGATAACAGGTTTGAAACACAGCGCTGTGATATAGTTCGAAGCACAATACGTAAACGGTTGGGTCGTGATGCCCTTCGACATTGCAATACTTATAATTTAAGATCAAGGAACGAATCTAGTGCATATAAAAGATAATCGTCGTGCTTCAGTGTGTTAATAAAGATATTTGCTTCTATAATTTGTACGAATAAAGGTTATAATGCAAACGTCACTTGTAATTTAATCATATTCAGGTACAACGCAAAACACTCTTAATCCTACCTACTGAGTAAGGCAGTTGCTATAAAAATAGCTGCCCACGTGATGCCGATGTGATTTTATGTACATAAACGCTCTCATTATTTTGTTACAAAATTTGCAATTGTGTTTGTGTTAAAGAATGAGGGTACAATGTTTACTTTTGAGAAACGTCGCCATCTCAATCAAAGAAAGGATACCATTAGTCTGGGAGAGATACCAACCCATTCGCAAAGCAATATATAAATACAAGAGATCACTCACCCATCTCCTCACCACCTTATAGGCTATCGTCTGCGAAAAAAGAATTGTTTAGGTCTGAGTTGGACCGTTTATTAAATGAAAGAATTATTGCGGAATGTGAAAACGCTTAGACAGCACCCATTGTATTAATACCAAAACGCGATAGTGGTATACGGTTATGGATGAATTATAGAAAACTGGATGCGATCACCGTGAGCGATGCGTATCCATTAACACGCATAGACGATCTGTTGCACGTCGCAAATAAACTTTTATATGTGTGTCGTAGACATACCTGCGGGTTATCACCAAATTAATGTTTGTGAACAATATCGCGATAAGACAGCTTTCGTAACACCTTTCGGAAGATAGCGTTACTTAAAATTATCCTTCGGCTTAAAACAGCTCCGAATATGTTCCAAATACTTATGGACCAGTTCAATCGTGGAATAAGTGGTGTATTGGTACTCACAAATCTGGACGATTGTATAATTTTCTCAAATACATTTTATGGCCATATATAAGACTTAAAATTAACGTTTGATCAATTGGACCAATATAAACTACGTGCTGACCGTAAAAAATGTGTTTTCGCGAGAGCACAGGTTAAGTAGCTAGGGCATGTTACTACGCCCTGAATTTCGGTTGATCCAAAAAAGAAGACCGCGATTGCAGATAGATCTGCACCGCGTAATGTGAAAGCAGTTCGACTATTTTTGCAAACTATTAGTTGGTATAGGTTTAGGCACGAGAAACAACAGGGGAAATAGGCTGGTAGAATTTTGCGACAAAAACAATTTAATCATCACAAACACATTATTTCAACATCATGCTAGAAGACGATATACGTGGAAGATGCCAGGAGATATAGGAAGATATCAAATAGATTACATTCTTGTTAGACAACGGTTAGACAACAAGCAAAAGACTGTAGAAGCTACCCAGAAGCAGATATAGATACTGACCACAACATCGTAATTATGAAGGCCGCACTTAAATTTAAGAATGTGAAAAAAAGAAACGGAAAAAAGCACTTGGACTTAGAGAAACTAAAAGATAAAGATATTCAAGAAAGATTCGAAAAAAAGTCAAACGAATTTCTCAAAGATATCGGGAAAATATCTGGTACCAAGGAAGTAGAAACAGAATGGAATAACATTAAATCCAGCATAGATATGGCGGCCACAGATATTCTGGGGTATACACAAAAAGAAAATAAGAAACCATGGATAACAAAGGATATCCTGAATTTAATAGAAGAAAGACGAAAATACAAAAATAAATCAGACGAAACAGGAAAACAGAGATACAAAGCCATAAAATAGGAAATTATTCGAAAATGCAAGAAAGCTAAAGAGCAATGGATTGATGAAGAGGTACAAACGAAGATGGAAATAGGAAAGACAGACGAAGCATACAAATTAATTAGAATTAATCTTAGGGATATAAAACCGTATAGCAAAAATATAAGGGACGCACAAGAAAACGTCATCATAGAAAACGTAGAGAAAGTGGGTAGATGGCAAGAATATATAGGGATTTTATATGCAGGAGAGGAACTAACTACATTAGAACAGGAATCAAACATTGAAAATGATGACTTGGGATATTATATACTTAGAGATGAGTTTGAATTAGCATTAAAGGTCTGAAAAATGGTAAGGCGCCGGGTACAGATAAAGTGCAAGCAGAAACTCTAAAAGCCGCTAGACAAGCAGTAACAGAACGTCTCCTCCAACTTGTGAGCTATATGTATGAGACAGGCGAAATACCCAAAGATTTCAAACGTAGCATCATAATAACTATACCAAAAAAGAAAGGCGCGGATAGATGTGAAAATTTTCGAACAATAAGTTTGACAGCACACGTGTCAAAAATATTAACTAAAATTGTGCAAAGACGAATGGAAAAACGGGCGGAAGATATACTAGGAGAAGACCAATTTGGGTTTAAACGAAACAGAGGAACACGGGAGGTTATTTTAGCTCTGAGAGTGATAATGGAGAAAACAATAGAAAAAGGGGAAAGCGTGTATATAGGGTTTGTAGATCTGGAAAAAGCATTCGACAATGTAAAATGGAAAAAAATGTTTGAAATACTCAAAAAGATTGGAATGAGTTATAGGGATAGACGAATAGTACATAGTTTATACAAAGAGCAAACAGCAGTAATAGAATTAGAGCAGGAACGTAGAGTAGTAAACATTAGAAAAAGGGTGAGTCAGGGTTGTGCCCTATCCCCATTGATTTTTAACTTGTACATTGAAGAGGCAATAAATACTGTAAAATGCAGCAAGACATTTGGAATTACTATGCAGGGACAAAAAATAGATATGCTTAGATTTGCAGATGATATAGCGGTATTAGCGTCTAGCAAGGAAGAGTTGAAAGCTGCTCTTAATGAAATGGAAACGGTTCTAACAGTGAGATACGGTAGGAAAATTAACAAAACTAAAACTAAGTTCTAGTATGCAAAGGTGGGGAAAATAAATCAAAAACAAGAATACAAGTTTATAACACGAATTTACAAGAGGTTAAGGATTTCTGCTATCTAGGAAGCCAAATAACGCAAGATGGGAAAAGCACAAAAGATATAAAACAAAGATTAGCACAAGGTCGTGCTACATTTAACAAGAAAAAGCAACAACTATGCTCAAAGACCACAAACATAGAAACAAGAAAAAGATTGCTTAAAACATATGTGTGGAGCACAGCACTGTACAGCTGTCAAGCCTGGACAGTAGGAGAAGCGGACAGGAAAAAAGGTAGAAGCCTTTGAAATGTGGTGCTACAGACGTATGATGAAGATATCATGGACAGACAAAGTTAAGAACGAAGAGGTACTAAAAATGGTAGGAAAAGAAAGAAATATGTGGAAAACGGTAAAAAAATAGGAGAGATAGGATGATAGGCCACATACTACGGCATGAGGGAATAGTGCGGAATATATTAGAAGCAGAGATAGGAAAAGAGATCAGAAGAGGCAGATCTAGGTTAGACTACTGCACACAATTAGTAAAAGCTGTAAGCTGTAGGGGTTTCAGGGAGATGTGTAGGCTAGCCCAGAATAGAAATCAATGGAGGTACGCATCCAACCAATCCCAAGATGGATAAACTAACGACGAAAAAATAACTGTGCTTAAACATGATGATTATTATAAGTAACTACAAGAATTGGTTGAGCAATATTCTCGAATAATGTTAAGTGTGTGAAAGGATTTACTGGAAAACCATTACTTCGGCAAATGTCTAAGTGTTGGGGGATCTTGGTAGCCACAGGTTGCTTAACCCCCTTCACTGAATCTCGGTGAAATAGGGCATAAAATTAGAAAACAATTGAAGGGAACGAGCTGTATACACATGTTGTGTGAGAATTTCAGGGAACTATGTAGGCTAGCTCAGAATATAAATAAGTGCAGATACGTGTCCAACCAGTTTTGAGACGGAAAACCTAATGACGAAAAAATAAGCGCAGATAAATCTGATGATTAGTATAAACAACTAGTTATTGATTGCGAAATATCTGCAACTAATGATGGCTGTGCGAAAAGATATATTGAAAAATATATTAAATCGGTAAATGGTTAAGTGTTGAGGGAACTTGGCAGCCACAGGCTGCTTACCTCCCTTCACAACCACTGAAGGTCGGAGAAATAAGGTATATAATTGTAAAACAATAGAAGGTGACCGAACTGCATCTAACAAAAAAGAACAGCGCCTATGAGGAAAGACAACAAACACAGAACAAGAAGAAAATTGTTGAAAGCATATGTGTGGAGCACAGCACAGTATGCCTATGAAATACGGGCAGTCTGAAACGCAGACAGAAAAACGGTAGCAGCCTTTTGAAATGCTGTGCTTCAGATGTATGAGGATGATAGCATGGACAGACAAAGATAATAACAAATAGGTTATAGAAATAGTAGGGGAACAAGGATATCTGGGGAAAAAGATAAGAGAAATAGAAGGGCAGAATACGTTCTAAGGTATTTTTGGGGAATAGTATGGGATATATTACAAGCAGAGATAGGAAAAAAGAGGTAGATGTAGACCTAGATCAGATAGTTATAAATGCAGACTGTGCAAAGTTCAGGGAAATCTGTAGGTTAGTTCAGAATAGGAAACAATGATGGTACGCGTCTAACCAGTTCCAGGACTGAAGACCTAATGATGATGATAGTTGGTATAGGTTTTTTGTGAATGGAGTTGTCGGCATATCCCATCCGTTAAGAGACCTGACAAGAAATGGTGTCTGACATTGGAGCGATGCGCAACAAAATTGACAATTTGAAGCGCTTACTAGTAACTGCTCTGATTTTAAAACAGAGTGATGAGACTAAACCTTTTATTATACATACCGGTGCTAGTGGATACGAGTTCGGTGCAATGTTAATACATTACATGTGATTTTTTCCAATGCTCCACCCGAAGGTACTACATTGGCCAGGAAGCGAGTTTTTTTTACCTGGAAAATTTTGAATTTTGCCGAACCCTTGCTGTTCCAAGCAAGGTAGGGATGTTTAACGTGCGTGAAAACACTCACATGCGGGACCTCCATTTTACCTCTCATCCGAACGAGGGTGTATTTTTGTGAAAAATGCTCGCCTAACATTTTTCAAGCGGACCGTGTCGGGATTCGAACCCGGGACCTTGGGCCTAGTAGTCACACACGTACCACTACGCTACGGAGCCGCCGCAATGTTAATACAAGAGGAAGGGAATAGAAACATCCTATCGAGTTCGCTAGTCGAGTTTTAACCAGTGTAGAGAGAAATTATGCAACTACAAAGCCGGAAGCTCTTAGTGTTGTATGGTATTAAATAAATGTAAAGATTACATTGAAAACTCACCAGTAACAACACAAACTGATCATTAACATTTAAGATGACTTTTGAGTCTTAAGTGGGAGGTTAGCTCGATAGTCTTTGCAGGTGCAAAGTTATGATATTCAAATTAAATATTTGCCTGATAAAAGAAATGTGATCGCTGACACTTTGTATCGCTCTCCTTGCGAACAACAAGAAAATCAAATTCGCGATGTTTGTTTAATTGCACTAGAATTGCCACATCGCACAGCTGATGAAATCCGTCACAAACAGTTAAAAGATCCTGAATTAAAAAAGATCATTCGCAATCTTGAGAACCCTAATGATAAGGAATTTGATAAATGAACAGATCGTAGATATCTGTTGTCGCAGGGAATCCTCTATCGATATGCTGCTGATAATGAGGAAGAAGTTCAGCTTGTACCACGAAAAAGAGATTGTACTAAAGGAACGTCATGATGCGCCAACCGCCTCACATTATGGTGTAGAAAGAACTTTGCAGCGGATTGGCGAAACATATTACCTTACTGGTACGCGGAAGTATATTATCTAGTATGCTAGCCAATGTCCGGATAGTCAGAGATATATGGCGAAAAACCATAAACGCCCAGGTACTTTGCAAACCCTGACATACGCTCAAAGGTTTGAAGTACTTTCAGTGGGCTTCTTTGAACCGCTACCTGAAAGAGCTAAAGGGGGAAAGTGAATACTGATCGTGGAAAACACAGTTACTAAGTGGGTGGAATTATTTGGTTTAGTTCACGCAACAGTAGAAAAGTGTGCAGTCACACTCTTAGATGAAATATTCTTACGTTATGGAATTCCAAGGAAATCATTTCAGATAATCGCACGGAGTTTGTTTCGGCCGTTATGCAACAAGTTTGTTACCTCTTGAACATTAAACAAGTCATTTATTCCATTATATCAACCATCTGCTAATATGGTAAAACGGAAAAATTGTGACCTAAAACCTCGTCTTGCAATTCTTGTCGGGACAGATCATAGAAGTTAACCAAAGAAATTACCGTCTAAACGGTGTACTATGAATTCAGTATGCTGTGAAAGCACTGGGTATTCAGCTGTTTATCTACTTTTGGGAGAGATTTTAAGGACCATGGACGATGTCAAGAATAACGTTTAAGTTGTATTAGAGATTTTGTACCAGAGATTATATTCTATTTAAGGAAAATTGCAAAAGTTTGTAATAAAGCAAAAGAACAGGACGAGATAAAACAGGACGAGAGGAATGTCTACGCAAATTCTAAAAGGAGATACGTGTCCCATATAAAATTGGAGATTTGGTTTAGGTCAAAACCTATAGTTTGAGTAATGCAGTTAAAGGGAGGACGTCAAAATTCTATCCAAAAAGAGATGGTCCGTATAAAATTCGAAGAATAGTATCTCTTATTAGTTATGAAATTACAGGGAGGGATTCGGTTGGTAAACCCTTAGGTATTTATCAGTTAACGTTGCTTCAGATATGCAGCCGGTGATACCAAAAGGAAAGAAAGGTTGACCTCCAAAGAATGCGCAGATGTTAATGTCTTGGCTACTCTCGAGACGAGTACGCGGCAGGTGGGTGGGGGCTTATGCCAATTCTGGTGTACGCTCAACAGGTGACGATAATAGGTTTGAAATACAGCGCAGTGATATAGTTCAAAGCGATGTACATAAACAATCGGGTCGTGATGCCCTTCGTTATTGTACCATTTATAATTTAAGATCAAGAAATGAATCTAGTGTTAATAAACAATAATCTTCGTGTTTCAGTTTGTTAAAAACGCTATTTGCTTTTGTAATTTGTATGACATATACAAGTTATAATGCAAACGTCAATTGTAATTAGTCATATTAAGGTACATCGTAAAAACACCCTTAATCCAACCGACTGAGCAAGCAGGTGTTATATCGTAAGGAAATTTGTTTCAGTGTATATACGTGTATTCCAGATTCAGGAAATAGTCACGTGATGGTCTTCTTGCGTGGTCCGAACTATATGCTTATTTTGATGTCTAAATGCTAGTTGACATTGGACGCATGAATAGCAAGTGTGAAAACGTTTATTAAGAGATATAACAAACATATGATTGTATAACAATTGTTAACCGCTATATTACATTGTACTTTTTATAAAAATTGGGAAAACTGTAAAATGGCAACACAGTTTTGTCCTATTATATGAAATATAGGGAAGATCCCAGTGTAACTCCATAACAATATAGATATTTTTTGACAGTATACAAGTAATGGATAAATTAACCCAACCTGTTCATCACGGTATTTAATCAGGTGTAGTCATTTCCTGATTATACATTTTTGAAGTAATATCAAAAAATTAAGGACATCTGAACAGGGTAGTGTATATTTGAGAAGTGGTAATTCTAATAACGTATATTTCTCTACGATACTGATAGTGCTGTTATTGTTAAACATTTTTCAAGTACAATATATAATTAGCTATGTAGAGTGTTTCATATTTAATACTATTTATGAGTAGAGGATATGAGTAAAGGATATAAAACCGTATAGCAATAATATGAAAGACACAGGAGGAAACGTCATTATAGAAAATGTAGATAAAGTGGATAGATGGCCAGAATATATAGGGAATTTATATACAGAAGAAAACTAACAGCATTAGAACAGGAATCAAACATTGAAAATGATGACTTGGGATATCCTATACTTAGAGATGAGTTTGAATTAGCATTAAGGGGTCTGAAAAATGTTAAGGCGCAGGGTACAGATAAAGTGCAAGCAGAATCTCTAAAAGCCGCTAGATAAGCAGTAACAGAACGTCTCCTCCAACTCGTGAGCTATATGTATGAGACAGGCGAGATACCCAAAGATTTCAAACGTAACATCATAGTAACTATACCAAAAAGAATGGCGCGGATAGATGTGAAAATTTTCGAATAATAAGTTTGACAGCACTCGTGTCAAAAATATTAACTAGAATTGTACAAAGACGAATGGAAAAACGAGCTGAAGAAATACTAGGAGAAGACCAATTTGGCTTTAGGCGAAACAGAAGAACACGGGAGGCTATTTTAGCTCTGAGAGTGAAAATGGAGAAAACAATAAAAAAAGGGGAAAGCGTGTATATAGAGTTTGTAAATCTGGAAAAAACATTCGACAATGTAAAATGAAAAAAAAAGTTCGAAATACTCAAAAAAATTGGAATGAGTTATAGGGATAGACAAATAGTACATAGCTTATGCAAAGAGCAAACAGCAGTAATAAAATTAGAGCAGGAGCGTATAGAAGTAAACACTAGGAAAGGGGTGAGGCAGGGATGTGCCCTATCCCTATTAATTTTTAACTTGTACAGTGAAGAGGCAATAAATACTGTCAAATGCAGGAAGACATTTGGAATTACTATGCAGGGACAAAAAATTGATATGCTTAGATTTGCAGATGATATAGTGGTATTAGCATCTAGCAAGGAAGAGTTAGAAGCTGCTCTTAATAAAATGAAAACGGTTCTAACCGAGAGATACGGTATGAAAATTAACAAAACTAAAACTAAAGTACTAGCATGCAAAGGAAGGGAAAATAAATCAAAAACTAGAATACAAACATGTTACAAGAACTTACAAGAGGTAAAGAGTTTCTGCTACCTAGAAAACTAAATAACGCAAGATGGGAAAAGCGCAAAAATATGGTCGTGCTACATTTAACAAGAAAAAGCAACTACTGTGTTCAAAGACAATAAACATAGAAACAAGGAAAAGATTGCTTAAAACATATGTGTGGAGCACAGCACTGTACGGCTGCCAAGCCTGGACAGTAGGAGAAGCGGACAAGAAAAAGGTAGAAGCCTTTGAAATGTGGTATTACAGATGTATGATGTAGATATCCTAGACAGACAAAGTTAAGAACAAAGAGGTACTAAAAATGGTAGGGAAAAAAGAAATATGTGAATAACGGTAAAAAATAGGAGAGATAGGCCACATACTACGGCATGAGGAAATAGTGCGGAATATTTTAGAAGCAAAGATAGGAAAAAAGTGAAGTAGAGGTAGACCTATGTTAGACTACTGCACACAGATATGAAAGATATAGGCTGTAAAAATTTCAGGGAAATGTGTAGGCTAGCTCAGAATAGAAATCAGTGGAGGTACGCATCCAACCAGTCCCAAAATGGATAAACTAATGATGGAAAAAGTAACTGTACTTAAACATGATGATTATTATAAGCAACTACAAGTATTGGTTGTGCAATATTTTTGAATAATGTCAATTGTGTGAAAGGATTTACTGAAAAACTATTAATTCGCCAATTGTCTAAGTGTTAGGGGATCTTGGCAGCCACAGGCTGCTTAATCTCTTTCACTGAGTCTCGTTGAAATGGGCATAAAATTACAAAACAATAGAAAGGGAACCGAGCTGTATACAGGCTTTGTGAGAATTTCAGGGAACTGTGTAGACTAGCTCAGAATATATATAATTGCAGGTACGTGTCCAACCAGTTTTGAGACGGAAAACGTAATGACGCAAAAATAAGCGCAGATAAATCTGATGATTATTATAAACAACTACAGGTGTTGGTTGTGAAATATCTGCAACTAATGTTGACTGTGCGAAAAAATATATTGAAAAAAATATTAAATCGGCAAATGTTCAAGTGCTGGGGGAACTTGGCAGCCACAAGCTGCTTACCCCCCTTCACAACCACTGAATACCGGAGAATTAGAACTGCACTTAACAAGAAAGAACAGCACCTATGATAAAAGACAACAAACATAGAAACAAAAAGAAAATTGTTGAAAGCATATGTATGGAGCACTGCACAGTATGCCTATGAAATTCGGGCAGTAGCAAAAGCAGACAGAAGGACGATAGTAGCCTTTTGAAATGTTGTGCTTCAGATGTATAAGGATGATAGCATGGACAGACAAAGTTAATAACAAATAGGTTATAGAAATATTAGGGGAACAAGGATATCTGTGGAAAAAAATAGGAGAAATAAAAAGGCAGAATATGTTCTATGGCATTTTTGGGGAATATGGGATATATTACAAGCAGAGATAGGAAAAAAGAGGTAGATGTAGACCTAGATCAGATAGTTATAAATGCAGACTGTGCAAATTTCAGGGAAATGCGTAGGTGGGTTCAGAATACCAAACAATGATGGTACGCGTCTAACCTGTTCCAGGACTGAAGACCTAGTGATGATGATGAGTAACAATAAGCTTTTTATTATATGATTTATCTTTTTTCAGCAACAAATGGTAAATGTTTAGCATTTTAATAATATCGCGTTATGTGATTAGCTTGTTGTTTCAATTCAAACACAAATGTCGTTCAAGAAATAGTTTTCATTATTATATAGTCCATCAATAATATTTAATTAATTTATTTATTAGCAATTTTCTTATATTAATTTCGCCAAAATACAAAACATTACGATATTTTGATCTTGTCTATCTTCTTCAAAATTGAAAATATTATACTAATCTTTGATACCGTTATTTTATTAATTTTGAAAGATTAAATACGATAAAAAAATGAAAGCAGATAACGAAAATCAAAAGAGCATTATAAAGAAATTTGTTATATCAGATTCTACCGCAGAAATTTCTTATGGTCTTACGGATACGAGTTACGAATTAACATCAAATGCGGCAAAAAAATTCACCGGTAGCAGCAGCAGACATCGACCTTCTGGTGGAGCATTGGAAAATCGAATGTAGGGTTACAATAAAGTCAGGCGGCTACGTGGATTAGATAGGTTGGCGTATGACTACTGATGTCAAGGTTCCGGTCTCCAGTCTCGACACGGGGCAGCTTGAAAAATGTTAGGCGAGCATTTTTCACAAAAATACAATTTCACCTGCAAACCATCGAGTAGGCCCAAATGTGTACATTTCGCCCCACCTTGTACTATGATTTAAAAATAAATTTCAGTTGTGTTTCTTCAGACCTAAAACGCAATTGCCTGTAATGAGGTAAGCATTTTATAAAAAACATTAACCCAGGTGGTATTGCTCAAATTGT
This sequence comes from Platerodrilus igneus, assembly GCA_036346225.1. Taxonomy (NCBI): domain Eukaryota; kingdom Metazoa; phylum Arthropoda; class Insecta; order Coleoptera; family Lycidae; genus Platerodrilus; species Platerodrilus igneus. The sequence continues at coordinate 747,747 of JARFIW010001015.1, forward strand.
GTTTTTTTTTTAAATTTACACTATGTTATTGTAATTCATATAAATAATACTATACTTCCTAATATGCGTACCTGATTGTATTTCTTTTTATGTCATATATTTATTTAACTCAAAATGCGCATTTTAGTTTATGATTCGGGGTGCATTTATATTGACCCGCCGCTTATACAGCTTTAAGTAATTGCATCGAAAAAATAGTAACAACGCGCACTAAGCATGTGGTAAACGCCTTCCTGTAGAAACGTAGAACTCTTTTCAACAATTGCCGATTGCGATTACTCAAATTAAAAACGCCTCAACATGAATAACTCTGAAAACTATGTTATTCATGTTTGAAGAATAAGCTCAGTGATAAGAGTAATAAAAATGCAATACATGCCAATTTGTTTTTGTTTAAAGTCGATGATATTTAGCAAAATTCAGAGGTCCTTACCAAAATCTTCTTAAAGAGAGTATAATAATTTATTTAGCTTTACGGTGTAATATAGAAACATACTAGCTATAGAAAGGACCAAATACATAATTTTTGCAAACCTAAAAAACATTGATACAGTTAATTAGAATACCCTAATTAGTATATCAACAGAAGTGGGGCCAATAATGAGAAAATAATAAAAAACAAGTGTTAGACGGATATCGGGAATCAATAAATAAGATTAAAGAGAATTCAAAAGTTACAATTAAAATATAAAGACAAACAATTTAATTGCGAATGATGTAATGCGAACAAAAACGACTTAGAGATATCATTGTATAGCACGGACAAAATATTTAATAGAAATTTTCAGATTAAGATTAATTTTTATTAAACTTAATTTGGAAGTAGCTTCTGCAAAACCAAAATAATAAAATGTAAGAAAAAAAGAACTGAGGTTAGCAAAACAATGGTACAATACACAAGACGAAAGATATATGATTATTCTTGGGAACAAAATTGTGAAAGATGATTGCGATAGACACGACAAAAAGTACTATAGCAAAAGCAAAACAAATTCTTTGAAGAAAATTAACATTAGTAGTTCAAAAACGGACAAAACGGTTAAGCTCGTCGTGAAACGCCCAGTATAGAGTATAGTTTCTAGTGCTGTTTTAATAAATCTTCTTTCATATTCCTCTTAGTCAACACAAATTTTATCTTCGGTGATTAATAACTCAATAATTTGGAAGAACATACGAATATACCCTCCATAAGAACTTTTCTGCAATCTATGACATTTCTGTTTTGCACATCTGATCGCGTATTTCATCTAAATAGAATACTGGTTTGTCTTCACTTCAATAGTTTTTAACGGCAACAAATACTTCCACCGCTAATATACCATGTCTATATCGTCATAAGTTCTGCTTCCAATGCAACTTAAAAAATATGTTTAAATCAATGTAAGCTTCAAGAATACTATGGGCTGTTTGTTAATAATGATGTAAAACACAATTAATAAATAACATAAAGTAGCGAAAACTAGTAAGAGTTTTATATGAAGCGACTGCATCGACAAATAAACAGAAAAATCGAGATTAACTAAAAAGTTGATGCAAATCAAAGAAGACTTACAATTGCTAAGGCTTTGCAAAGACCAAATCAACAAAAATGGCAGCTACAGAATCTCAATAATTCCATTAAAACATTTGTGATACGTATTTATAATCTGCTGATAGGCAACGGCAGACATTCGTACGCCAACGTAGAATCCAACAATGTGGGTAGGTATCAGAAATACACAGTAAGACCTACTGGAACAAGCACTTTTCGGATGGACAAGAATATCGCAAGGTAAGTTGTGGCTATTATTCAAGCAATGCCAGCTGTGCATAGAGTAGGCAAGTGCGAAACAAAATACAAATGTGATTACATATATTTACAAGGTTTAATTTTTATTTAATAGATATTAGTTTCAGGTTAAGTAAAATAGAAAAATTTGCACCGAGATAGCAGATGCGCTCGTCCAAAACCATTTACAAGTATCGGTAATCAATGGGTACAGCAAAAAACATCAGAATTGTTAGTGTTGTCTCTGACATTCCAGTCGTATATTAACAAACTTAAACATTTCAGTTAGTTTTATTTCTTTTTAAACCATAAGCTTCCATGGAAAACATTGTATTTCTACTAATACCAATAAGATTTTTGTTCCTTACTTGAGTTTCCTCGCTAGAGTTACTTAATGCTATCGGTATATACATAATAATATTAGACTTTAAACATTTGCAAGATGATATGCCACCGAATTTAATACCATTGTCTAGAGGCATTCATATTTTCGGAGAGATATCGGTTTTGGGCTAAATGAATAAAGCTCTTGCACACACATTCCTATTACAATTGATGCTGATAAGCAGTCTTGTAAGAACATTTATGTGTAACTATAACTTGCAGTGTGACTGACATAGGTGACGATTGAATTAGTGGTTCATGGCATATTGAGAAATAGTAATAATGTAGTTTAAAATATTTGCTACTACAAATCCGAGGTGCTATCAGAAAGTTCTCGGACCAAGTCTAATAATTTCTTTTTGTTTACCTAACTCATTAACAGCTCCAATCTCCTTGAAAGTAGTGTCATTGCAAATCATTATAACACATCCAGCGCTTGTTTCATGTACGGAAAGTGTTAAAAAAGATAATTTTCCTGAAGGCTCTCAATTACTTCCTGCGATTTGTTCCGAATATCTTCTACTGTGTCAAGATGATGTCCCTTCATGTAAATATTGACTTTCGGTAACAGAGCAAAGTCAATGGGTGCTAAGTCTGGCGAATACGAAGACTGTGAGATGGTGGTCATATTGTTTTTGAGAAAAACCTATTGTTTTAGTAAAGCGTGAGAAGTTTCATTGTCGTGATACAATAGCCCGTTTTGATATTTACACAATTTGGGCCTTCTCCGTCGTATACTTTCTCTCAACCGCTTCAAAACGCCACAATATACATCTGAGCTTACTGTATCCCTAACTGGTACCAAGTCGCGATGGACAATGCGTTTAATGTCGAAAAATACGATGAGCATGGTTCATGTTGTACTTCTGATCTGACCAGTCGAAGTATTTTCGATCTCACTGATGGTGGACTTTTTCATGTTACAGCTGCTGTTTTGGTTCTGGATTACAGCCATTATAGTAAATGAGTTGTCGAATCCTTTCAATATTTTTCATCTGTTTTTCGTGATAGGTCGTCCTGAATGATGATCAACTTCAAGTGAAATTCAACCGACACGAGCGTACCACTCAAAAACCTGTTCTGTTTAGGGATTGTTTTTCAAAAGCTTTCGGGAGCATTACTAAAGTTTCAGTTGCCGATTTACCAAATTTAAAACAAAACTTAATGCAAGCTCGTCGCTTGAATTTATCAGTCATCATAAAATACACAACTGGACATTAACACGCGATTAGAAAACACAACGCGTACACTGAACACGACTTCCAAACACAACGTAACACCGATTCGTTAGATGTTACGTTCACGGTCGCTTGCGTGCCGCGCCCGCTTGTAAATTCACGTCCAACAGTCGTAACGAGTACAGTCAGCGAACATTCTGAAGGCACCTCGTATATGATCAAAAAACCGCCACTTGCATTTTATGAATAAACCTCACCATGCCCAAAACTTCGAAAACAAAGGTGATTGTATTTGTGCACAAGTTTGCCAATATATTACCGTACAATATCTGCGTTACAGTTTTGAGATAAAATTCAATTAAGAGGACAATGCTCCTCTAATTATTAACATTGGTGATGGTGATGACAGTGAAGCAGATTTTCAATTCAATTAAAGAAACTTTTTACCCGATTGATATAGCGTTAATTCTATGTATAATAAACAAGTATAACTACATATGTTTTAATGTTAAATTACAAGCTATTAAACTCTGCTGTGTCTTCTAGAAGAATATTTTATAAGAAAATCATAATTATATACATCTTTGTGTAATTAATAGTGTAATTTATAATTCAATAACATAGCCTCTTAGATAACTGTGGCTATTAGTCTGTCTTGTAAAATATGCATATGGCTATAAAATTAAAATCCATAGAAACTAGCAACTATATTTAAAATATGATCAGTAGTAAAAATTTACAGGTTAATATTTATTATTAATTTAAAGAGTTTAACTGCAATATTGTCACTATAAAATCATTATATGAATATATCTGTAAAAGTCATAGATAAGATTTCTTCGCTTATTATTAAATATTTTCAACCTCCGTATTCTATCGAGAGCGTTATAATACTCACGTGACAATAGTTTTTGGTAGTGGCAATGTCGCCAGTGTATGACGTCACAAATATTGATGACGCAGTCTATTAAGAAATGCGAGAACTATAGCTTAGAACCGTTGGCCTATTTAAAGCTGTAAGCATAAAAATTTTTTTTTTGTTATAAAACTTCCCGAAATGAGTTGTAAGACATTCTACGTTGGTAAAATAAGTATAAAAAATTTGGTACATTCTGAAATAAAATTTTTTTCAAATTAATCGTGTTGTCTTCATAAAAATTCAAGTACTATCACACACGTGGATCAACCAAAGTTATTTTTAGAATGGTATGTTAATGCCTCTGGAAAATTAGGAAAGCACCGCATTCAACATAAATAACAAAAAATGTCCAGTGTTAAATTACTGGTTTACAATAAATATACAAATACTACAATGAAATTACTCAAAATTATAATATATAATTAGATTGTTATTTAAAAATAACACGGTACGCCTCCAATGCTTTCACTTGAAATTCTTGTCTAATTATTTAAATTTTTCTTAAGGTCACGTTAATTAAGATTGTTTGTTAGCGATATAAGTATTTAAAAATCCTTGCTTATAAACATATTTCTTGACTTTTTATTGTTTACAAAACTAGCAAAACCCTTCGACTGAGAATGATTAAATTATTCAGTTAGGGGTGGATCGCTATAGGTAGCATTTGTAGTTGTTACAATATGATACTGTGAAAGATGAGTATCTGATACAAGTGTTGGATACTTCTGTCAATTAATTAACGGCTAAAATTCCTATTCGTGGTTGTTAGTAACTACCAAGCAAAATACAAACCCATACCACTGTACGCCTCTACTTGCAATAGAAATAGGTAACTTCTAATCATTGTCAATAAAGATTGTAGTTTGTAGAAAATCTATTTTCAACTGTGATTTAAATGCTTCTCATAAAATAAACCTGTTATCCATTCTTTTGAAAGGCACTTTTACTTTATTAATTCTGGACAAATTGCTGGAATTTAGAAACTTCAGTTTAGTTAGAGCTTTGGTTCAAACTGAGTAAGTTATTTTATGGGACCTTCCAATGAAAATGTGAGTATCATGCTTGTTAATACAAGTACCCTTTGCTATACTATAGGAAATGAAAACGTAATTTATGCTAACTTTTTTTAGATACCTACATTTTTCTGAATACATCTAAGTAGCTTTAACCGCATACAAAATGGAAGCGCTATTTGAAGTAACGTTCACTACACGATCATGACTTCGGTTACGATTCACCTTGGCACTCGCCTTTCTGCGCGCAACTTTAATTACGACCAATAGCCGTTTGGTGAATATGAGCCATTTGCTTTCTATCTTACCGTGTCCTTTTCCTTGCCTGGCTACCTCTGCGGAAAATATGTTGTGGAATTTATCAAGAAGAAATGAAACAGAAATTTAAGAAACATCTATGAACAATCTTCTATGCATTCAAAAACATATTTCTTTTATACACATTATCTAAGGAATCTCTTATGCTTATAAAATCAATTTATAGCTTAAGCTTAGACGGAAAATTTTCCTAATGATTACTTACTCATTAAAATCATCTTCACCTAATTCTTGTTAACAAATGCAGAAATCAAACATCTCATGTTAATCACAAAAATTCTCCTTAAAATTCTCAGGATAATTTACCTATCCGTATTACCTCGGTTGTCAGTGTAGTTGGCCAACAACGTTGGGCAGAAAATTCTGTAAATAGTCAAACGCTTCGAGTTCTGAAATTATCCCTTGACGAATAATTTTTATAAAATTAAAATCTCATTCTAGCTTAATTTACTCAAATATCTTAATAGGTTGCAAAGAACAAAATTATACTTGTAGTTGGTATTGTCAAATACTTCTTTATAACGCTTATAAAAATATCATTTCCCTTGTACTTAACGACATTGAATACTTCCTGGTTCCTTTCAGATTTCCATTTCTAATCAATCTTGACGTGGAAATATCAGCTCGCAAAGTGGATTCATTTTTAATACATTAAAATTAGCAGTTAACCTTTTAACAAGATTATTTATATTAATGTTGTAAGTCTTCGTTATACTTTATCAAATAATTCCACTTCAAAACTTATATGTTACTTGTGGGACGCTAATAGAATAGATTACAAATTATTGGAAATGTATATGTTGCATCTCGTAAACTGAATTAAAGAATGAATGTTTAGTCGAAACTTGCAGGTTGCTTGACGTTAGAAAGAATGACTTCATTCTAATTCATTTCCGTTTTACGCACTAAAACAAACTCAATAGGTCATCTTCTCGATTCTTCTGGGTTCTATTTCGAAACATTAGTTACTGGATGATGTAATATTTATCATGATTTCGCTATAGTATGAAGTTAGCGTAGACGTAAAAATCTTCCATACAATTTTAATGAACGAAACGGATCGCTGCTATCTTTCTCTCAGAGCTATTAAAATCGTCCTCTTACCTATTTTTATGACCTTGTGATAATAGCGCTTCCTTAAATTGGGACGTTTATTCATCGACTGCAAATAATTAGCTTGATTAATAGCTTTTATAACATTTCTTTTATTAAGTAACGTAAATGCTCAAACATTCTGGATTATTGATCTTTTCATAATGCTCTAAAACTTGTTTTACGCGTTTTACACACGGAAAATATGCTTTGCTTTATAAAGTTGTCTAATTGATATTTTTTAAACGCGTTCTACGGTAAAGGCACCGAAAACTTTCACGAAAAAAGAATAATTATTTACACACGGCTGATAATAAATTCTTTTATTTTCACGTATTTAAAAGTTGGGCTTCGTTCCTAAATGCTTCATTTAAAATAAAATCTAGGTTTAATGGTATCTCTCAGGAGTAATGAATTAACATAAACAGCGAATTTAAAATTGGACTTTGTACTTAAACAGTATGTATCCTTAAAGAGTATTATTTCACATGAGAATTTTATTTTATATGCTAATGGAATACGCTTATACGTTTATACAAGATGAAATTTAAATATTGGGAAATTTTAATTTTTTCCGTTTTTGGGAGGGTATTTTCACATAATTTGGCGTTGAATGACCTCTCGTGACCTCATTCTAACATCAATATTATATATATATTGCTGTGATAAGGGGTTGTTTAAGGGTGTACTTTATAGTAAATGAAGTTTAGGAATTAGAAATTATAATAGGAAGCAGAAAACTGCAGTTATGTAATAGAAAATTGAGAAATGGAGATAGTTTGTAAATAGTAAGCAGTCAACACCCTGTATATAAAGTATAAGTAGTTTTAAGCGACGCAAATAGACACAGTAAGACGCATAGTTAGCGTAGAAACAAGGAATACATGCATTAGGTAAATAGTAAATATTTAACACCCTATAGATAGAGTTTTAGTTAATTTAGGCAATGCAAATAATGATATTTTTCAGTAGAAGCACGCGTATTTATAAGTAAACATAATAAAGTGTAATTAAACACGCATTCAAAAGAGTTCCAATCAATTAGGTTAATACGGAGATAAGGAATAGAGCTTCGAGAAGCATAGTGTAAATGTGTACAAGTAGTTAATAATTGTGATAAAGAAAGGTGATTAAAAATTGCGTAAATAACAGGCAGATATGAAAATTAAAAGTCGAATTGCATCAGTTGTTTATGTACAACATGGAAAAGCGATTAGATTCGTCAAAACACTGCATGTTTGATAACGAGGCACATGCGAGCAGGCCACAATTATTTGAAGACATAGAAAATTACATCAGAAACTACTTTAAATGCAAAGATTGGATTGGTTAAAATTAGCGACGAGCGTGTAGGCCATACCCACTGACGGAGTAGGAGATGAATGACATATTAATAGGGACAGTAATAAACGAACTCAGTTTTCAACTCAACAAAGGCCGAGGTGCGCCACTCTGAAACAAAGTGTGATACGTAATAATAATTTAAAGTGAAAAGTTGTATTAGTGCGACTAAGATGAAAATTATGATTGCCGATTAAACGTAAATAGATTTTGGGGAATTTATTTAAACTAAAATAATAATAATAATAATAGGGCTCTAAGTTCGGGGAGAATAGATGGTTTTCTAAGTCCGGGGAATATAAACTACAAATTCCAAGTTCGGGGAGAAGAATAATAATACAATTTTTAAGTTCGGGGGAATAGATGGTATTCTAAGTCTAGGGAAATTGATGAGAAGAAATTCTGAGAAGAAGTAATAAATCGAAATGATGTAACGTATTTTTCTAGTTTTCTAGCCCAATAAAATAATAATAAAACAGCTATATTTTAAAGCATTTAATTTGTGAATTATCAACCAATAAAGATTAATGTATAATGTTCATAATAACACATAGATTCTAGAAAATATATACTCTGAAGTTTGTTACCAAGCGCTGTCAACTTGAGGATCGGCACTTTATTCCCAACGTCCAAGAGTGCAAGTCGCTTTTTGTAGACGATATAAAGTCAAGATGGCCCGGCTAAAACACGTGGCGTCTAATAAAGTCAAGAATAAAACGTAAAGAACAATAGATTCTTACGGTCTAGAGGTTGAGCCTAACAGCGGTCGCGTGGGCACGAGTTTTGATAAGCCTCGCTTCACATAAGTTAGTTGATCCCTACAGGCCTGAGAATATGGAACGATTATAGGACATCATTTAAGACATGCAATATCTTACGGACATATCTACAACAACAATTTTCGATATTAAATTATAATAAATCTTCGTCGCAGTAAATTTAAAGCAAGCAGTTATGGTTTCGTTCTATTTAATTAACTATGCAGTATAGCAATTGTTTATTCTACAAAGAATCCCAATACTCCAGACTTACCGATGACTAATATCAACTGGATACTACGCTGGAAAGGTACAACCGCTGACGTCAAGGTTTTGCACCTGCAGTTTATTTGGATGCACGTGAGTGTTTGAAACTTTCCATAGCTTTGAAACTATAGTAAATTATTATGAAATATCCTACGTTGATTATTAGAGTAATGAAAATATAAAGTAGTTTTTTGAAGTTAGTAACAACAACGAATAAGTATCTAGTTTGTCAGTTGTTTGTACACGCATTCAATCAATGTGTTTTAAGATATTTAGAATGACAACTTATGTCAGATAAAAAATAGTATAGATTCTGTTTTCTAATCTAGACGCCAGATGCAGTATTGGTATAATGTTACATTTTGTTTAAAGACAGTCAGGTCATGTAAAAGCTCTTTCATTGGTGTAGAAATTCGCGTGTTTTTTTAGTAGATTACAGTTAAATTTGAGTATTTGCATTTTACAATCGCTGCTTTTGACGATCAATCTTTGTTGTAATAGTCAATGAAGTACTTCAATGATTAAAGAAAAATAAAATTATGTGTTATGAACAAATAATATATTACATGTTTATTTAACTAATTCTTATAAAAATGATCCATTTATATATATATATATATATATATATATATATATATATATATCTATTTTGAATGTTAAATATCACTAAAATTTTTATAAAAAATATGACAAGAACATAATCCTATATATTGCAGTCACCTGTATATAATCAAACTTTTATATAAATAGAATTCCTTTTGTTTCTTTTGAAAGACGTTTTATTATTCAACATTTAAATAAAAAAAAAAAGGAAACTAGAGCAAGTCCTCCTTAAGTAAAAAGGGTGTGTAATGAAACTAAATTCGTTTAATATATTACAGATGTTTAAATTCACTTATTCTATTTTTGGCATATGCTTTTGAGGACACAAATGGTGTCCATATGGTGTTTTGTTTGTTCACAGGTAAAGCTGAGACATCTGTTTGACATCTGGTGGTTGAAGTTTTGGTAAGTGTGTCCGAAAGAGTGAAATTCAAGTTTTATGGCTATGTTAGTGGTGTTAAGATAAGGTTTCCGCATTCCCTTATACAAACACAGTTAAATTTTGTTGGCAATTATATTAAAAAATACGGTGGCGCTTATTAAAGGTGTTTTGGTCTATTATTCACCCATGACCCATGCTCATGATCTACCCAGAGCTAACACTCTACTAGCCGTTTAAACCTTAAGAGTTTTCTTTGACTAAAGCCATTTTCCATCCGACATTACCTTGGGCTTAAAAATAAAAAGAAGAAATTCTCGACCTAGTGATATCAGATTAATGTATAGAAAATAGAGAGGTTTGGTATATAGCTGATAGTCACGAGGATAAAGAGTAATAAACTTACATAAAGTTTAATTACCATTTTACAATACAATGAGACGACAATAATTTGGGGTACATAAGTCTAAATTTAATAATGGTAGTCCAGAGGGTGATAACAATAATTTAAATGCAATGGTTCAAGCGTGTGGATAGACAATATTTCGAATGGGCATGTAATTATTATAAATTGGGGGGAAAATAATTTTTATCCAAATGGATGGTAGAATGCATGGAAAATATTAGCTGATAATGGATGCGTCAATTGCGAGAAGGAAATAGCGAAAATATAGGCCCGGTTAGATTGTTAGTTATAAGACATTATTTTCTATTTTTTTTATTTGAATATTGAATTTGCTTAATATAAATGAATGTGACGAAGTCAACAAAACAGAGGACTTGCATACGTATAAAGTGCGTTATATGACAAGAGGTTTTGAACGTTCCACACTTCTTTTTATAAAAATAATAGGTTTTTTGGTGACTTTAGATTTGATTAAAAAGTATATGATTTTTGATAAATGAGATTTACAACATTAATTAATTTAAAAGTGTATTTAAAATAATTTACAAAAACTACATAATATTTGTTTCATTATATTGAATTAACTTCATTTTATAATTCTAAATAAATGCTAGTCCAGGTCATAAGTTAAAGGTAATGGGAGTGATTTGATAATTTAAACAATAAAGGAGGAGCTATAAGTTGAATACGCCATTGATAACGAGTAAGGCGGTAACATATCAAATTTTGTTATTGGTCGACAAGGTCGAGACAAGATAAAATCCAGTTAAGTTCCTGGAGGGAGTTCATAGCAATATTTATATGACAGCCCAACGTCCGAGATTGATAAATCCAGTTAATACATAGCAATATTTATATGTCGACCAAATGATGGGGCACGAATAATTTTGGGAGCATAGCATATATATATATATATATATATATATATATATATATATACATATATATATATATATATATATATATATCTAACTTTGAAAGATTTTGATCCTAATCATAAAATTATTAAAAACAATTGGAAAATGTATGAATTCAGAACAATTAGTACAATCATTTTGTAGTTTTACCTAGAAAATTTTCCCGCAGTTTTGGAAATTGGTATTTTAAAGATTTCGAAAATGGCGCTTAATAGCAGTTTTTTATAATATCTCCTTTCCTACTCATTTTAGGATCAAAACTTTTATATACAAAATTTAACTAGAGATAATTTCCTACAATTTATGTATTAACAATTTTTTTTGTAAAATCAATAGTTTTGGAGTATGCGCGCCGCAAAGTATACTTCAGTATGCTTTTTGGTTAAAAAACTTATATCCACACCACCTTGAGGCAGAGTAGGCGGCGCGTTTTTTATCCTGGTGTCCCCGTAGGCCTAATCCACATGTATTGCACAATTTCGAAATTTAGAGCAATATTCTTTGCTGTTCCTGATGGACCAGGCGTTGCAAGTTCGTCTTCGGTATTGATCGAGACGTCACAGACCAAAATTTCATCCGCATCATCTGCGATGGGATTATCAGACTCATCACAATCCTCTTCGTTTTCAATTCCATCATACGTTTGCTCAAAAGTAGTCTCCGTTTCTTCCTCTTCATCGCTATCATATGATAGAATTTGCAAATTATTACAAGCACCACTACAGTGCATGTATATACCGGAGCATTTTTATCCAGCTTTTCTGCATCCACAGGCTTTCTGGCATCTCTTTTTGCAATTACAAGAAATAAGTTTGAATAAGGTTTCTGAAGCTGGGGGTTCGAGTGTCGTTACAGGAATTAGCCCACTTTTATTTCTGTTCCATCCCCATTACTCTGCATTTTGTTCATTTCCATACCACTGCTGAACCTGATGATAGGTTTGGAATAAAAGTTGTCGCGCTGCTGCTTCTGTTGGTGTTAGCGCCACAATATTGAATTTACTTTTGTATGCGGATTTTCTGAAACATGCATATCTATAGACGTTTAAAGGCATGCTTTTCTTACTTTTCACATCGCTATATAATCGTATAATTAAAAAAAGAAGCGTTCTCCAGCTTTAGTAATGATCTCTGGATCAGCATTTGAATTTTTAAATACCCGAATAACTTCGTTTAAATTTGGATTTTTTCGGAGTACATTAATAAATTTAATTTTTCCTTGATTGAAGAGTGCACATGTTGTATCACAGCCACTGAAGGCATGCAAGAATAAAATATGATCTGTGGCTGGTTTATCTATGATACGTGCAGTTGAATATATTTGTTGCGAAATTTTTCCTTTCCTTGGTTTCATAATATACACGTTTGATCGCGTAGATAGAGCTGTCAAAAGAATAAGAAAATCTACATCTTCGCCGACAACTATTACGTTATCGAATGCTGGTGAAACTCTTATTGCGGTATTGTGCTACTGTGTATCAGCTGCGACCAAATCATTAATATGCTCAAGACGTTCAACAGTTACTCGATCCCAATCATCATTACGAACTCTAGCAAGTTCTGAAATACTATTTTTTATCAATAACTTATGTACACAATGTTTTTGTTTTGCTATAAACTCTACTGTTATCTCTGCAGTGCATAAAAAACAATGGTCTTTGAATGAGAATGTTGGCTGCGAGGATTGCAGTAGTGGTTGAGAAGTCGTGACATCGTTTCCTCTACGCAATGATGCAGCGATTAACTTTTCGTTATTATATCGTTTTCGACATACATCATGAACCATTATCGATCTTAGTTCCTCCAAAAGTTTAACCTTATTGTCCTTTCTTTTAATACCTGACTTACGAAAAGTCTCCAATCATTTTTCCTTTACTTCGATTATTTTACCGGCAGATATTTCGCAGAAGGTCGAGAGAGGGGCCCGACACAAAGTCGACGCATTCCCTTATACCTGTTTTTATTATACCAGCAACGCATAGTAAAATATTTTTCGTAAAATATACAAAAAACACGTGGTGTAGATAAATAATAGTATGCGGCGCACGTGCGCTAAAACTATTGATTTAACAAAAAAAATTGGTAATACATAAATTGTAGGAAATTATTTCTAGTTAAATTTTATATATAAATATTTTTATCCTAAAATGAGTAGAACAGGAGATTTGATCAAAAATCTGCTATTAGGTGCCATTTTTCCAATATGGCGGTACGAGCGGCAAATATACGAGCTGACAAAGTTGTAATTCGGAAAGAACACATCTAAATCTATAAAATTACCAATTTTCAAAACTCCTGGAAAACTTTCCAGGTAACCTCTTTTTTTTTTCGAACCACATGAGTGTACTAAATAGTATCTAACGAACTAAATTACAATAATTGTTGTATGAAGTGGCTAGAGCGGCTCCGTGGCGTAGTGGTATGTGTGTGACTACTACGCCCAAGGTCCCGGGTTCGAATCCCGACACGGTCCGCTTGAAAAATGTTAGGCGAGCATTTTTCACAAAAATACACCCTCGTTCGGATGAGAGGTAAAATGGAGGTCCCGTGTGTGAGTGTTGTCACGCACGTTAAAGATCCCTACCTTGCTTGGAACAGCAAGGGTTCGGCAAAATTCAAAATTTTCCAGGTAACAAAAACTCGCTTCCTGGCCAGTGTAGTACCTTCGGGTGGAGCATTGGAAAATCACATGTAATGTATGAAGTGGCTGTAGCAATTTTCAAGTTGATACCTACACGCAATGGATTGTGGTTAAATATTGTCTCAAGGTACATAGTTTAGAAAAGACTTTGTGTGCCAACACAACGCTAAAAATAAGAAATAGTGCAATGATGGTGATAGGGATAGAAACAAATATAGCGAAGTAAATATATGCTTTAAATTCAAAATATACTAAATTGAGTCGCTATAAAAATCCTTATTTAAAAGATAATCTAAATCCTGTTATATTGGTAAGATACACATTTGGTTATCATACATAGTGATCGTTTTAGTTTTTAGATTAATTTTGAACATATTCACCGGATTAATGTGGCAGAAGCTTATAGTTTTTTACGTACATCAATAGAAAGCAAAGAGAAAGCATCGACACCTTACATGTGATTTTCTAATGCTCCACCCAAAGGTACTACATTGGCCAAGAAGCGAGTTTTTTTTACCTGGAAAATTTGGAATTTTTCCGAACCCTTGCTGTTCCAAGCAAGGTAGGGATCCCTAACATGCGTGACAACACACACACACGGGACCTCCATTTTACCTTTCATCCGAACGAGGGTGTATTTTTGTGGAAAATGCTCGTTTAACATTTTTCAAGCAGACCGTGTCGGGATTCGAACCCGGGACCTTGGGCGTAGTAGTCACACACAAACTACGCCACGGAGCCGCCCAGCATCTACACCGACTGAAAACTTACGACAAGTTGTTGCAAACGCACAGATTACTCCCACCGATAGGACAATACATATCAGATATGCATGATAAATGGAGGTAATAACAAATTTACGTACTGTTTTATTTTGTTAAAGTAGAATCTTTCTGTGCGAAAGAAAATTATGTGAACGAATAATTAAAAGGGTAACGCAAAAATTGTAAGAAAAAATTCCAAACTTTGTTGCAGGTGGATACACAATTAGTATTAGTGAACCTTTTCTGTTGTGTAATCCTGACTCCACTAATATTAAGAGCACATGAAATCCAATTTTCCAGTAAAATTGTTTTTATAGATTCTAGTGCATCATGCGATCAAAGTAGCTTTACTGTAACGTTTATCTTGCTGCAAGCAAAGTGGGTGGTGACCATTAGGATGTATAATCTATTATTATCAGACTGATAGATATTGCTTTCAGAAATTTAAATATCTCTTAGGAACTAAAGGAATAATTCTACAGAAAAGAATATCCTATGACGATTACGACGGACGACAGCCCAGCTGAACGAAATACATTAAATAACGTTTTTCAAAGTCAAAACATTACTTGGAGGTTGATATGAAAAACCTAAAATGGCATTGAAAAAAAAGATCGAAGATCATTGATGTTGCAATTTCGTGATGTTTTATACGCTAATAAATATCGATTGTAAACTTTTTAAAGAATATTTTTGTAACAATTCCATAACTATGAAGTACAAAAAGTATTTTGAGTATTTCTACCACATGTGTCAAAGAAGATCAGAAATAAGATATACACAAAAAATCATAATACAAATAATATAGTTGAAGTATCCATTCGAATATTCAAAGACCTAGCGTTACAAAGGTGCAAACCATTCAATGCTGCTGCTTTAGTGAATTTTGTGTATTTTTCGATGGAAGAGTTTTATAAACAGAAATTCATTAGCTTCGTAAATTCTGGACGAACAAAGCTGCAAGTTTATTTTTAAAAATTCTGTTACAAGTTTGCATTGCTCAAAGTAAGCAAAATCTCAGACGTCGAATTCGAAGTCAGTTCTTCCGATGAAGTGGTTTCATATACTGTAGATATTGCAAATGAACAGTGTGGTTGTTTCAAAAAGTAAGTGATAAATTTTGCAAACTTTTATGTGCGGAGAACAATAGTGGGGTTAACTTGTACAATAGTTCTAAGTTACTGTTCCAAGATCGGGTAGAGCTAGCGACTTTGGCTTTGGGAAATATCATAAACTAAGACTTTTTTATGAATATGGATAAAAATATAGTCGTCACCAATACCATTGAGGAAGATTTCGAAAACCAATGGTTGAAAAACTATTGAATATCGACTGAGCGACCAGAATAGTGCTCCAGAAAATCTTGAAATTGACATTGTTAATGAGAATGATGATAAGTACACAGAAAATTACCAAACAGAGATGAAAACTTTTAACAAAAGTTTAGAGAAACTATAATTTTGTAGTCATGTCCATCAAGCGAATACTGAAAAAACTGGTGCAATTGAACCGTAAAATAGAAAGTGTCAATAATAAAGAATCTTTCTTCATCTTATGTTCTGCGGTTGGAAACATAGAGAAAGATAGAAATATTAAAGTTCAACCAACTTCGATAGCTCTACGATCAAACAGAAGTTTTCATGCAGGAGCAAAACTATATAGACAGGTCGTCCTTCTTGTTGTAAACAGCCAAAGAAGAAAAGACGTAAAAGTAAGAGCTCTCTTACACAAATAAACTTTTTCAACACAACAAATGCTCTAAGTCATGAAAGTTTAGGACGTTAACATATGAATAACATATTTTAGATGGTTTCTAATAATGATTGATAAATTACATGATCATATTTTTAAGTTTCATAGTAAATACATTTGTACTATTGGTTTAATAGCAGCTATTGTTTTTATTTTCTTCCATAAAAAAATTATTTTATTACATAAATGAAAAATGCTTATGTAATCTTAATATAGCGCTATTTTTATATTTTTCATTTGATGAAAAAATCCGTCAAAATTAACTAAGAGAAGGGCGTTGAATAAGGCATTTTAATAAGTAAATCCAAAAGAGCTACTATTTGCCGCATCTACTTTTTGCCGTACGTGAACAATTTATGAGTTAAAATTGTATTTTATAAACAAGGATATTTTTAAAGCCTGCTTCGTTAAATATATATTCTTAGTTAATTTTGTCGTTATTTGTTTGGCAAATGAAAAATTAAAAAAAAAGTTTTCATAGTTGAATAAGCTTTTCACTTTATAAAATTCAGGGTGCTCAATATAAAACACA
Source organism: Platerodrilus igneus (assembly GCA_036346225.1). NCBI lineage: Eukaryota > Metazoa > Arthropoda > Insecta > Coleoptera > Lycidae > Platerodrilus > Platerodrilus igneus. Next base: position 764,778 of record JARFIW010001015.1, read on the forward strand.
ATTTAGGGGTTTGTAAACTTAAACCGCAAACCATACTATAAATTTTACGGTAGGCTTGTCATACAGCACAAACATTATACCGGAGGTCACCTACCAGGGTATTCAAATAGTGCATGTTGTGGGTCGCCTCCTTGTATGTACCCTGAAAAGGTCCGGTTTAATTTTAGTTTTTAAAAAATAATTTTTTGAGTAAATAACAATCTATGACCCATTCTTAAGAATCAGTTAAAATATTGTATGAAGTTGTGAATCGTTCTGTATATTATCAAGCCGTGCAGAGCACGTAGCACGAACATTTTTTAAGCAAAAAGATGTGACGTGAATAATATTTTTGACCGCTGCATTTGTATGCATGTGCTTATGCCGGTTGTCATGGGAACAACTCGAGCGCTCTGAGATTGTTCAGGATGTATTTATATATAAGTGAATAAAACTATACAACAATACACTAGACAACCAAGTGATTACCTGCGTAATAAAATATCTCAGGACAGAATTGCAAATATGGTAAAAATTTCAGTTGAAAATGAACAACTAAATAGCTGAAGTACCGAATCGACACCTAACCGTCTTAGATATTATTGATAAGTTTGATTACCTTAAGGATCTAAGAAAAGATCTTACGTGAAGAAATAAATGTTTTTCTAGTAAGTTTCAAGTTTAAAAATTCTTTGATGTAGGTGTGATTTCTTTAAAGTTGCTTCACCTCTGCAATCAGAAACCGCTACAGTTAAAACTACTGGTTCTATGTTACATCAGAGAAAAATTCTATCACGAAATCCAGGAATTCTGTGAAATACAACATTGTACAGTATTTTTGTTATAAACAATTCTGGGCTTCTCACCGATTATGCTATGGTAAGTAATAAACATGAAACAGTCTCCTGTTTTTCATATTGGGTAATGAAACCTGACGAGTTTATGTGAAATGTATTATGCCCTTTGATTCCATAAACTAGTCTCTTGTTTCTAAAATATTTAACTTAAATTTAAATATATTATCATGGTGTAGATGCGAGTGCAACAATTAAGAAAGTTTGCGAATTTCTGTTTAGATAGCATATTATTATCACCAGAGTGACATTGATGCCCTGCTAGTTCCGAAAATACTTGCTCTAAATTGTTGCATACAATTGTACCCTACTAAATATTTTCGTTCGTTTTAGAATTCTTTCTAAATATCCTCGCGCTTCCGCTTCGATATTTTGTGTAATTACCGGTTATAGAAGATACTCCTGATCACGCTTTATCATTTAATAAATCGATTTGTTCCTGTAAAACTCGTCCTAATATAATTGAAACAAGTATTTGTTCAGCACTCTGTAGAATGTTAGTAGTGTATTGTTTAAGTCAAAGTACCTCAATTTATCTTTATTGTTTGATCAATGCCGCGAATGTATTCGGTTATCTACAATCCTTGTTTTCAGAAAGAACACGTTCGCTTTATTTATGAGTAGTAATAAAGTTTGAATAGCATAAATTTTCTATAAATGTGATAAAAAAAGGCAATTGTAGTCGAACTTGCCGGTTTCCGTCATCTATTTATGCATTACAATGACTTTATAAGTATTCTTTTGACATGTATTATTCTAATATTTTAATCGATTATCATATTGTTTCCTAAACCGACTTTCACTTTGATACTGCCTTTCGTCGTCACAGCATGTGCTTTCTGCGTGGTTTATTCTATTACTCCAAAAACGATGCACGTCTTTCACGAGAAATTCATATCCTGGGTGCATCGCTCTTCCACGTAGGCCAAATTGTTTTCTTTCACGTAGACCCAAATGCACTTCTACGTAGGCCCAATTGTTCTTCTACTTAAGTCAAATTGCTTTTTTTACGTAGACCCAAATGCTTTTATATAGGCCCAATTGCTCTTTTGTGTAGACCCGTTGTTTAGATATGATTGCAACATCAACGAATCTGGCTACAGTTATGACGCTTCGTCAGTAAGCGAAGTTAAAATGTGTTGCAGGTTCACTTACACGGATTTAGCTGCAAGATAAGTATCTCAGCACGTGGAGGTATGTTACCTTGTTTTCTTTTTTTCCATATCAAGGAATTGTTGTTTATCAACATTTGATGTTGGCGCGTTAAAAACGATCATGCGTATTGCTATTAAAATCGCTCTAAATGTACTACGTTCAGGTTAAAAATGTTTGTGTACAAGAAATCCTAAGCTTTACTTTTTTGTTCATCACTTATTAGCTTCTTTTTACATGTGAAGCTACCAAATCCGCACTTAGTGGATCAATTATTAAAATATGTCCGTAAAGTAGAATTTTTTTTAAATAATAATTTTCTTACTTTTAGTTTATTGTAAATAAAAAACAATCGAGCAACGGCGATGTACTTTTTCTTGTCTATGTGAACCACCCCACTCTCCTTATTTGTAGTTAACCCGGTATTTCTAAATTTCCTTTATCTTTTATACGTGACCGTGTTTCGTGCGGACTCTCATTTCGCTTTCCTTTCTATTTCTGTCTGATCTGTGCGTTTTAATCTTACAAAAAAAATTAAATTAATATAAAAATCTAACAAATAGTCGTACCTAATATCAGTGCTCCTTACTTAGTTTATTAATTAAACTTTACGTTATCAAAGTCGTAATAAACTTGTCCTTTTAATTTACGCGAATGCGTCCTCTTCTGTTAAGTGAGTCCGGTCTTATCTTTTGTCTTCTATAACTTTTCCTTATAAATCGCTACCTCGGTGTAGGCGAAAAGTTAATTACAATTTTGGTGTGTGACAACATCCACAATCCAACAAATCAATTCTAAATGGCCCTTGAAGCTAGATTTAAATAAAATGAAACTGTAGATAAAAATGTAAATGGTTTCCACCAGATTCATCGATTACTTTAGTGCTCTTTGGGCGAATATTTGAAAATAAAAAGCTTCGTGCATCGAATAATTAGATTCTCTTCGCGTATTTTAAATATCATCCGAAAGCTTTGAGTTAATGGTTGCGTTATTTTAAAATTGGATTACCTCTCATAGGTATGTGGTCATAACGATAATTATAAAGCAGGTTGAACATTTCAGGTGCAAGGTAATTTTGCATTGTCGTCGATTGCCTCATTTATCAAGCCTCATCACCCGATCGAGACCGAACGCTTTGACATTCTTGTTTAAAAGTAGTTTACATTAAATTAATAATTAGGAACCTTAGAATTTACTAATAAACTACAATAAAAATTACCTGATACACGTATATGTTAACTGTGTAAAAAAATGTTGTCTTAATTTAGAACCGCCTATCACTAACAAGTGTGGACACATTTTTATTAGGTATAAGAGTTTAATCAGGCCATACAAAGTTGCCCTTAGGTGTCACACGTGTAGTATATAGTATTATCGTGTAAGTAAAAGCATAAGGGATGAACAATGAAATGCTTCGAACACCACCGTAGAGTTCTAGTAAACAACAAAAGCTAATAAATTAGGGTGCGCTTCCTGTTAACAACAACATTTGTATTGTTAAGCGAAATACACGTCGAACTGTGCATAATTAAATAGGGTTTATGCCATAACAGAATTGTAAGCTTATTCTAAATATGGATTGTGTAAAAGTTTGTTCGCCTTATAGCAATTTACGTAAAACTAAAATATAGCAGAAAGCAATTGAAAGATTAATCCAAAATTCCAAGACGGTTACCCATAAATCAATACTGTAAAAAACGGTACTGAAGAAACAGAGAAAACAGAAGCCAAATTAAAATCTGTTAAAATTGTATAAGAAAGAACCTTAAATATCGTTTAAGAAGCGCTATCAAAAGCGATTAATTTGAAAATTTACGCAAGTTGCAGAGTTTGATAAACCATGAATCAATAGATACTGTAATAATTTCTGTAATTGTTCATTATTTCCAATAAATACAAGTCTATTAATTATTCAAAACCACAAATATTTACAGTCTTGTTTAACTAGCTTAATCACTATCTGTACGCACTAATTCAATCTCCCCTGTAGGACAAATTAAACACTATTATAGCACTAATCTTATCACTAATTTATTTATATAACGCATTTATAACACATAAGCAAATATATCCTTACATTAATTTAAGTCCCTCTAACGTTTATTAGGATTGAATTCAAACCAAACTAAACTGTTCCAACTGGGTTCACACTTTTATACGTTAATCCTATATTCGAGTAATATGGATCAAATATCTAAAATGCGCGTCATAAAAACCCTTCCAGAACAACCCTGTTGCATTGCGATAGCCGTCAATCATCTTTCGTTATTGATAGACAGATAAGGCAACTTTAGTAAAAACTTAATAGCGCGCTTTCGAGAACGTTCTATATATTTTTTAATTACTGTTTCACTGCTACCCCTTGTAAAACTGTTCTGTCCCAGAACATTTTGCAAACCGGAAGTTGCAAGTCTTTGTGACGATAAGAACAACCTGAGCCATTTTTACATTTCCCATATTGATGGAGGTAGCAATCGACACGTAATAGCAGGTGCCTTCCCATTTGGGTAAAAGCCCCATACCAAGATTCGAACCCCGGTCTTCTGTAATAATACCTCCAGCACGTTTCGTACTACCCTCCAGTCCAATCTATTGAGCACACAACCAATCTTAAGGTATGACCAGCTTCTTTTCCCCAAACTTCATCATCTGGTCTTTGTGATTCCTACACATATCCAGGTAAATGGGTTTACATGGGAACAGTTGCATTATCACTAGGTAATAAATGTGACGACGTACATCTCCAAAGTGCAAAGTTTTGCCCACCTCTAGTTGTTGTTGGTAAAGCTAGTATAGACCACCAAATTTACTTTTGAACACACTAGCGATCCCTCGAGTCATATTGAGATACGCCGCTACGCAACGTGCAAGAGGGTATTTCGACGGCACATCAAATAGATCACTGTTAACCTCATCGGTAATCTCTTACCTCGCGTTGCTGGTACCTATGTATACGGACATGAACCATTCATAATTTGGGCCAGACCACGTTTCGTCTTCCTGGCTCACTACTCGTCTCACTTTATCAAACCCTCCGGCATTGTCGTAGTCGTCACTATCGTAAGGTGTCAGTCTGTTAACGTGCACCGCCACTGTTATGCCTTTTGAAAGCTTATAAATCCCATACACTACATCGTTTATTCGTCTCAGTACTTCCTAAAGACCCTTTCAATTTTCTTTTCTCCGTCAGGTATTGTACAATCATACGCCGCCCGCCGTTTGAAAACCGGATTCATGTGCCTTGATGTCATACCTGGTCTTTATACGGTCGCTCACAACCTGAACATGGTTTCTTACTTCTCCAGGGATGTCATGTATTTTCTGCTCGAGTTTCTCGACATAACTTTCACCTACAACGTCTTCTCCAGGTTTACTACCGAACGCAAGGTCACATGGTAAACGTGTCTCGGGTACAAACATAGCAAATGCACGAATCTGTCCAGTACTCTCGTGAACCGCAGATCGGTGGGCCAATAAAAATAAGTATCTATTGATTGAAGTCCCTTTGATGTTTAGGGATCGCCTTAGAGAGATACTTTCCTAAGGCGCGGTTCATGCGTTCTACTATATCATCCGATTGAGGGTGCAATGGTGTCATTCTGGCCTTTCTCATCACCAACAACCAACAAACATCTCGGAACAGCACCCACCCAAAAATTTGTGCCCTAGTCAACATGCAGCTCCAAAACGACAGAAAAGCTCTTTGACTAATATGTGAGAGACAATTGCTGCTTCCTTATTGAGTATGGAATACGCCGCAGTCCCTTTTGTAAAATAGTCCATAGCCACCGAGCTGTATTTATTTCCAGAGTCGGTTTCAGGGAACGGGCTTGTGATGTCAATTGAGACTCTCTGAAACAAGCTTCCTGCGTTGTACTATCTCATGAGCGCTTTCCAGTTACCCAAAGCTGTATATAACTGACACCTCCTGCATCATTCCCTGAGGTCTTCCTTGCAGCCTACCCAGTAAAATTTTTTACGGACTTTCCCAAGAGTCTACTTGCCCTCCCGATGTCCCATTGTGTACATATTCTAAAATTTCGGGCACCCGGTTCTTGGGAACCACCACCTGAGGGGTACTCACAAATCCACCTTTCTTTTTAGAGATCGCACCAATATCATCTTTACTAACTTCAAGGAATCCTATTGTGCCCAATACGACTTCTACGTGCTACTTGCGAGGCTAACATTCTGCCATGGTGGACGATGTCCTTAGATTTTCCTATTTATACTGATGCTTAGGTCTAAGTAATTCTCTTGATTGCTCCGCAGCTGCTGTTGTGGAATTAATTCGTTCTTCGATCTTCAGCACCTTTTCTTCTATTTTTCGCGAATTCTTTATAAACTTTTCTGAAAATCTCGCTTCTAGCTCATGCGGGCTTTCTAATAAATCTCTAGAAAATATGTCTTCCAATTTTTAGGTTTTCCGCGGTTTTTATAGTTTCTTGTTTAAATTCCTCTCTAAATTGGGTGTAATTTTCTATTAATCTTTCCTCAACCACTTTCCGTAAGGCTTTCTTGTAGACCGCCAATGGTCTGGTTCAGTTTTTCTGCAAGATCCTTTGTAGTTTTACAGAATTTTCCTGCATGCCTGACTTAAAATCCTTTAAATAGGAAAGGATTTTACTGTATGTTTTCTGTCGTTGACTACGAACGATAGACATGCAAAAGAAAACCGTTCAAATTCCTCTCTACACTACTAATGCACACACTTGACACCAGTGTAACGAACTCTCTAATTGTCCTTTATTTCCCATTAGCATACGTCTAATAATTATTCTTCACAACCACAAATATGTATAGAGTTTTGTTTACATTAACACTAGCTTAATCACTATTTGTAGGCAGTAATTTAATCTTCTAAATACGACTGATTAAACACTATTATAACACTAATGTAATCGTTAATTTATTCATATAACACGTTTATAACACATAAGCGAATTCACTTTTACATTAATTTTAAGTATATCAAACGTTTATTAGGATGGAATTCAAAAATAACTAAACTGTCGCAACAGAGTGCACACTTATATACGATAATCCTTGATGCTAGCAAAATAGAGAAAATAGATAAAATTTGCGTCATCAAACCTTTCGAAAACAACCCTATTGTAGTGCGATACCTGTTAATGATCCTTTGCTATCGGTAGACAGATATGAGGCCACTTTAGTAAAAACTGAATAAGCATCCTTTCGAGAACGTTCCATATATTTCTTAATTACTGTTACAATACTTATAAATACATTGGCTTCAGACTTTTAAAATATATTTGCCAAAAATGTACCTATTTCCGATCTGAAAGTTATATTTGATACTGCAAGCACTTCTAATTTTAATAATTTCAATTTGCAAAAATTATTTAGACAACGTTTCAATGTATCAATGGCTATCTGCGAAGATTTCCAGCTTCTCGTTGAAAAGTTAATTATTTCTTATAAGCATATAAATGATATTGAATCTTACTACACCTGCTGAAGCCCTATGTACAGCACGAAAGCAAGAGTTTTAAAATAACTTTTGATTTGCGATGCCTTTGAAAGCTGGCCTGCAAACATAACCTTAAGTTCCCCGAATGGACTGTATTTATAGTTGATCGTAGTGTCATCCTCAACTAAATATTGATTCTTCAACAAAACATCGAATGCTCACTGCGACACATGAAACAATGAAGCAACACTTATTGTACACTAATCCATAACGTTTAACTCTAAATGTTGTTTGTTGTTCGATGCTTGAATGGGACGAATACAACAAATGGATAGAATTGGCGGTCGGATCGGTTGTGGTGGGGAGTTAGTTAGGAAAAGAAAATAATTATGTACATGTATGACAGACAGGAATATGAAAATCTGTATGAAAGTAATACTTTATGAATGTTAAAAAATCTTTGGCAGCAGCACTCTGCATTAAAAACATTTTAATTAATTGAACCATTGTCTCGAAGATGCAAGTTTTAGCAAGCTGGAATATCTTATTCCATATATTCCATCAGTCGAACCGATTCATATTCTTTACATTTTTAGAGTTTGCAAAATGCACGAGTCGTTAATCCTGTGAATTCTCATATAGAATTAAGGGATCTGATTAATGAAGCAAAATATAATTGATTACCTTAAAGTAATTAGCTATTAGTTGTCAGATTTTGTTTTCTACTTCTTGCCCAAAAAAGTAGTAGTAGTAGTAGTAGTAATATAAAATAGTGTAAATCGCAAAATTCTTCTATAATCCCTTCTTGAAGGGATCTTAAAGAATTTAAGAAAAAGCAATGTAAAATTATACATCGCAGCACGATAATTTCTCATGCAGACACCTCTGAAAGATCTCGTACGTTAATTCAAATTTCGCTTTTTTAGGTAAACAAAAGCATTTATTGAGGTAACTTTTCTAAAACGCTGCAAGTGACTACTTCTGGCGGTAAAATAATCGTTTTCATCTATGAAAGTTCCTATAATTTTAAGGTGCCAGGTATTTTTAAATTAAAATTTCCAAGCAAAGTTAAATTTTGTAAAATTAATAAATAGTGTACAAAGTGTTTGAGCGAAAGCCATATAATTAAAAATTGTAAGCTCGACAGGAAATGTAGGTTCTGCTCGAAAAACCATAATACTTTCATACATATTGAAGTTTGAGTTGGTTCACCTTTGTCTAAAAGAACAAATAATAATAATTACAATATATCTCGCACCAGTTCTACATCACCGCATACGAGGGAAGTTCCTGCACATTTCATAACATATTTCCATACGGTATCGTATCGAATAATACGTATGTAGTGATGCTATGCCACGTTTGTTGAAGTCAGCGTGTATAATCCATCAGCTTTAAGTCATTTAATTTCATTACTACTTCCGCATCACTATCTATGACAAGATTGCTGCAGCCGTTGTTTCCATCCAAGATTATTCAGAAAGATAATGATAGCATGGAAACGTTCATGACCGAAAAGTAACGTCATAAATTAAGTTTCAGAAAGGAAGGGCTTGTATCATAGACAATTGTAAAATGTTGAATTTTTCTACAATATAGGACAAGGTTAATTGTTTAATTAGCCCGTCAGATTCTTATAAGACCGAATATGGAGTTAAATGGAAATTTAATTTCACAATTGTAATAATCTTTCTGCTACCCCTCTTGGAGTAAAAATCTTTTAACATATACAAGGGTTGAACTTACAACATCCACAATTCTATCAAACTAAGAAAGTAGAAACATTACTCAAAGTGGATATATTTGCACACCATAATTCTAAATTACTCTGCCTAAGTCGTCATCACAAACCTGTAGTTATAAGAAACACCTTATATTTAACTATCAACTGGTAAGATCGAATCACCTTCAAAATCTATTACGTCGTTATGTATGTTTATACAGACCTTATATCAAGTATCAGTAAATTCTCATCATCATTAGGTCTTCAGTCCTGAAACTGGTTAACCGCGTACCCTCATTGTTTCCTATTCTAAACTAACCTGCGCATTTCTCTGAAATTTGCACAGTCTGTATCTATCACTATCTGATCTAGGTCTTCATTTACCTCCTTTTTCCTATCTCTGCTTGTTATATATCCCATACTATTCTTCAAAAATGCCTTAGAACGTATTCTGCCCTTCTATTTCTCCTATTTTTTTCCACAGATATCCTTGTTCCCCTACTATTTCTATAACCTATTTGTTATTAGCTTTGTCTGTCCATGCTATCATCATCATCATACATCTGAAGCACAGCATTCCAAAAAGCTGCTACCGTTTTTCTGTCTGCTTTTCCTACTGCCCGTATTCCATAGGCATAATGTGTTGTGCTCCATATATATGCTTTCAACAATTCTCTTCTTGTTTCTAAGTTTGTTGTCTTTCATCATAGGCGCTGTTCTTTCTTGTTAGATGCAGTTCGGTCCCCTTCTATTGTTTTAAAATTATATATCCTATTTCACCGACATTCAGTGGTTGTGAAGAGAGGTAAACAGCCTATGGCTGCCAAGTTCCCCCAACACTTGAACATTTACCGATTTAATATTTTTTCTAATATATCTTTTCGCACGGTCAACATTAGTTGAAGATATTTCACAACCAACACCTGTAGTTCTTCATAATATTAGTCAGATTTATCTGCGCTTATCTTTCGTCATTAAATTTTCTGTCAAAAAATTGGTTGGACATGTACCTGCACTTATTTATATTCTGAGTTAGCTTAAACAGTTCCCTGAAATTCTCACACAGCCTATATACAGCTCGGTTCCCCTTCTATTGTTTTCTAATTTTATGCCCTATTTCACCAAGATTCAGTGAAGGGGGTTAAGCAGCATGTGGCTGCCAAGATCCCTCAACACTTAGACATTTGCCGAATTAATAGTTTTCAGTAAATCGTTTCACACAATTAATATTATTTAAGAATATTGCACAACCAATACCTATAGTTTCTTATAATAATCATCATGTTTAAGCACAGTTATTTTTTATCGTCATTAGTTTATCCATCTTCGGACTGGTTGGATGCGTACCTCCATTGATTTCTATTCTGAGCTAGCCTGCACATTTCCCTGAAATTCCTACAGCCTACATCTTTCACTATCTATGTGCAATAGTCTAACCTAGGTCTACCTCTACCCCTCTTTTTTCCTATCTCTGTTTCTAATATATTCCTCACTATTCTCCCGTATGCCCTAGTATGTGGCCTATAATACTATCTCTTCTTTTTTTTACCGTTTGCCACATATTTCTTTCTTCCCCTACCATATTAGTACCTCTTCGTTCTTAACTTTGTCTGTCCATGATATCTTCATCATATGTCTGTAGCACCACATTTCAAAGGCTTCTACCTTTTTCTTGTCCGCTTGTCCTACTGTCCAGGCTTCACAACTGTACAGTGCAGTTGCTCCACACATATGTTTTAAGCAATCTTTTTCTTGTTTCATTGTTTGTTGTCTTTGAACACAGTAGTTGCTTTTTCTTGATAAATGTAGCATGGCCTTGTGCTAATCTTTGTTTTATATCTTTTGCGCTTTTCCTATCTTGCGTTTACGTGGGTTCCTAGGTAGCAGAAATCCTTAACTTCTTGTAAGTTCTTGTTACATATTTGATTCTTGTTTTTGATCTATTTCCCCCTCCTTTGCATACTAGTATTTTAACTTTTATTTTGTTAATTACTGTATCTTTCTGTTAGAACCGTTTCCATTTCATTCAAAGCAGCTTCTAACTCTTCCTTGCTAGCTGCTAAAACCGCTACATCATCTGAAAATCTAAGCATATCAATTTTTGTCCCTGCATAGTAACTCCAAATATCTTCCTGCATTTGACAGTATTCGTTGCCTCTTGAATGTACAAGTTAAAAATTAATGAGGATAGGACACATCCTTGTCTCACCCCTTTCCTAATGTTTACTACTCTACGTTCCTGCTCTAATTCTATTACTGCTGTTTGCTCTTTGTGTAAGCTATGTACTATTCGTCTATCCAATTTTTTTCTGAGTATTTCGAACATTTCTTTCTATTTTACATTGTCGAATGCTTTTGTTCAAATCTACAAACCCTATATACACGCTTTTCCCTTTTTCTATTGTTTTATCCATTATCACTCTCAGAGCTAAAATAGCCTCCTGTGTTCCCCTGTTTTGCCTAAACCCAAATTGGTCTTCTCCTAGTATTTCTTCAACCCGTTTTTCCATTCGTGTTTGTACAATTCTAGTTAATATTTTTGACACGTATGCTGTCAAACTTATTGTTTGAAAATTTTCACAACTATCCGCGCCTTTCTTTTTTGGTATAGTTACTATGATATTACGATTGAAATCTTTGGGTAACTCGCCTGTCTCATACATATAGCTTACAAGTTGGAAGAGACGTTCTGTTACTGCTTGTCCAGCGGTTTTTAAAGTTTCTGCTTGCACCTTATCTGTACTAGGCGAGTTACCATTTTTCAGACCCTTTCATGCTAATTCAAACTCATCGCTAAGTATAGGATATCAATGTATACTTTGTGTTATAATGCTGTTAGTTCCTCTCCTGCATATAAATTTCCTATTTATTCTTACCATCTACCCATTTTGCTCTACATTTTCTATAATGACGTTTCCTTGCGTGTCCCTTATATTTTTGCTATACTGTTTTATATCGTCAAAATTGATTCTAATTAGTTTGTATGCTTCGTCTGTCTTTCCTACTTCCATCTTAGTATGTACCTTTTTGCACTTTTCATCAATTCATTGTTCTTTAGCTTTCCTGCATTTGCAAATAATTTCCCATTTTATGGCTTTGATCTATTTTCCTGTTTCGTCTGATCTATTTTTGTATTTTCGTCTTTCTTCTACTAAATTCAGGATATCCTTTGTTATTCATGGTTTCTTATTTTCTTTTTGTGTATACCCCAGAATATCATCTCTGGCGCCATGTCTAGGCTGGATTTAATGTTATTCCATTCTGTTTCTACTTCGTTAGTATAAGATATTTTTCCGATGTCTTTCAGCAATTCATTTGACTTTTTTACGAATCTTGAATATCTTTATCTTTTAGTTTCTCAAAGTCAAAGTGCCTTTTTCCATTTCTTTTTTCAAATTTTTAAATTTAAGTGCGGCCTTCATAATTACGATGTTGTGGTCAGTGTCTATATCTGCTTCTGGGTAGCTTCTACAGTTATTTATTTGATTACTAAACTGTTGTCTAATAAGGATGTAATCTATTTGATATCTTCCTATATATCCCGGCATCTTCCACGTATATCGTCTTCTAGCATGATGTTGAAATAATGTGTTTGTGATGATTAAATTGTTTTTGTCGCAAAATTCTACCAGCCTATTTCCCCTATCGTTTCTCGTACCTAAACCAAATAAACCTACTACCGCTCCTTGCTTACCCTCACCTACCACTGCATTAAAATCCCCTGTAATTATTAAATTTTCATGTCCTTTTACGTATATTAGTATGTTTTCAATATCTTTGTAGATCGCTTCTACCTCTTCGTTACCGTAGCTAGAGGAGGGCTGTGTTTACCGGTTTAGATTCTAATCTAACCATGAGTACTCTTTTGTTCTTTTGTAAGTAATTTTCTACACAGTATCCTATGTTTTGTCGCATAACTATCCCCACACCCAAATTTCCTTCCTCTGATCCTGTATGAATTACCCTGATGTCTCCACTCCAAAAATCCCCCGCCTCTGGCCAGCGAACTTCGCTGATCTCTACTATGTCTAGTGCTAACCTATTTATTTTAATTTTTAGGTTCTCTAGCTTACTTACTTGGTTCATACTTCTAACATTCCACGCTCCGACTCGCAAAATGCTTCCGACTCTTATTCTGAACTTTCCGATCGCATCCTCCGAAGTAGTCCCCTTCCGGAGATCCGAATGCGGGAATATTTTAACTCCGGAATCTTTTATCCCAAAGAATACCATTATCTTTAATAACAATTTATGTACGTTGTGTACTTGAGAGATAATGTGATGGTTTCCCGTTGCCTTCCACATTGCGGTAGTGTGTCTTAGACTGCCATATCAACCCCTATAGTCACTGCCAATCTAAGTACCGAAAGAGCAGCTGCTGTCTTTCGGGCACCTGTCTTAGTCTGGTTCCTCACTAACAACCCTACTTCTTTGGTTAGACCTGTGTTTGGCTCTTTAGTTCATTAGAGCACGCAAGTCATTTCACCTATTCTAGCAATCTAGAACTTCGGCAAGGTGCAGATCCATTCGAAATGGCAGTAAATTCTAGGAAGTCAAAAATATTCTGATAGAGGTTGCGTGAAAAAAGATAATACTGAAAACTATTCACTTAATACAGATGGACGTTTGCGCTAACTATATCTTTTATTAGATCGGAACCTAGATTTATCAAATCTAGGAAAATTAGCACTTAAACAATTTCTATCTTTGGAGAATCGCCTTCAAAAAATTCTGAGTGCTATTCGTTATATACCAAATTTTGATAAGATTATTCCTGAGAAAGTCTTGATTTCCTAAAAATAGTTCAGACAAGTTAAAACCTTATTGTATGCTACATTTTTGTAATTTTTCACAACCTGAATTGCACGATTCCTTAAATTTGCTCCTAAAGCATGCTCAAAATGATGTTTGTACTTAAAAATTGGAAATATACATAGAAGCAAACGTGTTTCTAGCAAGCAATACCCAGTACCTTCTTTCTTGGATAATAGGAATTAATTTAGGGTGGGCAGTAAGCTTATCAAGTTAGAAGTAAGCTGTGACTTGAACTATCTTTGTTATTATCATTATTATCACAAACTGACTGACTTTATTATTAAATAGGCATTTTCATCCTAACGTTCATACTACTCATCTTCTATTAGTTTAGAATTGTTCTACAACATCAACCTTAATTTACTGTTAAATTCTTGTATCACATATTTTAATAATCTATAGGAAATAATCTATAGGAACACTGTGGCACGATTCAAACAAAATCAAATAAAAACCCTTAACCACAAAAAATATTTAAATTACTAGATACGTATTTCGACCACTATGTGGTCATCATCATATTCAACATATTTTGGTATCAATTTTATATCATATTCCTGTCCCCAGAGGATTTGCCTCGTTCTCAGCTTATTCCAAGGACAACTTTCTTGCAACAAAAAATAGACGCTGACAATACGTTTTCCATTGTGGTGAGTCGTTCAGAATAAGTAAAGCATACTAAGTTATGCTCTTAGTCCACTCTCCCAACAATTGGCATTTTTTTACTCCTAAGTCTTGTCATAGTTGCAGCGTAATTATGTCGATGTTTGTAGCTTCTTCTTGTTGTTTAATGATTTCATGGCAATTTCTAAAGCTTTACCTACGCTGTTACGCAAGGTTCTGAGAGGTTCAACAGTTGCTGCTTGATCATCAATTTTTGTTGCCATTACTTTTGACAAGAGTGATTATTACTTCAATCGTTATCTCACACTGATCGTCCAACCCTCAACTTCTTAAAAAGAGGCATTTTCGTATCCAGAGATATGTTCAACTAAGGGTAGAATTCTTTCTTCGGTTTCTCCCTGTCTTCCGTTTCAATAAATTCATCTTCATATTTGCCTAACCGTTTCTTGTATCATTCGGTAATTGTATAAGTCCAATGTCCGTCCAAATCCTTACAACCCAAAGAGCATTTCGAATAATTCTTTAATATATCCAAATACGATTTCTTAACCGTCTTAGATAGAGTTATTGAACGGAGATGAAAATATTTAAAGTATCTCGTTTTTAAAATATTTATT
Source organism: Platerodrilus igneus (assembly GCA_036346225.1). Lineage (NCBI taxonomy): Eukaryota > Metazoa > Arthropoda > Insecta > Coleoptera > Lycidae > Platerodrilus > Platerodrilus igneus. The sequence goes on from JARFIW010001015.1 coordinate 779,973, forward strand.
TTAAATTACAAAACATTAACATGCGCGATTGTCCACATGTAGTAATTATGCAAGTTGAGCGAGCTCCTGCTTAGATGCTATATCATTGACAGTGACATCGGCTACCATACGAAGTAGGGTATTCAGAATGATCTTGGCTTTAAAAAATTGAGTTGGAGCGATAGGATACCTACCTAAAAATTTAGGTGTAGTTATTCAAGCCCATTAACTAATCTAAGTAATATAAGTTTGCGTTATCAAAGTGGGGAAATGTTGGTTCTTTTAATTTACGCGAAATACGCGGTTTTATGATAATGTAAATATTTCTATTTATCACCTTTTCTTTCTTATAATATTTGAGAAAAAATTAAAAGGTGTATTATTATATCTAAAAAATTTGGAAGAGAAAAGTTAATCATCAGTTATCCTATTCCTCCTAAGTTGTTGCCAAAATGTACAGAAACAGTTTCAAATATGAATTCTGAATTCTTTGTGTGCGTTTAATCGATTCATTGGAAGTTGAATAGAACATGCACATGTGAACATAAAACTATTACGTTAACTTTTAAAATGGAGTGATTCTGCATTAGTTTTCACCTGTTGAAATTAAGCACCTCCTGAAAACGCTAATCTAAACCCTTCGCAAATTATACAAACCTAAGAAGTTCAATAAATACGTGTTGAACCGTCCGGTATAAAAATTTCCCTCAGTACGTGGAATATATTCTATAACGGTTTATAAAATTATAAATTCTTTGTAATGTGTGCTCCTCGAAGCACTTCAATAGTTTGTCCTTCCTTGAAATATGCGCTTGTTATTTCCAATAGTTATTCTTTGGAAAGATTAAAACTTTTCGCTCGCTTAAATGCTTTAAATGGGTTATCTGCTAGTTTACTGTGAAATTCTATTTTGTTATTTGCCGGTTTTCGAGCTCGCTCACGTTTTATGGGTAATAAAATCGTTCCTCCTAATTAAGTCATTCGTGGTATCTTTGTAGCGTGGATCGACAGTAATACAAACCTCTATTCTTTTCTAAAATTAGGTAACTGATTTTTCTTGGCCGTACGGCTGGTTGCATAATCGCTTAGAGGTTTTTAAATATATTTTGTTTTCCCACGCGAACAACGACATTCAATGGAATTAATTATGGTATTTTGCCTTCAGTATTGCTTGCATTCTACGAATGTTTAACCGTTGTCGTCTGGAATATATATTTTTGCTTGCTTTCATAGAATATTTAACATTCTATTTCTGGGAATGGTTTTATGTTATTTCATTCACAGTTTTGAAGTTGTATAAATACAAGTTCAACTTTTGGAAAGGCTCTCTTATTTATTCGACTTCTCTTACGTGTCCAACTCTTCTGTATACGATTCTAAAGTGTAAAGTCGCGATTTTAAAATGCGTTTTGTGCTAGTATAGTTAAGTTGTTGGTTCCAGCACCCAGCCGTAGACAAATACAGCCGCATTTTCTCATTCTTAGATGGTACCAGAAAGAAGCCGATAGCTCAAGATACGGTGCATTTTTCTGTTTTCTTTATTTGTGTTGCAGTTTTGGGAGATAGACACTTCTTTTTGGTTAATTCCTCAATAAATTGCAGACAGCACGTTACCAAATGCACGCTCACAACACCAACAACTATGCAATTATTCTTAAAGCTTGCGCTAGAGCACTTTTTACTGTTTACTTTTCTGGGTAAATTAATATTAACGTCCACAACTTGCTATGTAAAATTTAATGTTACGTTCTTAGAGCTGAGAAGGTGCACTTTCCAAAGCAGAGGTTACTATATTATTTCTTGGAGATGTTTCTTGCATGGATACTATATTAGTTCTTGTACATATTTAAGGCTGAAACATGTTGTAAGTATTCTTACTTGTATATATATATATATATATATATATATATATATATATATATATATATGTACCTATTATTTAGATAATAAGATTTCATTCTCAATATTTTAAAATGTTGTAAATATTCTTTTGAGATTGTATGTTTTACTTATACATTGTAATATAGCTTTTTACTGAGGTTTCCAATTTTTTCATTATATACCACCCACCCTACTCTACGACGTTTTTGAGCTAGCCCGATCTAAATCTTTTGGAGTTCAATTCTAACATTCTGTTCCTGTTTTGTTGTGGTATTCGGTGTAAACGATTTTCTGTCCTTACTTGGCTGCTTTCTTTTTGTCTGCACGAAATACCGTAACAAAACCTTGTCTACTTAAAACTGGTGTGCCGTAACGACTCAATATTTGATTTTGTAATGTTTCACCCGAAGGTACTACATTGACCAGAAAGCGAGTTTTCTTTATACCTCGAAATTTTGAATTTTGCCAAACCCTTGCTGTTCCATGCCAACACTCACACAACACTCACACACAGGACCTACATTTTACCTCTTATCCAAACAAGGACCATTTTTTGTATAAAATGTTCGCTTAACATTTTTCAAGCGGACCGTGTCGGGATTCTAAACTGGGACCTTGGGCATAGTAGTCACACACGTACCAACTACGTCACGGAGTCTCCTGGCGTGACGACTGCTGTTACGAGCCGTACCTCAGGTGTATGTTTGTTTACACTAACCTAGGTTGTTTGCTGTAAGTATTTTGTACTACTGTTGTAAAAGCGTTGAAGAAGAAGATTATAGTCGTGTAGCTAATGCCGGAAGACTTTCATATGCATCAATCTGTACACTATAGAATTTGCTTGCAATGGAAAATATTAACGTAATTTGTAGTTTGTAACTTTAGCCAACCAAACTTATTATTCCGCGACCTTATTTTATGGAGATAACAATATATATTGAGGCTTATAACGTATAAAACATAAAAAAGTGGTTTTCTTAGCAACAACCACCGCCACTGACATCCATTCACTAAATGTCTATGTCTTATTAATAGTTATTTATTAGTCCAGTAAAATCATTTTATTAGGTTAAGTTTTCGTAATATACATGTTGCGAAATAGATTCACAATTCTATTTCCTGTTTGCCTTTTGCTTTGATTGTAATGTATTTTTTTGTTGTGTTTGTTGTGCTAATTCTGTGAGTAATTTGAATGTGGCTGAATGCGTTTATAGACAGTTGTTCTTGTTTGTGCTATTAACATGCACTAGTGGTAATCCTGTGATATATATATATATATATATATATATATATATATTTAATATATTGCTGTGATACCACCAAAATCCGGGTACTCCGCTTTTCGAATCGAGCCCCTACGAATTGGATGTCCAAATTTGCTGTGAATCCTACAAAAAGCTATTCATTACCTTAACTGTGTTGGTCCATTGACTTTCTTCTGTTAATCGCCTCGGCTGCTCCTCTAGATAGCTTTCATCCTCATACATAAAAAAACAAACACATTCCTACCACAAACATCAACGTCAACTCTATTTACATCAATATTCACAATACATTAAAATTTCAAAATTAATATTCAGCATAAATTTTAATATCGGAAAATTTCAAAATTAAATTTATTATCATTTTAATGTGCATCCAGAATTAAAGTCCTTGTAGGATGCCTACTAATTACTATAACAATATATGCAGAGTACAAAGGAAGCATCTACCACCCCTTTACGTTAATTAACCAGGTTCGTCTAATTGAGCTCAAAGACATACCCTAAATTTTCATCATAATCCAGAACATCAATACTAAATACCCCTTTCTACTTAAACAAGCAAATTTCACCTTAAAATTAAAATATTATTGTTAGTACCATTTCACTACTGTCCATTTTGAGTAAATCAATTATAAAGTTATTCAACACACACAACAATATCAAAGTTCAAACAAAATAGGATAATTTACCTGAAGGTTACTTGCACTCGTAGCTTCAATGAACATCGTCCCTTTTGTTAATCACACCATTCCAACTGGGTTATATTTACGGCTTCTGATTCTCAACGCTTTAAAATTTTCTCCATCACCATTCATCTAAAGTTGTTTCAGGGCTTTTCCGGAACTCCTCTGTGTATATCTGACCCTTGTTTCGTGGATCCAGACACGTTTATGCACCATTTAAGTATTAATACCCCCGAAAAATAACAAAGAACTTCATACTACTTTCACCAATATACGCCAAAACTGCATACTTTTGTGTATATATTTGTCGTTGTAAATTTTTACCAATTGGTACAGTGATACTAAACTTTATTACCTTGTATCTTCTTTTCTAAGTGCACTAACGTACATTCATTGTAGCACGTAAAGAACAAGCTGTTTTAAAATCACATAATATTCGAGCAAACTGTTTAAATTATTTAATATTAAAACCGGAAAACTAAAAAGCACTGTATAACGCGTTCAATCAAGTCGAAGATCTAAGAGAGCTTGTTTATATTCACCTGGGTATATATAGAAGTTAGCCTGTCTGTCGGTCGAGTCCTCAAAACGGGCAATTCTAAAGAATTTCGCATTCTCGGTTCCCATTCCGTAGCCTGTGCGTCGGTTTTTACGAATTTTGTACTCACCCCAGTTAAATCTCAGAAATTCTCACACGGCACGCAAACATGTCCGAGAATAACTAATTAACTTCTATACCGAAATGTTATTTTTACCTCTCAAATTTTGCCTTTTACTTTCAACCAATCGCAACCCCATGACGTTGCTCTACTCACGCCTTTTACTATATGTGTCTCGGTCTTGCGCATATTATCTGTCTCTATCTAACCTGTTCTTATTGATGCAAATTGATATTCTTTATTATCGATTATTTTAGTCCATGTGGAGTGTGAAATAACCCACCTTTAGCATTTCTCGTAACTATTATGCGATGGTTTCTCCAAGATTCTTTGAAACCATTTGTTATCTACAAAATTTTCGCCGAATGAGCTTTTTAAACTACGCAGGTGTTCAAACATACTATTAATTCTCAGAGCCTTATTCCGTGGTATTTTAATCTTGGATTTTCACAGACTTTTATGCTTATTATTAATAATGGTTTAATTAACTCCAATTAAAATTGACTTCTATCCTTTCATTTTTAGCGAATACAAATTAAATATTAATTATTATGTGTACACTTTGTTTAATGCCGGGTACTTAAAATAGGGTTAATTACTATAAATTTTGCACGTAATTTCCATTTGTTTCTTTCCTCGGAATAAATACATTACACGTAGAGCTTGTTAATACTGTTTCTTTTGATATAAAGCGTCTTATCTAATAAAATTCCTTATACACGGTGATTAAAATTATTTGATGTGATTATTTAATTTTCTACCCTGGTCTAAATATGAGTAATATATATATATACACGCACACACGCACACACGCACACACACACACGCACACGCACGCACGCACGCTCGCGCACGCACGCACGCACGCACGCACGCGCCCACACACGCACGCACGCACGCAAGCACGCACGCAAGCACGCAAGCACGCAAGCACGCACGCACACACACGCACACACACGCGCACGCACACACACACACATATTTCCTGGTTCTGAGATATAAAGTATCAAAGCGCAAAGGAGGTTGATCACATTTTTTTTTGTTACACATGTCCAAATGATCTGATTTAGCAAAAGCTTTAAAAGCTAGGATAGTATTCAATTGTGCTTGAAGCCTCATTTAAGCTGCACTTCTGGTTTCATGAAACTAAACGTCAAAGTGGAAATAAAGATGGCTACAGCAATCTTTGTGCTATAGAAATACAAATTATCTGATGCCAAAGTGGCAGCGCCACAGCAGTCATTTGAATTTCTAGCATATGAGACATTAAAGTACAGAGGAAGTTGGTTGCAACTTCTCTGTCATAAAAGTACAAATAATTCAATAGGGTAAAATCGTTACTTTGTGAATACTTCATTGTGCTTTAAACCCCCAACCAAGCTGTACCTTCAGTTACAGAAGTATTGTTTCCCGATCTGTAGAGGTGAAAATTGTTGTAGAAGCATTGTATACTATACCGCATACATTCAGCGGTAGGTACGTTATTTGGAAAACAAGTAGACTAACTCTATATAGAATTATAAAAGTAGTAATGTACAAAGAAAATTTAAGGTCTATTTAATGGAAATCAGACATTGTGCCCACAACTAGGAATTAAAAAGTAACACAACACAAGTACAGTCATACTTGTTGATAGATAAAGTTAACTATTCAGTACAGAACTAAAAAGATTGGACTGATCTTGCGAATCTAAGCGTATAGTCTAAAATTTTCGAAGCCCTTCTTCTTTAGAATACAATAAATTAGTAGCATAGCATTGAGAATTTTCTCTTCGACTTCAACTTGTGCCTCAATATCAAAAAGATTGTAACCCACTTTCTAATTTGTCGTAATCCAATATTTCGGGAATCGTAAGTGAGGCTAGGGTTAGAGTATAAAGCACAATTAGGTATTATCGAAGAGCCAAAGATTTTGTTGCCTAAAATTTGTGCTTCCATAACAGGAAAGGGCGTAGTCAAATTTCTACTCACTTCAAGGCCAATTAGATCCGAAATCGGAGGTGCAGTTGAATGGTGGTTAAAAGCACAATGAAGCACTGGCGTTGCAATAAAAATTTTACTTCATCGGAGATTTGTGCTTCTATAACAAAAATGATGTAGCCATCTTCCTCCATATTTTGATGTCTAATGTTTTTGAAACTGTAAATGAGGCTGAATTGTTGTTTGAACAACAATGAAACACTACCGTAGAATTAAAACTTTTACTATATCAGATCATGCTTCTATAAAAAAAGTGTGCTGAATTTCCTCTTAACTTTAAAATATATTTGAAATACTGAAAGATCCTCTTCGTTGGAGTTTGAAGCACAAATAAACCACTAAAGATGCAGAACTAATAGTTGACTAAAACTCTTTTGTTACAGAAACAATCGATCTAATGCTTCATTGTACTACACATTCAAACCCAGACGTACTACCCTTTCCAAAAACAGACGGCGAAGTTCGGAGCTAGTAGTTGGCTACAATTTTTTTATTTACAAAAGCACTAATAATGTGAAGGAGTAAAGTCCTTAATGCTTCATTGTGCTTTACACCCCAAGGCAGCCATACTTCTGACTTTTGAAGTATGAGGTCCCATTGCAGAAAAAGTTGGTTGCCATTTCCTTATTATGGCAGTACAAGTGATCTTAAGGTGGAACTATCTATAGTGATTTAATAATGTTTCATCGTGCTTCAAATTCCAATACCGCTACATTAACAGTTTATATTAGTGATTAATTTCATGAACCTCTTCGGTATACTTTATACCAAAAACAAAATGCACGGACACAGTATTATCAACCACGAGATAATTTATTTTTTCCAACAGCTGGTGAACCACAAAAGTATTCATATACCCAATAATTTGAAATTACAATGTCTTTATAATTAAAAATTGATAGTAGACACTTAAATGACGTGCTTGTGTACATCGTTATTGATTAATATACATATAATATTTGTTCATAAAACCATGCGCTGTTGTTACCAAACTTATCAGCAGCTTGTTCGATTCGTTCACCTCATCTTTTCGTCAGACCTCTATTTAGCACAACATGTGCTGCCTTATTAGTTTTGGTGTTACATTAAAGGTCCTTTGTAGGTTTTACTCGAAATTCAACTACGATAAGTACGTGTTACACTTCTCTATTACAAAGACGATAGCATCGATGACAATGATATTTCCAAGGCTAGACTATTTTTACATAGCTTAGTGATTAAAAGTCATTTGTAGATTCACTTTTACCTTCTGAATTCTCAAAAATCTTCAAACCGTTGGTCCTCGTACACTACGCCATGTCGTCGGTACGCTAGGATGCTTCTGCTTTTGACTACTGACAGTCGCACTTGCATATGAATGATTTTGCGCTCGTGCACTTAATTTTTCTACCATTAGTGCTTTCAATTATCCTTTACTTTGCTCAAAAGACTAGACAAGAAGATTTTTTGATTTCTGATAATGTAGATAATACTCGAATAATTATAAAGTACATTCTGAAATAGAGATATTTAGTATATTACGCAAAATACGATCAACTTGGCAGCATAAGATAGCTGATAAAAATATTTCGCTATTTAATGTTGGCAAACAAAAATTGATAAGCCCAATAAATGAAACGCTTAACCATAGACAACAGGATCCAATTTATATAATAAAAAATATATAAGAGCGTTATCAGTTACTGTAGTTACAAAAAAAAACGTTAAAAAAGTTCATAGCAACAGGCTAGGTGACACAAAATTATCTTGGCCAGTAAGAATAGGGTGCCCTCAAGCTTGAGTGAAGCGTGTGGTGCATAACACGAGGCAGCTTCGTGGCGTAGTTGGTATGCGTGTGACTACTACGTCCAAGGTCCCGGGTTCGAATCCCGACAGGTTCCGCTTGAAAAATGTTACGCGACCATTTTTCACAAAAATACGCCCTCGTTCGGATGAGAGATAAAATGGAGGTCCCGTGTGTGAGTGTTGTAGCGCACGTTAAAAATCCCTACCTTGCTTGGAACAGCAAGGTTTCGGCAAAATTTAAAATTTTTCAGGTAAAAAAACTCGTTTCCTGGCCAATGTGGTACCTTCTGGTGGAACACTGGAAAATCACATGTAGGTGCACAACACGTAGGGACCACGTTCTAAAGGCAGCAAATGGTCTCATGACTATAGTACCTGTTTTATAATTTTTTCTCAAGAACGAAATTTTAAAACAAAAAAAATACCACATATCTGTACAACGAATACTGAACTAACTATTGTCTATTATGCATAAAAAAATATTACATTTTTTAAAAATTAAAAAACCATTTCCTCTGCGAGAACTTGTGTTCGCTTTACAGAGCGCGCATTGTTCGCAACTCTTGTCACGGCTGATTCTTATGCTAAATTATCTTCCTTATGCTTGCAAATATGCTAAAAAACAGTCGCAATAGCTAGTATTTCGTATGGGTACATTACTACGAACCTAGACGTAGCCGGAAGAAAAGTAAATACCAGGCTCACTATCAAACGCGGAGAGTAGGGGATTCGCCTACATACCAAAAAGAAACAAAAAAACACATCGCCCACGATTATCTATTAACACATAAAAATAAATAAAGGATTCTGTACAAACAAGCAAAAATAAAATAAATTAACTGTTATTATTTCACAGCAAACAATTATATTTTATGGACAATTTAGGAATTTAGATACGAAGTGCGCATCTCGTATTTCACACAAAATAAAATTAATCAGTAGTAAATAAACCTGTGAGAGCTTTTGTCAGGCGTTTTTAAAATTTCATCTAATACTTTTTGTAAAATAACTAATTAGTAGGAAAGAATTAAACCTGTGGGAGCTGTTGTCAGACATCTTTTAAATCATATATAATACCGTTTGTAAAATAAACCAATCAGTATAAAAGAATAAGCGTATGTCTGTCCAACATTTTTAACAAAGGTACCTCACACTTGTAGAACGATAATATCGATTCCTAGCAACGAACAATAGTTCTACAATGCACGTTTCTTGTCACGTAACTATACCAAACGTTGATACGGAATATACCATTGACACACACAAAAGAAAACGAGTTGCATACCTGTAGGTGTTCGGATACTTAGCTCGCAATCCGTCGGGAGTGAATCAGCACAGCAACGCCATGATCGTCAGGATCTCTTTACCCTGCTACCATAACTGCAGCAGCGTTCTACGGACAAACGCAGTTGGTCTGCAGACAAAAGCAGTTGATCTACAGAAAGAAAGAACCAATTTGGCCTCCAACTAAAAAAAGATGTATGACACCTCCTAGTTGTGGAACAGAAAAAAACAAACGTGCATTGCTATTGAAATACGGTGACGAATAATGTAGAAAATATTTTGACATACAAGCTGTAGAATCAAATTCTGGCTTCCTGGCCAATGTAGTACCTTCGGGTGGAGCATTGGAAAATCACATGTAGAATCAAATCTAACAATGGTTCAAATAACACGAATTCGAACGGCAAATCGTCGCTTATCGAAGCGTGATTGAGACTGGAAAGCCAGGGTTTTATCGGATAGTGCGCGACATTATTTCAACAAGGTTTTACATTGGAATAATAGAGAAAACCATTATACGCGGTCGTAATGTATACCAAGATAACGAGTACATAAACAAGATAAAAACTATTTAATTGTAGCATAAACTTGTCATTTCGAAATAAGTAAGTTCAAAATGAAAATTTGTAGCAAGCGTACTTATTGTAAACAGGATGTTGTTGAAGAATTTAAAAGATTGCCGGATACCTAAAACAGGGCATAGACTATTTAATTTACCAAATAAATTTTTGTTTTAAAAGCAAAAGGGATTTGAGTTAACCAGGGAAATTTTTAAAAGCAAATTGGAACGTAACAAGATGTTTATGCCACTATGCACTGTGTTTAAAGGATAGAGCTAAGTTTGATCCAATTTTTTTAAAGGCGTGTGTGTGTTGTGTGTGTGTGTGTGTGTGTGTGTGTGTGTGTGTGTGTGTGTGTGTGAAGTTGTCTTTGTTGCCAGTTATTGATAATTCACATAAAAATAAAATGCTAAGTATTTATTGCGAACTTCATTATTTGTTATTTAACTTTATACAATTACCTATACGTCTTTTAGAAGCGATTCCGATTCTTAAAAATGGTAAATAAGTAATTTGGATTCAGCCTCAAATTTTGCTTATCATCCTGCAAAACTAAGAGAACGAAAAACTACTTTTGCAAAAACAACGAATCAGTTGTAAATACTATAAAAGAGAAATTAATAACAACAGTATCCAAGACTTTGTTGCCGATGCGAAATCATCACCCGCGCCAACATAGCCATCAAACTGCGGAAAGATCAACGCTTTAATATCTCTTATCTTGCACAAGAACGGTCTTAGATTTCAAAATGTCTATGCATTTTCAAAAAGCCTGTATCAAGTGAAATACGAATTGTTAAGAAACGCATTTACACCATTAATAGAAGAAATTGGCTACCATGAGTTTAAAAATTACGACGAAGTGATTGGACCAGAGGATACTAAAGACGATTCAATTATGGTTTTCGACCTGCAAATGAACAAAGCAAGATCACGCAGTTTTTCTCGTTTGGGAGACATAAAGCAATAGATTCATTCTACCTATGTCAAACGTATGCTAGTGCCTTAAAATTTAGACTCAGAGATAACGCCAATGTAATCGCATTATGGAAACAGGATGACACAAGCCTTCGCCATATATTTGCGGATCATATAAGTGGTGACATGACATCCAAAATTTAAACAAATTTATCAGCGATGCTAGAATGGTGGTGACTCAAAACATAGTTTTATAACTATTGTGAAAGATTTTGATATAGATAAAGGACGGTATCGGAAGAATTTCGACGAGTATATAAATATTTGATATTATTCAAAAAATAGTTTGTTACCATTTAGAGTCTGATGATGACAGACGTTAAGAATTTTATTGCAAATAAACATAATCTTCAGTTAATTCAAGATGCTGTACGAAAAAAGTTTGTGGCATACAAAAAGGGAGACACTACATCTCAACAAAAATTCAAAGAGGTTCACAAACAATTGATCAATCCATTGCAAGTAACCGCTTCCCATTTACAAGCAATCACCGAAAAGATTCCCATACCTGCAACAAAGATTAAAGACGAAGACATGGAAGCACCTATAAGGAAAATTAAGCAACTCGTTCCAGAAGAACCGTTCCATCTTTACTATGCGGACGTGTTAGCTAGAGACGATGACGATAATATTGACAAATCAATTTATGGACTAAAGTTTAACGCCGAAACTGATACATGGAGTTTGTGAAAAAGTGTATTGGGAATTAATCCGGAAAACAGTGACATAACATTAAATAATGTGATATACCCAGGTACGAGAGGTTTATATAATCTGCTAGCCTTTAAAGACGTCAGCCCTGAAGAAGGCGATTTCAATTTGCATGAAGATTTACCGAATTACTTAGAAATGATTAAATCGGCATCGATTTTAAGAAGAAAATGTAACCCTTTTGCAGCGTACGATTTAAGCGAATTCCCAACAAATAACAAAAAGTGTGACAAGTATGTACAAAACTACCTCACTGAATTTCGGAGAAATCCCGAAAGAAAACAGCCAAAGAGAAGAAAACAGACTAAGGAGGCAGGTTTAGGCTTTCATAATCGGTTTTACAAAAGTTTAAATTCGAAACCTGTGCAATATGTCTACTGGAACAATGTACATGAATTAATCGATCGGTTAAAATTACTGATCACATCCAACCAAGCTGAAAATACAAGCGAGGAAAACATTAACGAAATGGTGTCCATAATAGAAGAGTTGAGAGAAGAAGGTAAAATACAGTGAGCTCTGTAAATAATTACACAGTTTTTAAATGCCCGTCAACCGCTTCGGACGTTCAGAGTATAAAGATGCTGATATTCGACGTGAACCTCCATGTAATGGATTTCTGCTAACGTCGAATGGTGATGGATACGATATGCAGCAAACAAGGGTAGTGAATTCATCAGACTCGAAAGAAGATTATGATCTAGTTAATCAGAGAAGCACTATAGTATTCAGGTCTGGAGAAGAAACAGTTAGTTTTCGTAAAAGAAGATTAGTTGATGTAATGGATTCTAAAGCCGATAGTGATTGTGTTAATAAGAAATTTGCAATCAAGCTCGCGAATCAAGCCTTTTCACACTGTCTAAAAAGTTCTGATGATATACAACGTAAAGATAAAGCCTTCATTGCAAAAAACCAGCGTATCACAATGCTTGATCACCCAGTTGAACCTTCTGATGCAGTTAATAAACAATGTGTTAACAAAAAATTGGATAAGCTTATATCTAATTTTAAAATGTTTATACAGTTTTTTATTAATTTGACTATGGTTTCTGACACAAACGAAAAGGAGCTCGGTCTCGCATTATCAGCGATTTACCATGCGGCACCAGAAGCTATAAAAAACAAATACTACAACCCTAAGCTTCAGTTTATGCCTAAGGTGCAACTAGACAATGATCGCTCTATTAGTTTAACATCAGTGTTAAGCAAAAATGAGTAAAACAGCTGCAAAAGAAGAATGATGGTTTAAGTCATTGCCTACTACACGAAGATGACTATTTAACATGCGCTCGACATAATGTTGTTTTTTATTCGAAATGAATTTTATTGTTATATTAAATGTCTGTATTAAAATATATGCATTGCTTTAATAACGTTGTATATAAATTATGTTGCATCATCGGCGCTGGCCTAACCTATCAATCTATCTATCTAACTTAAGTCTATGTGGCGGGGTGTGGAGGTATGTGGATTGATATGGAGGAATGTGGAAGTGGAGTAATGTGGAGTGATGTGAAGGTGTGAGGTGGGATGTGGAGGTGGGAGGGATGTGGAGGTGTGTGGAGGGATGTGGAGGTGGGAGGGATTTAGTGGTGTGTGGAGGAATGTGTAGGTAGGAGGTGTGAGGTGGGATGTGGAGAAATGTGGTGGTGGAAGGTGCGAGAATGTGGAGATATGTGGAGGGATGTGGAGGAACGTGGAGGTGGAGTAATGTGGAGGTGTGTGGAGGGATGTAGAGGAATGTGGAAGTGGAGTAATGTGGTGGGATGTAGAGGTGTGTGGAGGCATGTGGCGGTGGGAAGTGTGAGGTGTGATGTGAAAGGATGTGGAAGTGTGTGGAAGTGGAAGGTGGGATGTGGAGTAATGTGGAGGGTGGTGGAGGTTGGAGGTGTGTGGAGGTGGGAGGAGGGAGGTGGGAGGTGTGTGGAGGTTGGAGGGGGGGATGTGGACGTGGGAGGTGGGAGGTGGACGGTGGGAAGTGGGAGGTGCCAGGTGGCAAGTGGGGGAGCGGCGGAGGAGTGTGGAGGAGGTAGAGGAGGTCCCAGAACCGGCCAATTTCCCCTACTATTATCTTAGTGATACTAACTGTGAGGAAATTCTAAATTAAGTTACTGAACTAGCTTAAAAATCACCCATAGAAAACCTTTCTACCCATTCAAAATACCCGTAGAAAAATACGATCGCAATTTTGCAACTGTTGTAATAAACCAGTCATGGATCCAACACTAAATTTTAAAATATTTTATTTTAACAAAATAATTGACCACCTTTTAATGTTCTTGGATGATAAATTTGAGTTAATGATGAATTTTATGACGTTTTTGTTTTCTTTAATAGCATGTTCTCAATTTACTCCGGCATGATCTTTTAACTCATCGCTAAACGTCAACGTAAAATTGACTGACAACAAAAAATAAATCTGACAATTGCAGAAACGCTTTATGTCAAATGAATATAACAAATTCCTCCGATCTATTGCAAAATGTATATGAAGGCAAGTTATCATCAATTAATCTTTTCTAAATTATCAATTTTTTCGAGAAACCTTCTTGGTCTTCCCGTGTCCGCAGCGTCAGTTGAACATTCATTTTCTAAAGCTAAACTGATCAATAATTGATTAATAAGACGTGGTATGAGAATGGATAGTGTCATCTGATATACGAACGAAATCCACGTTTCATCTAATTTTGTAGGAAGCATTATTTAGCAAGATGTGGATCACTACTTCAGAGCATGCAACATCACCCACCAAATTAAACTGGATTAGTATCTGTAAGGAAGTAGTAGTTGCAAGGACAGTTGCTTTTGAACGATCAAAGTAACTGAAACACAGTGTTAAAAATAAAGTTTATATAAGCATAATCGTTTTCAAGCTAATAGTCGTTATAAATACGCTTCGGTACAGGCATTATCTATATAAAGAGATGTAGTGAATAGATATGATGCATCAAAACTGACCAATATAGTCACAGGACCAAGGGTGATATCTACGAACAATTGAATAAAGCAAATGGAGTCTAAACATGAGATGGACTATTACCATAAAAAGCTTCTTAGGTATTTTACAAGAAGGTACGTTGATAATCTTCCTGTGCTTATTAGTGGACAAAATAGTATGTCAGGTATATCGATTTTTTGAAAACTATGACGGATTTATCAAGGTTCAAAATTTTGATTTCAAAGTTGGTGGTAAGGTATTTCGCTATTGGGGTATATAGAAATCATCCTGGAGTTTTCTCGTATTCTGGGTCACAATAACATTGTTTTTGTCCTGCAGGAAATATGACAATTTGAGAATTTACATGTAAGTAGGTTTTCTAAGGTATTTTTTTCGTGTTGGCTTTTATGTGGAAATCTTGACATACAACAGATATCTTATTGTTTCAGGCGTATTAGGTCGGCGTTTGCTTTAGGAAAATATTGCACAAATGCTTTCAATAAACGTTTTATTTCTTCAATTACTGGTGTTGGAAACTAATCCGCTCTAAAAATGCTTAAGGAAGCTGAAATCGGCTGATCAGTGGATGTTTCCTCCCCTTGAGAAGTAATAAAGCTATTGTTTTGTTAATGGCTATACAATTATTAGCCCGATTTGTATACGTCAATAAGTTCTTATTATTTTCATAAAAGTATGTTTACAGATACATCTTATTTATATATATATATATATATATATATATATATATATATATATATATTGATGTGATAACGAGGTCCCGAGGGGACATTGAGCACCAAATTCTGTCAAAAATCCACTCAAAACGGAGAAAAATAAAATTTTCCAATATTTAAATTATACCCTGTATAAACGTACAAGCGTATTCCCTCGGCAAGATAAATGTATTCTCGTGCAAAATAAAAACGCTTTAAGTACATATAGTGTTGTAATACCATTTAAGGATGAAGCGCAACCTTAATTCGTGTGTAAATAATGATTTTCTAGAAAAATAGCTTTAAAACGCATTTTTATTGCATGTAGAAAAGATCTGATTCTCTTTAAAAATACCTAAATAGATTTCAATTGGTGAAAACACAAGAGCATTTATAAATTGTATAGTTATAATCTGTACTTTGCTAGAACGAAAATCAATCTTTAGGAATACCACAATAAGCGATAACGTAATATGCTAATTTACATTTTTCCACCTTAAAAATACTAAATAAATTTCAGTGTTAAGATATCATTTAAAACAAGTTCCTAATGCATATTTTCTCGTTAAAAATACTATTTTATGGGTGGCCTTATTTCAAAGAAGCACATTTTGAAATAATTCTAGAATAAATTCTATTTACGTTATTTATTGGAAGAGTACGCGATTTTCTTCAAGAGAGTTTGACAAAGCAATTAAATACGCAAATTAATTTTTTGTAGGAATAAACGTTTCAATTCGAAAAAACGCTATTACTAGAAGACCATAAAATAGATAAGATAGCGCGTGGAAAAGATAACCACGACTTGTTTCAATGCGTTAACAAAGTAAGGAACGCCTTTTAAGACCGCAATTAATTAAAGATAATAAAGCGCAAAATCGCTGATTATTATTACATCACGCGGATGTGTCATACTTAGAGAACTTCGAAGAATGATGACGTTCTAAGATCATTTGTTGTATAAGACGGAAATGAATTAGAACGGGGTTATTCATTCGTGCGACATGCAACGTATAAGTTTCAAGTAATTTGTAATTAATTCATTCTCGAATTCATTCCTACGACATGCAACATAAGATTGAACATAATTTAAGAGATGTAATAATTGTATAAAGTAGAAAAACGATTTTCAAAATAAACAATCTTTGTGCAAGAATATAAGCTACGTTAATCTGTAAAAGTACTTTCAGAAACGAATACTTCTATGCATGAAAATTAATTATGGAGATATAAAATTTTAGAACCAGGAAGTTTTCAATGCAGTTAATTTCAATGAAAATAAAATTTTTATAAAGAAGAACGTTAATTCCAATGAAAATAAAATTTTTATAAAGGAGAACTTAACAATTTTAACCGCAAGTAAAAATTTGTTTCAAACCTAGAAACTCAATTGGTATATTATTAAGTAGACTAAGCTAAAATAAGTTTTTAATTTTTTTACGTATATAAATTATTTAGAAATGGATAATTTAATTTCAGCAACTTTGAGGTTAGAGCCTGAGGCGTTTGAAACCTTACAAAGATGTTGGTACTGCGTCGTTTGATCACTGCAGTGACCCAAATAGTAATGACAATAATAATAAGAATATCTGCAATATCCAGAACGTTTTTAATAAAATCTTGTAATTCTGAAATGTTTAAGCGTTTGCAAATAATTAATGAGGATTAAGTGAAAAATATTTTAATACGTAAATAGTCATGAGGTAAATTTTATGTCTAAACTTAAGCTGTAAATTGTATCAATAAGGGTTATTTATATCTGTGTATGCAAGAGATTAGTGAAATAACGTGTATAAAAGAAAGATGTATTTGAATGTATAAAGATTGTTCATAGATATTTTTTAAGATTTCTGTTTCATTTCATTTTTATAAAATCTACAACATATTGTCGCTGAGAAAGCCAGGCAGGAAAAGATTTGGGTAAGGTAAAAATTCACATTTTCTATTGCATCCTTACAAAGATACAGGACGGCTGTACCCGACTCGCACCAACTTTTGTGGCTCCCAACGCTTAGGCAGCCGATTCACAGCATAATTTTGTGGCTCCCAACGTTTAGACAGCCAAATCACACACACACACACACGCACACACACACACACATATATATAAGGGGTCACGAGAGGTCATTGAACTCCAAATTCTACAAATCCCACCAAAATATAAAAGAATCCTGGAAAAACGAAAATTTCAGTAAATTCATAGTTACACCCTGTAAAATACAGCTTACTTTTATTCATTAGAGTGCCAAGACAAAAACACAAATTGCACGTGTATAAATAATCACCATGTATGTTATAACCGTATTGTAAATAAATAGCAAGTAACGTAAGTAAAAGTAATTAACTGTAAGATACCGTACAACCCATTGAATGCAATCATAAAAATGATCGTTTTAAGATAAATACAAATCCGTTTATTTTACTTATAATTAGCAATACATTTTTGATGCATATAAAAATACTTTCCAATTGCTGTAAATAGCATAGAACTAACTTTACGAATTTAGCTTAAGAAACTACAATCAACGTCTATTTTAAACCTGAATTTTCATATTAAATTTGTGTTTTCTATAAAAAATGTAACCCCTTTTGCATTAAAAAACAATTAAAGTTTAAATTAATTACCCCGGGGCTTATAGCAATTTACTCCATTAAAGAATTTTCTAGACTATTAAACAATGAGCCATCGGGATTTAGAAGTACATAAATAGACTAATTAATAATCATTGATACCAAGAAGCGACCAAAACACGGAAAAACTACAAAAAAATCCTAGAAATATCACATAAAAGTGATTACCTTAAGCATTAGTATGCGACGCCACAACAATAATCTATGTGCTAAACAAGAACAGATAGCACACGTCATGAATAACTGAAACGATATTATGTGAAATAAACGCCGCAATTTTAGACGCTAATTGGTTTTTTCGAGACACCTTGCATCATAATATTCCTCACTTTTCTAGTAGCTTCAGGATATAGATAAGTTAAAGTATATAAAGGGGCGTTTTTTATTCGAGATTCATTCATAAATTTCATTCAATACTGTTATTAGATCGCGAATTGTTTGTTTAAGTAAAGCGCGAGCTGTTGCTATGCGAAGATAGTAATTGGAGTATGTAATAAACATACTGTAATTTAATAGTTGCAAGATTGCAATGAATAAAGAAGTGTTGTTTTTAAACACAAATTACATACAAAAATGGATTTATTAATTACGATGAAGATACAAAATTCTTCAATATAAAGCTACTTTAAAATTTTTATTAAATTATCAAAAGGAAGATATAACCAAAAATGTACTTTGGTAACTGCCGTTTTAAACGGGGATTTTAATCTTGTAAACAGATTTGGACATCAATTTACAAACTAGAAGATTTTAGTTACGAGGAGCGTTTTTGTGGATTCTGCAAGTACTAATTTTAGATTTATTGTTTACTGATATTAGAGTATTTGTATATGTTTAAGAAAGTCCTAATAATTTTTTTTGTGTAAAGGATTTTTTTACCAGGAGTTTGTGTTCAGAGCTCGAAATACTCTGACCTTTTAATAGATTGTCTGTCAAGGATTTTTTGGCCAAAACAAAAGAAGAAGATTAATTCTGTAAATTTAAAATAAGGTAAGCAATTTTTTTTGTAATAAATACTTCTAGAAATTATTTTATGCTTGAAAGAAACAATGTTGCAAACGTTTTAAACGCTTTTGTATGAGAAAAAATATTTAATACTGTATAAATGCTTTGTAATATTGCTGCATTAGATTTCATTTCGAAATCTCTGTCAGTTCTGTTGAGCTAGCCAGGCAAAATTAAAAAGCGACGCTCTCAACGCGGCCTGTCACAGCAATATATATATATATATATATATATATATATATATATATATATATATATATATATTAGTTAATAAGATAAAATAAAACTTATGCAAAGTCTAAAGATCAATTCAAATCGAGTTAGTAATTGAAAGATGGAAAATATAAACCTGTAAACTTGTATTTTCTGCTTTTGCGGTCGATGCGCTAACCAGTTGCGCCACCCGAACGAAGATACAAATGCGAATCCTGTTTGAGACCTTATATTTCTCATCTTTCAATTACTAACTCGATTTGAAATGATCATTTGGCTCTGCATAAAATAAGTTATTATTTCATATTATTAATAAATACGTTAGTATTTATCAACTTGTTTTGTGCCTTACCTAATATATTTGTATATTTCAACTGTAGTGCTACGTTTTAGTATTCAAGTACCCAGTGATCAATGAAATGAACGTAGTTACGGGAAAGAGAAGTTATAAAAGGTACTTAATTTATTTAATAATTCAATATAATAAAAATCTAATGAATTAAAGTGCTATCACTATTTGTTGAACAATAAAAAATTGCAGTTCATTACGCATATAAAGAATAATAAACCACAAGGTCTGTATCTTAACATGTCCGATTAAAATTTAAATGCAAACAAGTCTGTTTGATCTGCAGTTTCTTAGGTAAACGACGTTGGTTAGAAAATATTTACTTAAGAATAAATACGTAGCAAATAGGGTAAAACACCTACGGTAGTTTGTTATGTAAAATACTTGAGTTGCGAAACCTTTTCCATTTTGCTTTTTTACTCTTGATTAGTGGTTTAATGCTAAACGGGTTGAACTTATTCTCTTTAAATTATTATCATTTTGTTGGGGATTTAGTTTGCAATCGAACTAATGTAATCATGTTTCGCTACCTTTGATTACAGCGCTTAAAATTGGCACTTTGTATAGTATTTTGTAGAAAAACAAAATGTTCGCTTAACTTCAGTTAAGGGTAGCATGTTATATAAGCAGGGTGCCTTACATAATACCAGCAAGCTTATTGGCTCACAGAAGAAGATGGACGAACATCAATATATTGATAGAGCAATATGTAGAAAACTCGTCACAAAAGATATTTAAAAGGTGTAACTGCCAATTGAAAAACGAATATGGTTTACTGCGGTTAGATAATAAGAAGAGAATCCATTAATATGCAATTTTAAAAGGTCTAAAGTCATTGATAATTAACCTCCTACCATCATTTAAGAAAACTTGTAAATTTATTATTCTTTTTTTTATCGGGAGTATTGACCGTATGCTATAAAACAGACTCACTGGCGTCCTTTATAATAAACCAGTACCACGTTTAACTATGTTTATCAGGATTAGTCAACAATAATTACTGTCTGCTTGCTTATCTTTTACAACTAATGTATAGTTGAATTCCTTTCCTGGTTGTTTTGATGTCTTCGTTACCAAAAACCAATAAACAGTGCTGGCAGATTCGTTCCAAAAACTTATCGCCATAATATTTCGAAACTGGATATTAACCTTTAAAGGCTATAAGTTTTGAAATGTCATAAACATAACTACTTGTTCTATGCAAAGAGATTGGTGAAACATTAAACATTGCTAAAAGTTTATCGCAAACAAGCACTCAAGATTAAATATCGAATTCATAATACGCTTATTAAAAAAATAAGCCACTAGGTTGTATACTGAAACTTTTCATAGAAACATTCAACTTTTATGAAGGTCAAGGGGACCATTGAGTTTTGCAATCCTGTTAGATGTTTGCGTTATTTCGTGAGCCATAATAGTCAGAATCGCATTCGCTGTAGAAAACTTGTATTAAATAATTCTCTCTAAGAGGCAGTAATTATATTAACAATAAGTCTAACATGACGAGTGCTATCATTTTTCACATGCAAAAAAAGAGCGGTCACTTTATGTGTTGGCATTTAGCAACAAAAATGCTTGTAATACATGTATACATCTGTAAACCTAAAAACCATATTTAAATAAACAAATTAATTAAAGTTAAATCTATTAACATTTGCAGTTTTAACTGAACAACAGTAGCCTTTTGTATTTTGCAGCAGAATGTTAAAAAACGCATACGTATGTATGTTCATCAAGGTATTCTGGGATCAATAGTAAAAGAGAAGCAGGTCTATTAAGCTGTCTGAGTCAAATTATCAGAACACATCAAAATATATATAGAAATTATTTGCTAATTATTTGCTTTTTTTTGCTGATATAACCAATTTTTTTACTATATCTTTAAAAAACTTACAAGTGGCTAAATAGCTTAATATTAAGCTATCTAGCCTTCTAAAAAAAGTACCTAAACCAAATTAAATCAAAAAATTAACAATATATAAATTATTTGCTATTTTTTTGCTACCATTTGCAAAAGAAAAAAAACAAATTTTCAAATAATAAAATAAATATCAATATCTACAAGAGTAAAGTACATTAAAGAAATTAATTGCTGACATGACTAAAGAATACCTACGTTTTATGAATTATTCACTCTTAAAATATGCAACTCCCAAATTATCAGAACACATCAAAATATATATAGGAATTATTTGCTAATTATTTGCTCTTTTTTGCTGATAAAACCAATTTTTTGCTATATCTTTAAAAAAGTTACATGTGACTAGATAGCTTAATGTTAAGCTATCTAACCTACTAAAAAAAAATACCTACACAAAATAACATCAAAAAATTAATAATATATAAATTATTTCCTATTTTTTTGCTACCTTTTGCAAAAGAAAAAAAACAAATTTTCAAATAATAAAATAAATATCAATATCTACAAAAGTAAAGTACATTAAAGAAATTAATTGCTGGCATGACTAAAGAATACCTCTTAAAATATGCAACTCCCAAATTATCAGAACACATCAAAATATATATAGAAAATATTTGCTAATTATTTGCTCTTTTTTTGCTGATAAAACCAATTTTTTGATATATCTTTAAAAAAGTTACATGAGACTAGATAGCTTAATGTTAAGATATCTAGCCTACTAAAAAAATACCTGCACAAAATAACATCTAAAAATTAACAATATATAAATTATTTGCTATTTTTTTGCTACCATTTACAAAAGAAAAAAAAACAAATTTTCAAATAATAAAATAAATATCAATATCTACAAGAGTAAAGTACATTAAAGAAATTAATTGCTGACATGACTAAAGAATACCTACGTTTTATGAATTATTCACTCTTAAAATATGCAACTCCCAAATTATCAGAACACATCAAAATATATATAGGAATTATTTGCTAATTATTTGCTCTTTTTTTGCTGATAAAACCAATTTTTTGCTATATCTTTAAAAAAGTTACATGTGACTAGATAGCTTAATGTTAAGCTATCTAGTCTACTAAAAAAAATATCTACACAAAACAAAATCAAAAAATTAACAATATATAAATTATTTGCTATTTTTTTGCTACCATTTGCAAAAGAAACAAAACCAAATTTTTAAACAATAAAATAAATATCAATATCTACAAGAATAAAGTACATTAAAGAAATTAATTGCTGGCATGACTAAAAAATACCTACGTTTTATGAATTATTTACTCTTAAAATATGCAACTCCAAAATTATCAGAACACATCAAAGTATATATAGGAATTATTTGCTAATTATTTGCTTTTTTGCTGATAAAACCAATTTTTTTGCTATATCTGTAAAAAAAGTTACAAGTGGCTAGATAGCTTAATATTAAGCCATCTAGCCAACTAAAAAAAAGTATCTACACAAAATAAAATTAAAAAATTATCAATATATAAATTATTTGCTATTTTTTTGCTACCATTTGCAAAAGAAAAAAATCCAATTTTCAAATAATAAAATATATATCGATATCTACAAGGGTAAAGTACATTAAAGAAATTAATTGCTGGCATGACTAAAAAATACTTACGTTTTATGAATTATTTACTCTTAACATCTGCAACTCCCGAATTTTTTGCTTGCGAAATTAATATAAAAAACTACAAAATATCATATACCCACTTCGAATTTACAAGAATGAAGTGCATTAAATAAATTAATTGTTGGCATAACTATATCATTCATATGTTTTATGAATTACTTGCGCTTCAGATATGCAACTCCCTAATTTTTTGCTCGCGAAATTGAATGTTCAAACGATAATAATGGCTTTTTGTCGTTTTTTATATTAATTTCGTGAGTAAAAAATTCAGGATTTACATAATTTAATAGCAAATAAATCAAGCTACATGATGATGTAATTATGAGAGAAGCAATTAATTTTTTAAAAGCACTTTACTCTTGTAGTTTCCGGCCAACTTATATTATTATTATCATTTGAACATCTAATTTGGCGAGGAAATAATTCGAGAGCTGCATATCTAAAGAACAAATAATTCATAAACAATGTACACGCTATAGTTGTGCGAGCAATTAATTTCTTCAATGTATTTAATTCTTGTAGATTCGAACTGGCTGGATGGTCTTTTGTCGTTTTTAATGCCCATAAAATATACAACTCCTGAATATTTTGCTCGCAAAATTAATATAAAAAACGACAAAAGGCCATCCAGCCACTTCGAATCTACAAGAATTAAATACATAGAAGAAATTATTTGCTGGCACAATTATAACATTTACATTGTTTATGAATTATTTGCTCTTTAGATATGCAGCTCTCGAATTTTTTGCTCGCCAAATTAGATGTTCAATTGATAATAATAATATAAGTTGGCCTGAGACTACAAGAGTAAAGTGCTTTTAAAAAATTAATTGCTTCTATCATAATTTCATAATCATGTAGCTTGATTTATTTGCTCTTAAATTATGTAAATCCTAAATTTTTTACTCACGAAATTAATATAAAAAACGACAAAAAGCCATTATTATCGTTTGAACATTTAATTTCGCGAGCAAAAAATTAGGGAGTTGCATATCTGAAGCGCAAGTAATTCATACAACATATGAATGATATAGTTATGCCAACAATTAATTTCTTTAATGTACTTTATTCTTGTAAATTCGAAGTGGATATATGATATTTTGTCGTTTTTTTATATTAATTTCGCGAGCAAAAAATTCGGGAGTTGCATATTTTAAGAGTAAATAATTCATAAAACGTAGGTATTCTTTAATCATGCAAGCAAATTAATTTCCTTAATGTACTTTACTCTTGTAGATATTGATATTTATTTTATTATTTGAAAATTTGATTTTTTTTCTTTTGCAAATGGTAGCAAAAAAATAGCAAATAATTTATATATTGTTAATTTTTTTATTTTATTTTGTGTATTTATTTTTTTTAGTTGGCTAGATAGCTTAATATTAAGCTATCTAGCCACTTCTAACTTTTTTTAAAGATATAGTAAAAAAATTGGTTATATCAGCAAAAAAGGGCAAATAATTAGCAAATAATTCCTATATATATTTTGATGTGTTCTGATAATTTGGCTCAGACAGCTTAATATACCTAAAAGAAGCAAGATGATTTTTCTTTCGTCATTGAACATTTTAATACGAACGAGAACTGTATGCAAACAGGTTCTATCGTGCTTGAAGTATAGCCCAGTCAAATAAGGCAAAAAAAAGGGCAAACCTCGTATTTTGAGCGAGTAAGCTGAAAATTTGTATAGACCTTTATTTAGACGTTCTAATGACTGACAAAAAAGTCTCATATCATATCATGCCGGCGTCATAAGTTATTCGAGGTCAAAGGTCGGGTAAAACGGTTTTTTGCAATTATTTCGTTTTCTATGCAAAATACGGCATTTGAGGTTATCATAAATTCTGTAGATCATACACTTATCTACAATTTTTATTAGAACTATTTTTCTATAACTATAACCATTCTTGAGATATAGCGCGGAGAGTGGGGAGCGCGCATCCGTATATGTAATATCTATAGGTGACCGGCGTCGCTAGGTGAATAGATGACTATACAAAACTTTTAATTGAATATAAAATATAATTATTGCAATTGTATGAATTTATTTATTTATAAAAATATGTTCATATATTACTTATAGCTGAAACAGTTTTATTATAATATTTGCAAATATATAAACTAAAATTGAGTCTTTCAAATATATTATAATTCATAGAACATACATATTACATATTAAAAAGTGAAAGTGCAGGTATTGAGGGGCAATACAGGGACCTTGAGAAAGTATGGTTCAGTATGGAAATCATATATATACCCCGGTTTGCCCTCCGTACGGTGTTTCGGCCTTGTACCCTATATACCTGACCCTTATATGGCTGTATAGAGAGTCGAAGCAGATGTTCTGTTGTAAAGTTATATTAGTTTTTTTTCAAGGTTTTATTCTCTATTCCATGTCTGTTATTTAGTTGAAATACGTATCTCGACGTTTATTTTAGACAATTTGAAACGTGCTAAGCATTTCATATAAAATGACTGATTTGTGTTTCATATGTAATAAACTGCTTTCGGAAGGAGAAACAGTGAATGTTGTGCGCGGTTTAAAACATTAAAAACTGCAAGTATTTCTAGAAACGATGGGCATATAGAATATTTAAATACTGTTACTTCTGTGAATGTGCATGTCGACTGTCGTAAAGTGTATATTAGTAAACATTCGATTACAGCGTCTAAGCGACGTCATGAAGATGAAGAACCCTCAACATCATCAGATGAACGTAAAAGAGAACTGACATTTTTGACTTCAAAACGTTATGTATGTTCTGTAGCGAAGCAGCTGATGAAGTAGCGGAGATGAAGAAGGAGGAAAATATAAACGCACAATTAGTAGAGTGAGCACAATTGAATTTAAAAACTATCATGAAAAGAGCAGATGAACGAGGCGATTTATTAGGCAAGTTAGTAAAAGATCGCATTATTTTTGAACACGACTTGATAGTTGCCGAGGCCAAATACCATAGTATTTGCCATGTTAATTTTCTTCGTCAAACACGTTTACTTGCTACAGATGAAGTGCCTCGACGAGATGACAAAATAATAGCAGCAATGCAAGAAATTTTTGTTATATTGAAAACAATGAAGACTCGCAGTTTACATTAAAAGAACTGAGGGATGTCATTACGGGCTATGTTCCAAATGATAGAACAATCATTTTAAAATTAAGGAAAGATATTTAACTAATATAATAATAACGACGAAAATAGGATCATTTACTATTATCTCTTTTCGTGATACGCAAGCTAATATTTTATCTAGTGCTTGGTATAATAATAAAAAAGGTACTGTGGAAGAAGAACGAATGCGTGTGGTAGAAACTGCTGCTGCGATTATTAGAGAAGATATTCGTTCTTCTGTTGTCGAGACTAAATCTTATCCGCCTCCAAGTAAAATGATGGACGATATTAATAGAGAAATTCCAAGAACTTTACTGCATTTTTGGAAGAAGTTATTGTAAAAACAAAAACTAAAAGGGATCATTTACAAACAAAATGTACAGCCATAAGTCATGCTATAATGGCTTCAATGCGAGAGCGATCATTCTCATCACAGCTATTACTAGGTCTATCTGTATTTCTTCATAGAAGATATGGATCTAAAAGACTTTTGGATGTTTTGTCAAGCTTTGGATTCTCTGCTTCATATAACGATACCGTGAAGTATGAAGTTTCTGCTGTTTTGCACCCACAACCTCGTATTCTACCATCAGAGACAGGTGTATTAGTACAATATGTTGGAGATAATGCAGATATAAATGTTAATA
The DNA here is from genome assembly GCA_036346225.1 of Platerodrilus igneus. Lineage (NCBI taxonomy): Eukaryota > Metazoa > Arthropoda > Insecta > Coleoptera > Lycidae > Platerodrilus > Platerodrilus igneus. The sequence goes on from JARFIW010001015.1 coordinate 806,910, forward strand.
CTCTTGACGGTAATAATACCTTCCATGTAATGGGAATGATAAAATTATAACTCCAAAAATGCTGTTATTTACGATGAACGTATAAAAATGTACAACAACGCCTAGTGCAAAAGAGTTAGCAGCAGTATCACATGTACCCTTCTAACATACGAAAAGCATGCTATACCTGGATTGAGCAGAATTGAAGTTAAAATGTTAATGATGAAGATGTACTTACTGAATATTCGTTTAATACTGTTGATTTTTGTGGATGTACGGAAAGTGGAGAAATATTTCACCATTGCCAGGATGGAATGGATTTATAGAGGAACTAACAAAAAATAATAAGAATTTTCAGACTTCTCAGATAATGTTCCTTCCCTTTATTGATCAACCTGCGAGTAATATGAATACAATTTACACTACATTACAATGTGCTATAAATATTGCTAAGACACACGGACAAAAAACGTGCATAATAACTTTTGATCAGCCACTCTATATAAAAGCTCGAGAAATCGTAGCTGCATCAGATGCTAACTCAGACTTGTCTCAAGTAATTGTAAGACTAGGAGGTTTTCATATGCTCATGTGCTTTCTTGGAAGCATAGGATATATTATGGATGGAAGTGGGATCAAGGATGCTCTCAGTCAAATATATGCTGCTAATTCTGTCGACAAAATGTTGGATGGTCATGCTTATTCAAGAAGTATCAGAGGTCATACGCTATTACGTCTTGCATTATCAAAGGTGATTTTTGAAGATATGGAGATTGAAAATGATAACGTTTTAGATGAATTAATTGAACAGATGATGAGTCACGAAGTAACCTATAAAATTTAGAAGGATGTGCAAATAACTGCCAGTTAATAATCAATCAATATGTCGACAAATTTAATGAACTAAAAGCTCGAGGTCCCACAGCTCAATTATGGTTACAATATTTCCATATGGTATCAATAGCACTAGACTTCATTCGCGCTGAACGGCTCGGACTCTTTGAGGAGCATCTTAATGCGGTGAAAAAATGCTTCCGTATTTTCATGCAAGTGGTCGCTTTCTTTATGCCAAGTCAACGCATCTCTACCTCCAAGATATGATTACTTTGAGAGATACAATGGACCAACAGAATTTTGAGAATTTCAAAACGGTTTTTCACGGTAAAACGCACAGATAAGTTTAACTCAGGAACGTGGACTGATATGATAATCGAGCAAAGTTTGATGAAGTCCATGAAGACAGAAGGAGGCGTATCAAGAGGTCGGAGTACACAAGATAGCGTTTTGTCCAAGTGGGTATACAGCATGTATGCTACGTCTACTATCTGTGACGAAATCGAAAAGTTGTGTAATATTTCCTTAGACTCAGTAGACCAGCATGTCGATTCTAGAGATTCACGAATAAAAGAGACAACACAGATGTAAGTAAGCTTGTAGAATGGTTTACACTTCACAATCCTTTCCCAAATATAAGGCAAGTTGTATCAATAGCTTCAGGAATTGTGGGAAATGACACCATAAACTGCCACAAAGCAAGCACTATCGGCCTGGAGTCAATGGAAAAATTACTGGATTGACATTCAATGACATAAAATTGAAGCGTGCAGACAAAGTTGTTCCACTTTCTACAGTCAACAGATCTATTAAAGTGAATAACTGCAAAGTCGCAATAGATCCGTTGCTACTTTTTCAGAGAATAACTGTAAACAAGAAGTTTGACCACCATCTTGAAAAATATCTACAATATGAATTAAGTCCATACCCAACATCACTATTTGATAATGCTGGCATGCGAAAAAGTCCAAAAGCCAAATTGTTCAATATTATGGAACCTGTTGATATTGAACTTAATCAGAATAATGTTACATATATCATCGATGGTGGATTTCTTTTGCATCGCGTCGTATGGAACAAAATGATACTTTCTCTGTAATCGTCAATAAATACATCAACTATTTGCAAAACCATTTTGGTTCAAATGTTGTTGTTGTATTCGACGGATATGCAGATTACAGTAAAAACATAAAAGCAATGGAGCAATTGCGACGAACCGCAGCTTTTTCAACATCTTACGAGGTACGTTTTGATGCAACAATGATTGTGCCGACCAGTCAAGAAAAATTTTTATCAAACAGGAACAATAAAAAATTTCATTGAAATGCTTATTGAACAACTAAAATCATTAATATCGCTACAAAACAAGCTAGAGATGATGCTGATGTCCTGATTGTCGAGACAGCCATTGCAATATCCGAACAACAAAAAACTGCTGTCATCGTTGGAGAAGACATCGATTTGCTGGTCATATTAATCGGACGAACAAAATTATATCAGCGAGAAATTTTGTCAAAAAATTGGCAAAGGAATATAGAAACAAGAATGTATTCATCAAAAGTTTGGACAAATATCCTCGCTGCAAAGAACATATTTTATTTTTGCATGCATTTACTGGGTGTGACACGACATCATCACTATTCAACAAGGGAAAGTTGCAAATTATTAAAATATTTGAAAACATCCTGATTTGTGTCAGTCAGCGCAATTATTTCGGCAAGAAAACTGTCCTCCAGACATATTATATAATAATGGAGTACGTGTTCTCTTAGCAATGTATAATGCTCCGAAAACTGAACTGAATATTGACAATCTCAGGTATCTGCAATTTATTAAATCTACAAGGCTCAATAGACCGGTGCAGTTATCGTCCTTCCACCTACGAGTGCAGCAGCTCAACAACATATTTATCGGGTGTACTATCAAACTCAAACTTGGCTGGGAAAAGATTTATCCCCTGAGGAATGGGGGTGGTTTTTAGAATATTATATTCAACAACATTATTGCCACCAGCACCAGAAGAACTGTTGAGCATCATCTTCTGTAATTGCAAAAAGGGCTGTGGTGCTAATTGTGGATGTAGGAAAGTAGGGTTGCAATGCTCTGCGGTATGTGGCCAGTGTAATGGCCAAGCCTGTCTCAATGCTCCATCGACATCAAATAATATTGATGAAGAAATTGAGTATATGCCTCAAGAGATATTTGATCTCTTAGAGACGAATATTACCGATACGGAAGATTGCGATAATGATCTACTCATCGACTTTGAAGATCAAGACGAAGAAGACAATGACGAATAAGACCCATTATAGAAATTTATCTGACAATTTAAGTCATTAAGAATAAATATAAATATATTTTTTGTAATTACACAGTGTGATAAATAAAGAATAAAGTTAATATCGTCTTATTTCTTTCAATATTTGCCACATTTTCCTCTGTTATTTATTTTAATAATTTATGAATATTAACGTTGAGATAAAACTATACAGACTCGCCGAGAGTCATATACTATAGAATAATAAATATTATTACGAAAATTTCTTATAAATAATATATTTAATAATTTTTATAAATAAATAAACTTATTACATCTATAAATAATGAAAAATAATATCAAAATTGTGCTCTTACTTTATTAATTATTTTGTATAGTCATCTTTTCACCTAGCGACGCCGTTCACTTATAGGTATTACATATACGGATGCGCGCTCCCCACTCTCCGCGCTATATCTCGAGAACGGTTGGAGTTATCGAAAAATAGTTAAATTCGAAATTGTAGATAATTGTATTATCTACAGAATTTATGATAACCTCAAATGCCGTATTTTGCATAGAAAACGAAATAATTGCAAAAAACCGTTTTACCCGACCTTTGACCTTGAATAACTTATGACGCCGGCGCGATATAATATGAGACTTTTTTGTCAGTCATTAGAACATCAAAATAAAGGTCTATGCAAATTTCCAGCTTACTCGCTCGAAATCCGAGGTTGAAGTCTAATTTGACTGGGGTAGTAGTAAGAAACCAGAAATATTCCAAATTTTCATATGCTTCTAAAATATAGACAATAGGCCTTAATAGGATAAGCAAAATAAATACATCTATTTTGGACATCTTATTTCCTAGGGCACTAAGACATACGTGGCCAGTTAAGTTTTGAAAGTGATGTACCAAACTTACAAGTTGTTCTCTACCAAAAGTCACTGATAAACTATGTAACCAAATAAAGGTACGATTTATAACATTTGCGGCAAGCACATTTCAATGGGGATTTTCCATATGAGCTAGGTTATGCCACACTCCTTGAAATAACTGAATAAAATTTTTAAATACGGTAGCTGTTATATACATACAGTCATAAAATAAAAACATTCGAGTCATTACATTTCTAGCCACACTTACTGAATCTGTATTATTGGCCTTAAGAGTTTTTTTTTGATAGTTATCCGAACCCGGTGGAGTGGAAAGCTTTTATAGCCAAAGTGTGGGACTCTCCTAGCGGCATACCCACTAAAACCACTCCCCTTGGCGAGTGCGTCTGCCAAACGGCTCCGCCGCACTGCAGCCTAAAAGGCTGATTGTGCTGACTCTGGTTAAGTATCATACCCAGTCTGCAAATCTGCACCCCGCATTATAACGTACAGATCCCTCGATGAAAAGGTATCCACTTTCTTCGGGCCTAACTTTGGTCGCCCGAATAGGCGCTGTGTCGTTCTATCCAACGCCTCACATCTGCATAGTACATACATTGCAGTCTCCGGTTCCTCTAAGCAAAGTCTGCATTCAAGATCTCTGTTATATTTATGCATCCTCTGGAGGTGAACCTTGACAGAAGTATGTCCTGTCAGGAACCCCTCAGCGATTCTGAGCTGTTCCCTGCTTAAACAAAGCAATTCCTGGGTTGCTCTTGCTAAGTTGCACATCCATTCGCTAATATAGCTACGGATGGCAGCTCTTGCGACTTCCAAGGCAGGTTCGGGACCGATAAATGGCCCTTGCGCCCCCTGTCTTGCAAGTTCTTCTGCAATTTCATTTCCCTTGAGTTCTTGGGGGCCTGGCACCCACTGTAATGTAACAGAGTTCTGCTGTGCCAGTTCATTAAGTGCCTCAATACATTCCCATACGTCTTGATGACACTTTCTGACATATTAGAGCCTTAAGTACCGCCTGGCTGTCAGACACAATATAAATATGTCTTTTAATGAAGGCACCTCTTATACTTTCCCGCACACTTTGCAGTAGGTGTATATTTCCGTTTGAAAAACGGTAGCGTTTGCCCCTAAGGGAACGCTTAAACATACCTCCGGTTTCTCCCTAAAGAGTCCAGATCCAGACCCGATCTCGCCCTTAGAGTCATCCGTGTACCAGACCATGCTGCCCGAAGGTAATCTGCTCTTCATTTTTTCCACCGCACATCCTGGATAACAGTCTTGAAGAGTGTATCCGGCGGATCCTGGGGAGTCATTTGGTCCGAACGCATCTCAAACAGATGCCCCCAATTTCCCCCAAGCAATCTCGTAAGCTGCGTCCCTTCAATAATCGTAAACTGAAGGTTCTTAAGTCTGTATAGTTCAAGCCTTGCTACTAAAACATTCTAGAGTGTTCTAATGTTGAAAAATCAATTCAGTAACGAGAATCCATAAATCGCAAATGAATGAACAACCCAATTAGTGAGTTGAAAGCTTTTACGATCATAATTTAGATAAGACAGGTAAAGACTATAAATCAGAAAGGGAAAGACTTTATAATTGCGTATAAATTATAGCAAAAGCGATAACGAATGAGTATTTTACATTTAGTCCTACGAAAGGCATCAATTAAAGAATTATTTTTATATCCCAATAAATCTTAAACTGACAGGTAATTAAGATAAGAAACACAGGTACAATGAATGAAATTACACTCAATTATTACATCATGCGATGAGTCAAACCCACTGGAAAGACGTAGAAATTCGAGAAACTGTGACATATTGAAGATTTTATTATGTAAAAACCGGTAAATAATTAGGGAGATTCATTCAAGATTATTTTTTCAGGTCGATCTATTTACAAAGTGCTTGCTAACGAACTTTGTGTCGGTAACTACGAATTATAAAAGCTGTAATTTTTAAATGGGCTGCAAGGTCATGCGACTTTTAAATATTGTTACAAACAATTTCCTTTAACAAAAGTAAAATCTTATTGGCATAAGAAGAACCTAAATGGAATTATGGAGGTAATAAGGTCATAAACGAAGGAATTGAAATTTGATCAAGTACTTGACTTAATGTTGTTTTGTGGTCAAATTCCGATAAAGTTTGACCATTATAAGAGTTTCTTAAAGTGATACTTGATCAGTTAATGCTTTCGTCAATGTAATTAAACTACGTTGAGAAGTGTTGAACAAGTGTAGCAGGGGAAAGCCAAGTCGACTCTCCATAGTGGGCGTGGTACACATCGCCCCTGTAATACTTATACAGGCCAGTCTCTGAATCCTGTCCAACTTTATTTTGGTGTTTGATTGTTCAGCCTTGGACCACCATAACAAGGCTGCATATGTTATTGCGGGTCTGACCACCCTAGTGTACAACCAGGGTACCATGCTTGGTCTTAGCTCTCAGGATTTGCCGCAAGTGCGTCTAACTATTGCTAAAGAAGTTTCCGCCTTGCGTACGATCTTATCGATCTGCAGGTTCCATGTGAGTTTGAAGTCCAGAGTGACTCCCAAGTACACCACTTCGGACAGGCCGATTTCGTTACCGTTAAGGAAAAGGGGTGTAATGCCTGCAATCTTCCTTCTCCGGGTAAAAGGTACTAAAGTGGACTTTTGAGAGTTGACTCTATGGCCTTGCCCTGTTGCCCACATCTCTACTATTTTCAGGGCTTCTTGCATTCGGTCCCTGATAATATTATTGTATTTACCCTTCACTAAGACAGCCAAATCATCAGCATATTTTAGCGGGGTAGGGCTTACAATACCGGGATTCCGGGATCCCAAATACCGGAGTCCCGGACGATTTTTGTCTGTTATTAAAAACCGGTATTTAGTAAAAATACCGGTATTTTGGTATTACATTAGTTGATAAAAATTGAATTTATGCACAATATAAATCTAATTTAAAATAATATTAATTAATTACACGAAATTTTTTTTGAAGATAAACAAGCAATTTCATTGTATTAAAATCTATATCAGGGACATTTATTACACATACCGAGCCGAGTATGGCACCATCTAGGAGCGGCGGTGTCGGCAATATAAAGCGATTGTTTATGTTTTGCGTCTACTACCCAATGAAAAGGTCTCGTTTATACAAATACATAATGTGTGTATCACAAAAATTATTATATAGTTTAGATTAGATTGTTTAATTTTGCAAATCAGCTGTAGTGTTTACAAGTAAAAATTATATTTTATATTTTCAATTTTATTTTTCATTCCGTTGTGTCTTGTGGTGTGTGGATTATGTGCACTTGTTTTCTGGTTTTATTTCTAATAATTGAAAATTATATAACGGTATTTAAATACTGATTAATCCATATTCCATATGAATTATATGATATGGTAAGTTTATATTTGTATTAATGTAAGTTAGAGTGTAATTAATTTACAAATATTAAAATTAATAAGCATTAACTGCTATACCCCATGAAAGATGAATACATTTACGGAGCACCGAAAAAGACAGGAAGAAACTTCAGTTTGGTATCATTTTTTGATTGAAAAAAAACGAACAGGTTGCTGAATGTAAAAAGTGCGCGAAAGAAATAAAGTGTACAGTATCTACTCCTACTCTCTATGTAATAAAATAAATAATATCTACTCATTTCAGAACAATATTTATTGGATTTCATATATTATTTGTTAACAAGTCAATATAACAATTGAGGTAAGTAAAAATATAACTAGTAAATATTTTATTAATAATACCGGTATTAATACCGGTATCCCGATATTTAAAATTTCAAATATCAAATACCGGTATTCAGATTTTAGTTCAGTATTGTAAGCCCTATAGCGGGGTAAACCCTTTTCTGCTCAGCTTCCACAACGGTCCGTCTATGACTAGGTTCCACAACATTTCTAGCCACACTTACTGAATCTGTATTATTGGCCTTAGAGTTAGAAATGATATTAATAAAGTTTGGAATAGGATAGTTGAATAATAAAGCTTAAATTAGAAAAACAAATCCGTATATTCCTATGTGGATGCAAAACTGCAAATGATGTAAATCGTGCTTAGCAGTTTTTTGCATATTAGTGCTTACAGTGAACGTACAAAACTATTATAAGCCACCGAAATTATCCAGTAGTGTAAGCTGCTAAAAGTTCAGAGCCCTACCAAATTCGTTTTCCATCAAACGTTAAAAATTTGTTGTGAGTCTCTATTCGTTATCTTGTGATCAATTGTATCTTGTTTATTGTAATACAAGCAACAAGTGACGTTCCCACTCTTTGCTTTGTGTCACAGACCCATCTGTATTTTGGTTTTCCCTTGGTATTAATGGTGCCAGGTCATGCGTAATAAGTTATTCTTTTTTAAGACTATCACAGGAGTTCGTTAGTTTTATTTAAAAAATTAAATTAATATAAGAATTAAAGAAGTTTATAAATTAACAGTTTTAATTGTAGTAATAATAAAGAAAGCTTTTATATTTCAAGTTTTAAAAAATTTTTGAACATGATCGACACTCAACTTTTATGTACTAATAATATGGTTAGTATAGAAGCAATTATTTTTATTACCTATTAATACCGACCTCCTTTAGTAGAATTTCACTGGACGAAAATCTATAAAATCTAATTTCAATATATTCTTTTTCTTACGGCTTTAGAATTTAATTTTAATATATTCTTTTATATTATACATATTTTTCTTTTGAAGAAATTTACCATAATGTTAAACAGACTCCAATTATAATAACTCATTCTGCAGCAAAGAGTGGGGCGGTAAAAAAATATATTAACAAGAACAAATAATAAAAACACAAAGAAAAATGAAAACCATACTACCCAACAAAGATATAGCTCTATTAGAAAAATACAACAATCGGTATAATGAAAATAAAGTAAACCTAAAATATTATTCATAACCGCAAGCTGTTAACATATGCAACGGTCTCTAAATTAATAAAAGTCAAGTTAATTATTTACGTACATAATACATATCAAATAACCATTATAATAATCTTGGTAACCTCTGGTTGATTGTACGTTATTTAGGTTATGTTTTAATTCTTTTAATACAAACCAAATTAACATAAACTTTTTGTATTGCTATATCAAGGAAGTGCGAAGTTTAGTCTAGATTTATAAACGGAATTAGTATTTCTTACAAAACGTCACCCGCAAAAAAAATTAGCTATTTTGAAATATTTCTACATCAAGCACAATTAATCGAAGCTGATACCATTTATAAATCATAAACTCCGGTTACACAGGTTGCAAATGCCTGGTGACACATGCGAGTTTCAGACAAACTATATATTAATTAAGAATAAATTCAAAAATGAGGTTAACAAATGTAAAAGTCCAGGCGCAGATATAGAGAGTGACAACAATTAACAGCAGTAAAATGTGATTCGAAGTTAAAAAAATAAAAGAGCGAATGACCCTAAATCAGATATAAATAAAATAAAGAACATAACAATCAGGGAGGAATATAAGAATAAGGTAAATAGTAAAATGGTGCAAGTAGGCAAAAACATATATGAAACGACAGTTATTTAAGAAATAAGTATTAGAAAAAGCACACATTCTATTACGAACTAAAAGATTTGCAGCTAAAAGAAACAGATAACGCAAAAAATCTTAGTTTTAATAAACGGTATACAAAGTGTTTCAAAGGGGGAAGATAGGCAAACATATAGAGAACTTAAGAAAAATAAATAGATTGTGTATGTAGGTTAATCCCAATATATGTAGAGAGATTGTGAGGAAATGGAATCAACATTAAATAATGATAGATCTGGCATAAACCCCCAAAAAAATTAAGAAATTCTTCAAGAAACCATGAAACAGAAATAATTCCAACAAAAGATGTAGTTGGTAAACAGAATAAATATACAAAATGTTAAAAATACAATTCCACAAAGCACAACAACGGCTAAAGTTAAAAAAGTCGTAGGAATACAGCAATTGTCTGCAGGATTAATTACATGATTTCGTTAAATCGTATAAATCATCATATAAAGGTAGATAAACAGAATATAATGAATGAAAAAAGCTTTCATTTGACACTGCAGTCGGAAAGCAGGCTCGATAATTTGTATGCCGTTCACTACCCATTACAGCTAAAACAAAATAACCAAAGCATCTATATTCGCCTAGTAATTAACTAATTACTTCCTACGGTGCAACAGCTCCATAAAGTTCACTATTTAAGCAATATAGTTGTCAAGATAAATTTATTTGAAAATCATCACGTAAGAAGAAAATGGTGTTCGTTATTCTGTGCAGTGTTTCAGTTGCATTTATTAGGGGCGTTGTTCGTGTTCGTGTTAGTGACTTACTTACATCTCATATGAGTTTCGCGAATTACATTAAGTTTCACGTAAATTACATTTTAAGTGATTTTCTAATGCAGACGTTACATACAATAATCATTTTACCCGGTATGAAAAAGCATATTAGGAAGTATCAAAACAAGGAACTAAAATCATTTTTGAATTTCTTAAGAAAACACCGTGTCTAGGTAAAAAAATTATTTTATGTGTTTAACGTTTCATTTTGGAGAGCCCATAATTTTACAGTTAATATATGTACAATTATTAATGAACAATCCTGTATAATTAGTAGTGTAATCAATTCAGTCGTTCATAAGTACTTTGGCCAAATTTGCGTATATTTATTCAAATTAGTTAGTACTAAGACTAAGATATACATATTTATTAACCTTGTAACTAAAACAAATACATAACTGCATTTTACCCCAAAACAAAATTTTATTGACATTCAATTGTTTTACTATTGCATGAAAATATATTTAGTTACATTTCAGCCAAAGTTGCTCCTACTACGTTTGAATTTTTTAAAATTGTAGGTATAGGACACCTCTAGAGAATGTTTTTTGTTTCATGAAAATCCATAAAGGAGTACTATATAGAGTTTTACATTTTATCTATCCATTAATACATTGGAAGCACTATGCGGCGCGGGGCGCAGGTGCACAACCTTAGTTCATCTGAGGCATACAGGTTCAGTTGCGTCCTAAACGACATACGCGCTCGAACCCCGTGCCAGTTAACGTGTTATTTTTTTAATTTTGTCATCGTGCAATATATATATATATAAATGTAATATGTTTTTCTTGACCTTATATAGATAAATATTCTTAGTTCTTGGGAGTAGGTCAATATAAACTAGATCAGCTTGAAATATTCATATACTACATGCAGAATCTTCTCTATTTACGCGTTTCGGTCCTATGGACCATTTTCAAAATAGCTACAACTTGTTGTAGTGATAGTTAGGTTGATTTCCCACTTCTTTAATATAAATGTAATATTACATAGGACCGAAACGCGTAAATAGAGAAGATTCTGCATGTAGTATATGAATATTTCAAGCTGATCTAGTTTATATTGACCTACTCCCAAGAACTAAGAATATTTATATATATATATATATATATATATATATATATATACTCAGATAATTGTGATTTTCAATTCACCTCTTAATACTTTGTATTTCGGCACACTATTTTTCATGTTGTATTATTGTGCATAAAACCGAATATAGATCACCAAGTTGTTGGAGAGAATAATATATATATTATAATAATATATATATATATATATATATATATATATATATATATATTATATATTATAATAAAATAAAATATGATAGATACCCTATTTACAATTTAATTTTTACAACAGGTTGCAACAAAATTGAAAATTCCGTTGTTATATTTGATTATTTCCAAAACATGATAAATTATTATTCTACATATTATATAATCATGGGAAAATGGTTCAAAATTGTCAAATTATTGCACTTGCTTTTTAATTCAAAGACTAATTCGTGGTAATATTAACTTCAATGTAAATATAATTTTAATGTATTTGTTAAAGAGCTATTGTTGTTAATTAACAAAATAAACGAGCTCTAACTTTTAATTTTTTTAATTATCAGCTTTGTTTTCATTTACCGTATTACAGTTACATAATGAGTAGACGATGTCCAAAAAGATGTCTGAAGCTGAAAATAGAAACTTGAAGAAACAACGAGATGATGACAAAAAGAAGTTTGTTTGTGCTTGGAAGAGTTGGGTCAGTATGGGGAGTACTGCGATGCTTAAATCAACTCCGTTAAGTGAACCAAAACATTCGAAGAAAAGAGAAGGTTCAGGTTCGTCGGGAGTAGCTACACCAACGGAGGAAGACCAAAGAGGCTCATCACACAAAGCAAATCAACGTACTCAAATGCAAGAGGCAGTGCCACACTCACACTGTTAGTAGTGCGGTTCACACTACACAAAATAAAACAGAGAAAGACATACGATGTGTATCACGCAATGCAAGTACGCAAGTGAAAACATCGAAAGTGTAATGCAGCCTGCGGAAGGTGAAGTAGTATTAGTGGATACTACAAAATCTTCTAGTTGGAAGCGCTCATTTATAACTTCTCTTGTACAAATAGGACCTATTCAAACTTACAAATATGATTAATTCATCACGCGAGGCTTTTCAGGACGACAATTTTGGAATAAATGGTTTCACAAACAAATGCCTAATGGTAACAAAGTAAAAAGAGATTTGTTGATTTTTTATTTAACAAAGAAAGTACTCCTCTTTCTCGACTATATTGTTCGGACGATTTGGTGACAGAACACTATAGTTTGCCGATGCCAATTTCAGCTTTGCTAACTGGAAGAAATTAAACCCAAAAATCTCCGCCTACCATGAAAATCCACCAAAATATCGTAAATATTACGTAATGTGGAAAGATTACAAAAGAAAGTTAATAAAAAATTGCGATTAATTGACCACGAACTTGAAAGTCAAATACAATCTGCAAAACTGAAATGCAGTCATTAATGTAATCCCATAGTGTGCTGATATAAATTCAGTTTTGCGAGGATCCTCTTATAGTATTTATGACAGACCGTGGAATATTTCTTAAAACGACTAGATTACTATCAGAACACGATTTAGAGATACGGGCACAAATGGAAACTATTTCTTAGCCCGGGAGACATATATTTTATTTTTCGAACAATATCCAAAATAAATCGTTATTCTCCTGTGAGATGAATTAAAAATATAATTATAAAAGAAATAAAGAAAACGAAATATTACTCCATATCATGTGATTACACTCCTCGTAAGAAACAGATGACTGAAATAATTAGATATGTAAGTATTAAAAATGGAGTTTGTAGTATTGAAGAAAGATTTCTGACTTTTAAGAAACTAAAGATAAAACAGGTGAAGAACTGGCGAAAGATATTCCAGCCAAATTACATGCAGAGGGATTAAATATACCGACATATCGAGATCAGCTTATTTTGTGCCATGTTCAGCATACGGCCTCAATTTAGTAGGAGTTAATGCGGCTAAGGTGTACTTAAATTTTACTTTACTCTTTGGTGTGGTGCAGAATTTATTCGTATTTTTCTCCTCCTCGACTGATAAATGAGGTTTACTTCAATCTAAAATGCCAATATCTCTGAAAAATCAATGCAATACGCGCTGATCCTCAAAAAAGCAGCAGTCTCGGCAATCTATAATAACCTACCCAAAATATTGCAAGTTTTAAATGATTTAAATGAGAAAACCCACAATAATGAAACATGATGCGGCAACATACTATTTAAAGAAATTGAAGGAATTTTAATTCAGTTAGTATTATAGAAAGCAATATTAGCGGAGATAGGCAATGTCAATATATTGCTCCATAAAAAACCGAGTGCTAATAAGCTTATTGCGACTCTGTGCGAATCGATGAAAACTATTTGTTCAAAAAATTAGAAATTTTACTTGACAAAAGGAAGGAATTAAATAAATCAGTAAACGGTGAACCTAAATTTAATGAAAAACGAAAAAGAAAAGTGAAGAATCAGTTTGATTATTGAGCAGACACCGTAATTCTTGACGAATCAGAAGAGCTACTACGTATCAATTACACGGAAGCTTTAGATGTAATTGGACAACACTTGGTTGGAAATGTAAAAAGCTTAGTAATGTAGCAGAAGATGTCGAGTTCTTAACTGGCGAAAACCTCACTACATTTACCGAGGAAACGTTGTTGAAATATTGCGTTCATTTAGCAATAATATACCCACATGATTTGAATTTTTTGAAATTGTGCGATGACGTACTGAATGCCAAAAAGCTATTTTAATCCCTCTATAAAAATTTTGCAAAATTAAACCACCTGGAGGTGCTTCAATTCATACATAATTTCAAAATTGAATCAAATTTCTATGCATGCCAGTTTCAGCTGGTTCGGCATTAAGATCTTTTAACAAATTAAAACTCGTGAAAAGTTTCTTAAGATATAGATATATTTGCTACCCTGAAAGCAAGAACAGTTGTATTGTAAAGTGAAACAAATCTGTATTTTCTTTATGTATTTAGTTGTTAACGTATAACTGGAAAATAGTGTTTGTTCCTTTAAATAAAGAAGTATTAAATCAAAAAAATCCATTCTAAATTGCATCTCCTTGTGTTTCCATCAAACATAATTGGTGATTCATACATAGTAAATTAATGTTGATAAGAAATGATGGCGTTTGGACTATGCAATAGAGTATTTTTGTGATCCAATTACCCTTCAGACAATCAATTGTAAAATCCATTTAGTCAGTTTATGCAACTTAATTTCACAAAAACTAAATCTAAAAATTGTCAGTGTTTCACTTCCCTACATGTAAGTTTTTAAACGTTGGTTGGGATTTCGATTTCAGCGCAGGTTTATGCGAAAATATTTTTGCCTACGTAATTCAACGAGATAAAATTAAAATGCTGAGGTATGCAGATGATATAGTTAAATAAGCAGAAACTGAAAGAAATTACAAATGAAGCTAAAAATAGTGAACGAAATTTTAGATGAAAATCGATAAAACTAAAGCAAAGTAAACAAGACAGCAGTAAAAAGATTGTAGGAAAGCTATTGCATTAGAAAGTTGGATTGCAAATGACAATATATGTGAAAGGGATGTTAAAAGTGAAATAGACCAAGAGCGAAACCTTTTAAGGTACAAGGCACGGTCCTAAAATCTAGCATATATTTAGTTGTTAGGAAAATACTTTTAAAAGCCTGTTTTCAGTGTAGCGCTATAGGGCTGACAAATATTGGCATTATGGAAACAAGATTAGAAGCATTTAAGATGTGGTGCTATAATAGAATACTAAAAATTTGTTGCTCACATAAAATTATTTACAATATGGCCCTAGACTTGGTTCAAGAACAGCATTTCTTTATTTTATATCATAAACAATCCGTTACAAAAGTTTTACCTTAAACATTTAAATATCATTTCGATGATGCGATTTATGATTTAATATTTTGTATAAAATACTGAGGCAGGTCTGTAACAAATGATATGCATCATCACTACTTTCTTACACGCGTGAAGTTAGCCCCCCAACTTTTGAAAAAAATAACTTTCTATAGTTCATTCGTTTGCACATTGTTTGCACATGTATGCACATCCAGTATTTTTGTTTACACTTTTCGTTTAAAAATTATTCAAGAAACAATTTAGGGGGGCCAGTGTGAAGTTGGCCCCCCTAAATTGTTTCTTGAATTGTTGTTTCAGGAAATTTACTTTAAACCGGCGGAATTAATACATCATCGTTTGCACATGTATGCACATCCACTATTTTGTTTGCACACCTTTCGTTTAAAAGTTATTAAAGAACCATTGTGACGGGTCAACTTCGCACTAGCCCCCCTGACATTCAGCAAATTCATTTTAAACCGACGAAATTGATAGATCTTTGTTTGCACATGTATGCACATCTATTATTTTCCTTTGCACACTTCCAGTTTAAAAGTAATTTAACATTCAGCTTCATAGTCCTCTCTATACGATAGCTACTGTTGAAAACGTAAAAACATTGTTACAATGAACCCAAATGATACCTTTTCGTTTGCACATTACGAAACACATCAACTTTTTGTTTGCGCACTACTGTATGTCAAAAAAATTTTAAATTTAATCACGGATGCTAATTTCATACATGTCCAATATCGCATTTTTGTGCAATTCTAACATGTGATAACGGAAATCAAAGTATCTTCGTTTGCACATCATGAATTTTCGTTTGCACACCTTTAGTTCAAAACTTATTTAACATTTACTTTCGCAGTCCCCGCTATAGGATAGCTACCGATGCTGTTTTAAACAACCGGTACGAATGCCGTTATTTATAAAATGCTGTAAAAACCTCTAATACTGTTTAATTATCTAACTACCACTAGCATCAACTCAAGCGGGTGCATCTAACTGCAAATTAATAGTCAAAAATACAACAGAATTTCAAGTTTCACTTGAGGGGAAGTATATACCTGCTGTTGTCTAGTATTCATACGAGACGCTTGAAAACGGAATTCTCGAACTAGCAACATGTTGTGGCGCTTTATAATAATGTAAATACATTGGACTATATACATTTGAAAACAATATTTTAGTAAATGTGTTGATTAAAATATTCTCTATCAACAGTATAGGTATATGTGTATGTTTGGTAATGTGCAAACGAAAAGATATCAATTAGTCTCATTGCAATCCATTTTTGCACATTTTGAACAGTAGCTATCGTATAGCGAGTAATACGAAAGTAAATGTTAAATAAGTTTTGAAGTTAAAGTGTACAAACGAAAAATCGACCTGATTCATGATGTGCAAACGAAGCTACTTTGATTTCCGTCATCACATGGTAGAATTCCTCAAAAATGCGATATTAGACATGTGTGAAATTAACCCTCCTGATTAAATTTAAAAACTTTTTGACTTACAGTGGTGTGCAAACAAAAAGTTGATGTGTTTCGTAATGTACAAACCAAAAGGTATGAATTAGTCTCATTGTAAGCCATTTTTGCACATTTTGAACAATAGCTCTCGTAAAGCGGGTACTACAAAAGTAAATGTTAAATTAGTTTTGAACTAAAAGTGTGCAAACGAAAAAGCGACTTGATTCATGATGTGCAAACGAAGATACTTTGATTTCCGTCATCACATGTTAGAATCGCACAAAAATGCGATATTTGACGTGTGTGAACTTAGCTCCTCCTGATTAAATTAAAATTTTTTTTTGACTTACAGTGGTGTGCAAACAAAAAGTTGATGTGTTTCATAATGTGCAAACCAAAAGGTATCAATTAGTCTCATTGTAATCCATTTTTGCACATTTTGAACAATAGCTCTCGTATAGCGGGTACTACGAAAGTAAATGTTAAATTAGTTTTGAACTAAAGGTGTGCAAACGAAAAAGCGACTTGATTCATGATGTGCAAACGAAGATACTTTGATTTCCGCCATCACATGTTAGAATTGCACAAAAATGCAATATTGGACATGTGTGAAGTTAGCATCCGTGATTAAATTTAAAAAAATTTTTGACTTACAGTGGTGTGCAAACAAAAAGTTGATGTGTTTCGTAATGTGCAAACGAAAAGGTATCAATTGGGTTCATTGTAACAATGTTTTCACGTTTTCAACAGTAGCTATCGTATAGCGAGGACTATGAAGCTGAATGTTAAATTACTTTTAAACTGGAAGTATGCAAACGAAAATAATAGATGTGCATACATGTGCAAACGAAAATCTATCAATTTCGTCGGTTTAAAATGAATTTGCTGAATGTCGGGGGGGCTAGTGCGAAGTTGGCCCTATACAATGGATTCTTTAATAACTTTTAAACGAAAGGTGTGCAAACAAAAATAGTGGATGGGCATACATGTGCAAACGATGATGTATTAATTCCGTCGGTTTAAAATAAATTTCCTGAAAGTCGGGGGGGCCAGTGTGAAGTTGGCCCCCCTAAATTGTTTCTTGAATAATTTTTAAACGAAAAGTGTGCAAACAAAAATACCGGATGTGCATACATGTGCAAACAATGTGCAAACGAATGAGCTATAGAAAGTTATTTTTTTCAAAAGTTGGGGGGCTAACTTCACGCGTGTTACTTTCTTGAAGAAAATAAATTATCAACTAGGTTTAAACAAATTTGCAAACAAAAGTGTTCGGCGTTAGGACTATACAGAGTTTAAGAATACTCACCTTACACTCAAAAATTTTACCAATCTCGTTGAAATTTCCATGGGTTGCAACTTGTCTTTAGAAACAATACTACCGAAGGTTAGCCGAAAAAGGCCTTGCGTTTCAGAAAATTTCACTTTTACTTTAAATTTATTTTAGTGAAACCTTATTAAGTTTGATTTCAACAAATTGTTTGTGGGAAGGTTATTTGGGCGGCATCCGCCATGAACGCAACTGTGAATAAATGACTGATGCTGATGGTGCTCGCACCTACGACAGTGTGTATGTGGACTTAACGAGAATGTTGCAAGTATAAGAAAGATTCAAGTCTGCCGTGTTAAATTTAATTGACGCATCTATATTACTGTCTGAGATAAGAATGTAAGGTTTCAGTTTCTACTTAACCTTAAGTAAACTTACTAAGATATTTAATATTAAAATAAATTATTATTAAGGGGTATTCGCGCGTATCTTTATATTTGTTAGAAAATGGCGGCTCTGGTGCTATTCAATTCTCAACTTCATAATTGTCGAATGTTTTGCATATTTCACAAAAGAAAGTATCGGGTTAGTGAGAACTACTTAATATAAACTTCGCACTAGTTTGTGCGTCTTTATTTACAAAGTATATGTAATTTACTTACTTGCATAAGCATATTTGTATGTACTGTATCCATGACATACTAGCTTACACACAATGCAGTTGCATAATTAGAAATTAAATATGACAGTATAGTTATTTAAGTAACCATTTCATCCAATGGATGAAAGCAATGTGATTTGCGATAAATTTCCCGACAAACAGGTATATGTTAATAGGTAATTAATCAGTAGTTATGCACTTTCGAATGACTGTTCTCTTATGCTTTACCGTCGCGCAGTGCCTCTAACAAATGTTGGATCAGCTACGCGTTGCTGAAAAAACTTCCATCCTTGATGTCGATGCACATTTCAAAAGATGGAGAAACATCTCGCGTTTGTGTTCTGAACAATATTAACGGACATGATAGAAGTGTATAAGCAGTTGTAACATAAGTTTAAAAAAAATTTCCTTGATACGCTAATACAGCTTTGACGTAACCATCCCAAACACATTAGCGATTTCGGATGCAACGTTGCAAGGTATAATTATTTAAATAACTGAAATGGTTTGCAGGCGTCTTGTACAATGAATATCTAATTATCTGACATATTTCAGATACATTTAATTTTCATTACAAATACAGTCTACCATAAATCAGAAAAATTGTTAAATTACATAAACATTGTATACAAATCGTATACAAAGTATTAAAACCAAGTAGTATTAGTCGAAACACTATCTAAACGCCGGATGTTTTATCAATAACACCAGATAAATCAACTTTATCAATGAGTAGATTTTATTCGTTTTGGCACATTTGGAATAGGTTAGATATCGTTGTATAACCTTTTATATAAACTTTTATACTTATAAAATCCTTCATAATGATTAGTTTATTCATAAGAATTTAAATTCTTAATATTAATATTAGAATTCGAAGTACATCAAAGTGAAGTTTGCAGTTCATCCTGCTTTAACTTCAGAGATAAAAGTTTTGTACGGATGTGAATTAAATTAAAAGTTATTCTTGATTAGTAAGTCATTTAACCCTAGGATGCATGACTGTCCGTCACTATACATTTACATAACGTGGGTCAAAAAGACCCTAGATATCTATTGGCATGTATGTACTTTAACTGAATAATTACGGCTTTAAGTTGATTAATAGGTTTTTTATTAGTGTCCACAGCAATTATTACAATAGATACAAGTTTTTCAAATAATTCCACACTGGCAAAAGAATTATCTAACTTTAAATTCCTTGATGTATTTTGAATTGAACACACAAGAGACTGTACAACGTGCATTCCCAAATTGCACTGTACTTCGGCACCAAGTTGTTTTCCAATATATCTCCTTCGATGGCATATCCAGTCTTTGCTTCACACAACCAAAATATTTTTATACCATATTTCGCCTGTTTGCTTGGTATGTATTGCATAAAACCGCACCTTCCTCTAAATCCTACTGATTATTCATCAATTGTGACAATACCTCTTGGCACCATTACAGTCCTATATTGCTCCAGGAATAGATTCCAAATATGACTTACAGGAGCTAAATTGTCCATTTCTTACCGTTTAGCCCGTGTTCTCTTATTGTCGAATCTCAAAAATAGTTTTATATTTTTAAATGATTCACGGACATGACTGCTTTGTAGATTGGATTAGACAGTTTATCAAGAAAAAGTTCTCGTACTGGTACATTCCAAGTTTTTTCCACTCCAGCCATGAGTCGAATTCCGATAAACACTTCCATTTCTTCTTTATTGGTTGGGTACCAAACTTTCTTTTAATGCAGGTATGTGCGAGTAGTCTTTCTATTAGTTCAAACAATGATTTCGTCGATCATGCCATTAGTTATAATCTCTCAACATTTTTTTTCTGTGAAAATTTCGCCTTGTTTTGAAGGACCAGGTGTAAAACGAATGACATTTTGAAAACGGGCTTTTCTTGGTTTTCTATCAGGCATCTTCATCCATTTCATTCCACTTTTTGCTGTATGTATTCATCGGCGTCGCCGTGGATCAATGTAGTAAGCGTACGACTACGGATCCCAAGGTCCTGGGTTCGAATCCCGACACGGCCAACTGCTTGAAAAATGGCAGGTGAGCATTTTTCACAAAAATTACGCCCTCGTTCGGATGAGAGGTTAAATGGAGTTCCCGTGTGTGAGAGTTGTCACGCACGTTAAAGATCCCTACCTTGCCTGAAACGGCAAGGGTTCAGCAAATTTCCAGGGAACAAAAAACTCGCCTCCTGGCCAATGTAGTACCTTCGGGTGGAGCATTGGAAATGTATTCATCCAATGTAGTACCTTCGGGTGGAGCATTGGGAACGTGGCCGCAAGCATAGCGGCCCTTAATTAAATTATAATGTATGTATTCATCATGT
Source organism: Platerodrilus igneus (assembly GCA_036346225.1). Taxonomy (NCBI): domain Eukaryota; kingdom Metazoa; phylum Arthropoda; class Insecta; order Coleoptera; family Lycidae; genus Platerodrilus; species Platerodrilus igneus. The sequence continues at coordinate 827,904 of JARFIW010001015.1, forward strand.
TGCCGATCAAATCGAATATTTTCGTCGGTGCTTTGATCACTGTCACTTTCACTGCTACTAAATTGTACATTAGTTAATGTATTTTCTCTATCATCGCCTTTATGATGCGAATCATCGCTGCTGGATTCTCCATCTTCTGATTCAGCTTAGTTGTATCACTGTAGCACTGTCTCTTCAAAATCGAAATCGGTCGCTTGTACAGTTCGTTTATAACTTGTTGATGCCATTTTATTACATACAAGGATAAATTATTTGCACATGTAACTAACAAGAATCCAAATATAGATACATTACAGAAATACAGATATATTTATAATAATACTGATAATAGATGCCAGGTGGGGATATATCGACCTTTGCAAGCAGGTAGGTACAATTCATCAATTTGTCTTAATTAGTATGCTGGATTTTCTATTTATCGTGACATAATTTCGATATTACTTAAATTCATTATACAATATGCCAGAACAGGGTAATTTAATACTTATTACGCAAATTCTTAATGATATTTGAGTGTATTTCAATGCGGGTCAAAAAGACCCACTATATGTAAAAGGCGCAAAATTTCTTTTTTGTTTAATTCTTAGAAGAAATCTATTTTATTGAACACTGAGAATGCTTACAAGGTATTAACAAATAAGCAAACAAGGCATACATAAAATATCAAATATATAAAATTAAAATTTTTAAAAATAGGAAGTTTTAAAGTAGCAGCTGGGTCAAAAAGACCCACGCTATGCATCCTAGGGTTAATAAGGGTTCTTTTTTAACTGAGAATACTATAATCAAATCGAAAGAACAAAAAGCTTCCAGACGAAAAATGACTAAAATTGTCATATTCTGGAACAGGACTCTATGAACTATTTCAGAAAATGAGTGTAATGTCTCGTAAAAGCCGTAACTACGCTAAGCAACATAATTGAATTCGATTCCCTTAATTATATAATGCAAATAGCAGAGCTTTTTATTAGTCAACTGCCCAAAGTTGGGACAGCCCTCTAACTTGGGACAATTTGGTATTTTTCACTTTGTGTGGGAGGATAATCTGATATTTTCTGTTGTTACTATAAAAGTGATGTGTATGATAGAGGGATAACTAATCTTAACAGTGAATATAAACATTCTGAAATAGTTCTTAAGGCGAAATTATAAGCCTTAAATGTTGCATCAAAAGTAGGTAATTTTTTGACTGAATAACTTTTGAGAGCTCAGGCATCCAGTAAGTTCTGGAAAATACTGATTTCTTTTTCTATATAGGCTATTGTATTTAGTATTAAGAGCTGTCACTGTTTCAATGATTATATAAAAAAACGTTCTCTTAAAATAACAATTTACAAGAAATGCACATAGGCACGCAGCTTGGTTCACTGATCCGTGTTAGATTACTATTATCCGTAATGTATCTTTTAGTACATGTTTTCAAATTAAGAAGAGCTATCGCACTTTTAATGATGATTCTATATATCGTGCGACTGATGCTGTTCGCAAGGGAATGAGTTATTCTTAAGTTGAAACAAGGTTCGGTGTTCCAAAATCCTCAATCCAAAGGTAAGTAAAAAATATACAATAACAACAATTTGGCCTACCACCTGGATTTTATACAGAAGAGGAGAAGAAATTGTCTAAATGCTTATCGTTAATGGGGGAGTTGGGCTTTCTTTCAACTGATTTTGTTGTCAGATGCATTTTCAAAGAGTTCCTAGTAAGTCACATATCGGTCAACATTTTGATACACTGCATTAAGAACAACATCCGGTTCCTACTATTGCTATCAAATAGCACACTTTTCTGTCAACCTTTGGATTTGGCATTATTTAGCCCATTAAAAACAGCACGGCGCAAACAACTGACAGAATGAAAGTTTCAATAAAAGGGGGCTATAAGAAAAGAGCAGTTTCCTAGACTTACGAAGAAGACGCGGAATAAACTTGCAGACCAAAGAGCAGATAATCTACAGACTGGATTCAAAAAGAGCGAAATTGCACCCCTGAATAGAAACAGAGTCCTCGAGTGCATACAGAAACCAAAGGTTATTCACCCAAGCGATGATCATGCTTCGGCAGCAGTCTGGACAAAATCATTTGAAGACTATCTATTTTCAAAGCACTCGTGAGAAGCAAACGGTGGTATAGCCAACAAAAAGGAAATGACTTACACCTGGCAGAAGTTTGTCTGAAGATTCTACTGTAGAGGATTTACAAATTAACCCTGAAGTTTGGCTGAAAATTAGGTTGTAGAGAATTTACAAAAAAAAAAAAAACAATAACGTTCCAAACAATAAAACAAAAAGAAAAATCACGAAAAGTTTCGGATAAAGTTGCGAAACGATTTGAAAATGCTAAGGAAAAAGTAAACGTAAAAAAGCTAGCTTTTCGAGATGCTTCCACTTCAAGAAAAAGTGATGGTGCCATGTCATTGTACGACAGCAACTCTTCAACTGGCGAAGAAGATTTTGTAACATTGTTTGACGAAGAAGTTGAAGAAGAACTTCCAGATGAACATAGGCTGATTATAAACAGATGTTCTTTCTAGAAATGGAGGTAGATCCCATCAGTCAAACTGAAGCCTAATACCTCCATCAAAAACAGCAATTTTATTGTGGTTGTGTTTACCTATGATGAAGGGAAAAAGAACGAAGCTAAAAAAGAGTTTATGGGTAAAATTTCAGAAAAGAACAATGATACCTTTAAAATTAGCTACATGCGAAACTATAAAGGATCGCAGAAGGTTTTTATTTTTCCAAATGTGGAGGAGGATATTGAGTGTCATCGAATCAAATGAGTTGTTGAACCATTTAGTGAAGTGAGAGGACGATATACGTTTTACGTATAAATTGCCGTTTTATAGTTTATTATTAAAAAACTGTTTAAAATGTTGTAGTACAGTTCAAAACTCTTTAAGCTTACTATAAAGCAACAATACAATACACTTACAACTAACCATTTATGTTGTTTGATACATTGACCTCTGGATGTGTTTTGATAAAGAATTTTGTTGTGTGAAAATGAGTAAAAATTTATTCCTTTATAAGTGTGTGTTGAGAACAATAAAGAAAAGAACAATTGTTAGTGTCTCGGGAACAGTTAAATGTGTTTTAGCATTAGATATCAGACCAAGCATAGATTTTCCCAACTTAGGGCAGGTAGCTCCTAACTTGAAAAAACAACATTTTTTTGAATTTTATTTTGTAAAAGATGCACAGAAAAGTTAACTAATTCAAGAAGTACCAAAGTAAACTAAAGTTTTAATATATTTTCTTACTACCGACCCATTTTTAAATATGTCTATTTGTGCCTGAATATTAAAACGGTCCAAAGTATGGGCAGTTGACTGTATCCGCATAAAATAGCACACCCAAAAAGAATTATTTTGGTGGCACATCTCTAAAAAGCTCTAAGTTAATGATAGGAAGTTATCATTAACGCTAAAAATGTTTGAACTAGATTATATTCTAAAAATACCATCATAAGAAGTAATACATAAGAAACTAGTTGTATTTCAATGATATGACTTTAACACGTTGACTGTTAAGCTATATTTAAAGAGTAAGCAGGATGCCAAACAAGGTTACCCCTAAATTTGACCAAGAATTGTTAATAGTGACAAAAAAAGCACGTCTTCAATAAACTTTTTTAATAAAATCAAAATTTAGAAAAAGACGCGGATTCGTGTCATTAGCACTTGACATGAAAATTCCAAGGCCGGTGCTGGTAAACGAGTACCCGTGTTATGCACGCATTATGATAAATTTCAACTTACATTGATAGGAATACAAAGGAAAGTAAACAACAAAGTTCCTGTACTTATAATTGAACAGACTAATAATAATCATACGTACGAAGCCATCTTGTTTAGGGAACGTAGTCATTTTCTTTATAGAACTGATAAAAACATTGTAGGCAAACCAAGCTTTGACAAACAACTTGCACATTCATAAACAATGTTTTTTCAAATTTTCTTTGTACTGCACATTTTGCATTTTTAAATTTAGGTTTCATTTCTTGCCCCTTTGTCAGCTATTTTAGTTGGTATGCGAGTAATTTTAGCTTTTTGTTTTCTTTTATTTCAACAGTTCCACCATTTAGTAAGTCTATAACAACCTGCAGTCCAAAATCATATGTTCTAAGTTTTTGTCCGGAATACACATTGTACAATATACGCGCATTTAATAACATTTGCTGAAGAGAAGAGAATGTTAACTTTTTCTACTACTTAATAGTTTTGCGTTCGCAAGCACAGTAAGACATCATTTGGTCTTTTCGATCGGCACTACTCGTTCTTTCGTTGTATTCTGCAACAGGAAAAGGTTTTTGTCTTTCAATATTTTTACGGGTTTTAACCTCAACAAGATCGTTTCTAAGCTCTGTGGAGATATATTACACATCCGGTTTATTCCTCCACTTGACGACTACTTCGCCATTTTTGTATCTAGTTACAGTATCCCCTTTTCCTAACTCTGCATTTTCTACTTCTGCAGAGTTGCATCTTCTTCTCATGCGTGGTGTTCCGGTACAATACGTTTTCACATCCACAAGTTCAGTAGCCAAATCGACACTTATAAAAATTATCCACGAACACTGCATGATCTGTATTCAAATAGTTTTCAACAAATACAGAACTATATTACGATTCTGAATGTCCAGGGTAAGCACTGATATTCAAAATTATGCTTCGGGTTTGGTCAGTTTGTACAGCTTTATTCCAAACTTGTGGCGTTCATTTTTTAATATACTGTCGAAATATCACTTGTCCACGTCACAATACCATTAATACATCCAAAGACAGGTAGTTGTTTTCTGTGTTGATACATTACCGGCATTTTGTTATTGTGGTTGCTCTATAAGTGCTCAAATCTTATAAAACCTATCGTTTGGTTCGTCCTCACTGGCTTCTGAGTTGCCTGCAAAATGTAAGCAGCGCAATATGAATAAAAACTATCTCGCGAAAAATATTTTCCAAAACATTGAAATTTGAACAGTGCATCAGTTTTTCAGCGATCGGCAATTCGATTATTCTTCAACGTAACCATGTGCTGAAAAAGACCAAAAGATACTCTCAATTCACTTAAGTAAGCTATTTTCCATGACACTATGTAGAAACGTTTGTTCCGCATAAACATTCGATTCTAACACAATAACATTATAAAACGCGTCATCTGTTAGCAAATTAAAAAACTTATAGGCTTGTTTCCTGGAATAGATAGCAACAGTAGCTGTTGTTTTGTAAAGGGAAGTAATCGTCTTTGTTCATTATGATCTCAGTTGGAAACAGTTACGGTGTTGTGGCTTGAGATTATGTTCATTTAAATTAATTTCTGTAAAAGATAATACGAATAAACATTTTTCATTGTAAAATTAATACCATTTAAACCTTTATCAACTTTCGCATCACTGCATCCTCTTCAGAAGATGATTTTTGTACTTGCCACTGCCCCGGGTACATATTCGTGTCTACTTTCGCCTCTTTCAGAAAACGAGTTGTATAAATAGTATTCTATTGCATCATCCCAAGTTTATTGTTATACATAACTTAAAGTTTATCTTTTAGATGTCGATTAATCTTACTCCTCACTTTCCATTTCCAAAGCGTCTTATAAAAAAAATTAAATAACGAAACTGCTCTAATCAAGAAAAATTAAGAACTTTATACAGCTGTTAACCATTTTACAAAATATCTTCACCAACGCGTAAAGCATACTGTTCGTATTTAAATGAAAGTTGTAATAGACGCAGTTCAGCGTCTGCAGCTGAGGAAGCACCCGCCAGAAAAATATGCCCTCGTTCTGATGAAAGGTAGAATGTAGGTCCGGTGTGGAATGTTGTCACGCACGCTAAATAACCCTACCTTGTTTGGAACAGCAAGGGTTTGGCCAAATTCAAAATTTCCAGTAAAAAAACTCGCTTCTTGGCCAATTTAGTACCTTCGAGTAGCGCATTGGAAAAATCAAATGTAGTGTGAAATATTAGAATGGAAGCTTCGTGCCGTAGTTGGTATGTGTGTAACTATTATGCCAAAGGTCCTGGGTTCAAATTCCGACACGGTCCGCTTGAAAAATGTTAGGCGAGCATTTTTCACAAAAATACGCCTTCGTTCGAATAAGAGGTAAAATGTAGGTCCCGTGTGTGAGTGTTGTCACGCACGTTAAAGATCACTACCTTGCTTGCAACACCAAAATTTCCGGGTAAAGCAACCTCGCTTCCTGGCCAATTTAACACATTCGGGTGAAGCATTGGAAAAAACCAAATTTAGTGTGGAATACTAGAAGCAAGAATTAAGTAGGTAAGCTAGAGAATTTAAAAATTGAAATGTATACTTAGCATCAGACATAGTAGGGATTAACAAAGTTTTGTGGCCAGAACCGGAAGATTTTTGGAAGGAAGACTTTAGAGTAATTTATACATAATCGGAGGAAGAAAATGCAGGCGTGGGGATAGTTATGCAGAAAAAAGAACGATTCTATGTTGAAAACTACTTACAAAAGAACGATAGAGTTACTCAAAGTTAGCTTAGAATTTAAACAGGTAAATACGGTAATAATACAAGTTTACATGTCCACCTCCAGCTACAGCGATGAAAGAGTAGAAGCGATCTACAAAAATATCAAAGACGTACTAAGATACGTAAAAGAGCATAAAAATATAATAATTACGGGAGATTTTATTACAGTGGTAAGTGAGGGTAAGGAAAAAGCGATAGCATGTTTATTTGATTTAGGTACGAGAAACAACAAGGGGAAATAATAGGCTGGTAGAATTTTGCAACAAAAACAATATAACCATCACAACTACTTTATATCAACATCATGCTAGAAGACGATACACGTGGAAGACGCCAGGAAACATCGAAGTATATCAAATAGATTACATTATTGCTAGACAGCGGTATAGGAATCAAGTAAAAGACTGTAGAAGCTACCCGGAAGCAGATATAAACACTGACCACAACAAAGTAATTATGAAATTATGAATAAATTAACGAAAAAATCACTTTGATCTCGAAAAGCAAAAAGTTAAAGATACCACAAAAGGTTTCAGAAAAAGTCATACGAATTTTTGAAAGATATCGATTAAATTTCTAATACTAAGGAAGCAGCAGCAGAATGGAGTAATAGTAAGTCCAGCTTAGACATTGTGGCCACAGATATTTTGGGGTATAAACAAAAAGAGAATAAAAAACTACGGATGATAAAGCATATTCTGAATTTAATAGAAGAAAATACCAAAACAGACCAGACGAAGCAGGGAAACAGAAATACAACGTCATCAAATCGGAATTATTCGCAAATGCAGATAAGTTAAAGAACAGTGTATTGAGGAAAAGTGCAAAGAAGTACAAAATAAAGTGGAAATTGAAAAGACTGACGAATCATACAAACTAATTAGTATGAAATTTAAGGAAAAGAAGCTGTATAAAAGATGTAAAGGACGCAGGAGGAGGCATCGTTATAGAAAAGGTAGGGAACGAGGATAGCGGGCAAGGATATATAGGGAATTTATGTGCACGACCGGAACTCAAAGTACTAGAACAGGATTCAACCATTGAAAAAGATGACTAGGGATATCCTATACTTAGAGATGAGTTTAAAAAATAATAATGCACCGGGTATAGATAAAGTGCAAGAAGAAACTCTACAGGCCACTGGACAAGCAGTAACAGAACGACATACTCAAAGATTTCAATCGTAACACCATAGTCACTATACCAAAAAGAGAAGTGCAGATAGATGTGAATATTTTTGAACAATAAGTTTGACATCACACATGTCAGAAATATTAATATTTGTTTTAATATCGACTTTAACATATCAAGTGTTAATTTTATACGACCAAATTAAGTAGCCTGCAAACAGCGGTATTAGAAGTAGAGGAATGTAAACAAGTAAATATTAGAAAAGGAGTGAGACAGGGATGTGCGCTATATCTATTCATTTTTAAACTGTAACGAAATTTTTCGTATTCTAACATATATATTAAGTATTTCTCTCGTTAATATTACTTTTGACGTAGATCTGTGTGCAAGCGCTGGCATCATTGTGCTTCTATCATCTATATTCTTTTCGAAAACGTTATTCTTAAGGTCAAATACCTATTCATTCTATTTGAATTTACTGGTTTTGTTATCGAACTATTAAAAATATCTATCGACCATAAGGTTATCAGCTTTAATTTCGTACCTTATGATGCATCTGGTTATAATAGAATATCTTTATGAACCGTTGAAGACGAAGGTTGACAGGCTCACTAGTTTTACGTATTATTACGGATATTTGGAAGCAATTGTAAATCAATTTTTGAAGTCCTACCTTTTTGTGATTGATAGTTTGGAAGGCTTCAATTTCACTTTTTGTGGATTTATACTCGTCTGCCTCAACGATTTATTAGGTATGTGATTTGATGTTGTTTTTATAAAACACCTTTGAGCTATCAAAAGTTTATCTTGTAGGTGCATTTGTGTTTCTATCCTGCGACCTCGTTTCATATTTTGCTGTACTTTAATTATTTGTTTGGAATCCCATTTTGGTGGTGAATAAAATTTTATAATAATGCTTTAGCAAGCTTATGATAATAATTTTAGGGATTGATCTATGGATCAACTTACGGATCCAGTTGTTAATTATTTGGATTAAATTGGAGTTATTAATTCATTGGTGGATTAATTTGAAGTTATTGAATAAGTTGTGGTTATTAATTTTATTGCAACTACAAAACCTGTCTGAATTATTACTAAATCTGTTAGTGCAATATCGAATTAAAAAGAAGTGATTTGGAAGTAAATCCTTCCAAGATTCTACCCGTCTGGAGGAATCCAAGCCATTCCTAAGACAACATTGCAGTCCGCCAACAGGTCGTATGTGTTCTATATTTTGAGTACTTATTATTGCACTATTTCAGGGTCCTAGTGTGATTCTTTGAATGTTATATTTTATGTCTTAATAATTTTTGTATTTTTGAATGCAACATTTATTTTAGTTTAAACTGAACTTAATTCAGCCCATAATTCACTTACAGTAGTTTCTATTTTACGTAATAACTTTTGTGATTTAAAATTGTAAAACTTTACACGGGAAGTGCCTCCTTTACTATTTGCGCTAACCGCGTTACCGTTACGAACATAACTTAAGCTATTAAAGTTATATTGAAAACAATACTAGGCGTATTTCTATGGCCATAATCGTACTTCCATTAAATTACTAAATTAAACAAAAGTAATTATTTATTAGGTGCACTCGTATGAAGACAATAGTTGCATATTTCTTATTTTCTTTTTCTCCCTGTTGTTTATGGTAAAAATATAAAAGTAAAATAGAGTTCTTTAAGGTAATAAAAGTATGCTTTATTATTTGGTGATAGTGATTGTTGTTAATTTACGCCTCCAACTATTTTAATGAATATATGGTAATTGAGGTACGTTTTGGATTTATATAGTTAAGCTAAGAAAAAATCTAGTGTGGCATTTTTTGTGGTTTAATCAGAGACTGTTGGAACTAGGTCTCTACGATACTTTATTTCTAGTTCTTGGCGTCTCGGTTTATTTTTGGCTCTTAATTTAGTTGTATTTGGTGGTAAATTTTTAAAGTGACTGCAAACCTATTTTTTCCTATCTCTCGACCCGACCACCTCTGAGACAGAGCCTTTGATTGAAATTGATTCGTGTCAATTTCGGAACGTGGCAACTTGTTTATCGAAAGGTAACGAATACTGTCAAATGGAGAAAGACATTTGAAATTATTATGCAGAGACAAACGATTAATATGCTCAGATTCACAGACGATATAGCGGTATTGGCATTTAGCAGAAAAGAGTTACAGGCAAGTTCATAATGAAATTGAAACGGTACTATCAGAGGAATACAATATGAAAACCAACAATAATGAAACAGAGTACTAGTATGTAAAGAAGGGAAAAATAAGTAAAAAAACCAGAATACAAAAGCAAACCAGCATTTACTAGAGGTCAAGGATTTCTGCTACCTAGGAAGCCAAATAACGTAAGATAGGAAAAGTGCAATAGATATAAAAACAAAGCTTAGCACAAGGCCGTGCTACATTTAACAAGAAAAATCAACCACTATGTTCGAAAACAACAAACATGGAAATAAGAAAAAGGCTGCTGAAAGCGTATGTTTGGAGCACAGCATTGTACGGCTGTGAAACGTGGACAGTAGAATAAGCGGACAGCAAAAAGAAATCTTGAAATATTACGCTACAGCCGTATGATAAAGATATCACAGATAGACAAAGTTAAGCACAGAGAGGTACTGGAAATGATAGGGGACGAAAGAAATACGTGGATAACAGTAAAAAATAGGAGAGACAGGATGATGGGACGCGTCTAAGGCTTAAGAATATAGTGCGGAGTATATTAAAAGCAGAGAAAGGGAAAAGGGAGGTAGAGGTAGACATAGATTAACCTCTTTAAATAGTTAAAAACAATAATAAACCTTAATAATCTGTATACACCATACAGGCTCCTTCAAATGCAAAAACTTTCATTGGTATCTGATAAACAGCAAAAGCCGCAATAACGGTTAAATTGGGATAAAGTTAAAGAAAATAGTGCTTAGTAATACCCCAATGAAGAACCGCGTGATTCAGATGGTAAGACCAAGAGTTTATAATCTGAGTTGTGCAAAAGGTTGCAAGTTTGATTTCCGCCTGAGGGAGCGTCTTTTCATTGAAAAGTTGTTATCATTACTCTACGTGTTGATAACGTGTAGCATTTAAATAGGAGCTGTATGACAATAGCAATTGGTGCACTACATGCCTGTTAATAAAAAGAAAATTCTAAAGTCTGATGTTAGTTTACGTTTTAGTAATTAAATATTACTTCAACTTCAACATGTCATCATGCTAACATTTTTGTATTTACATTAAGCCGCAGCCCTTAGAAGAAACCAGTCCAGCAAATCCTGAATCTTCTTGCAAATTACAGGGGAAGGAGGTTTGCGGCCCGCTTTTATAACATGTACCATAGGCTTGGGTACTCTGCTTAGAAGATGCATGGCATCATTATCCTTGTCGGCATTTTATTCCTTCAGCTTTATTTCGATAGGGGGGAAATAATTGATAGCCGAAAATTCATTGACCGAAATTTTCAAAAGTGGAAAGATGCATCAGCACATTTGCGACAACATGAAAAAGGAGAGAAACATAAAACTTCGCTAGTAGCTTGGGGACTTAAAAAATCGCAGCACTAATAAAACAGCGGATGTTTCTTTGCTTAATTCTCTGTGTTCGGGAAAGATCGAAGAGAGTACTACACATCTAAAGATTTTGTGGAACTTGACCTGTTTCTTGTGAATGCAAGGTTTAGCGTTTAGAGGTCATAGTGAATCTGAATGGTCTTCCAACAAAGGAACTTTTAAACAAATGTTGTATACAATGGCAGAAAACGATTCACAACTAAGGGAAAGAGTTAATCGACGGTGTGGCCACTATTTCTCACACTAGTATCAAAATAATTTCATTGGATTTTTCTACAAGAACCTTGAAAAATATACTTTCAGACGAAACCAAAGACCTCTCCAAGTCTGAACAGCTCAAAACCTTTATAAAGTATACTGATCCTGCAAGTAAGATATATGAAAGAGCCATATTCCTGCGCTATTTAAAAGACTGTGGTGCTGAAGCTATATCAAAAAGAAGAGAAATTGGTGCTAACAGATGAAGGATTGGACAGTGCTACGATAGGGCAAGAGTTATGAGTGGTTTAACTGGTAGACTGCGAACAAAACTTAGATAACTTGATCTAAAGAAACACAAAAATCATTTCCATAAAATTCTAAAAAGACTTGGTCTACTCCACTGTGGAACAAAACCAAAGAGGCTCATGTGGAACTGAAATTGAAGATCAAAATAATGCGAAGCTGAAGAGGATCTATTTTGATATTTTGAACCGAATTGTATCAGAATTTAACAGGAGATTCAATTGTGACGAGATGTGTATTCTGTAGCAAAATGACTGGCGGAGCATTTCTAAATTATGGACATCCCAAGTCATTAATGGACAACTATCGTTTCCTTCCTGACATAGATTTAGTCAAAATACAGTTTCCGCTGAGAAAGAATCATATTACAAGTGTTTGCACAGAGGACACTATCCTTGCATTTCTATATCCTCTAAAGATTCTGCCAGAAGCATACTCTGAGATAATTAATGTACTCCAGAAATTTGGTTATCTTACCCATTGCAACTGTTAAGAATGAATGGTTTTTCTCCGTCTTAAAACGAGTGAAGAGCCTCCTAAGAATAACGATCAGCGATAAGAGACTTTGCTGCCTGATGTTGATGGCTGTGAAACGGAATGAAACCAGACACTTGACCTAGACCAGCTTTTAAACGACTTTGCGCCCTTGAAGACACGTCGGTACCCTTTACTTCATTGAAGGTTGGTTGTAGCCTGAGTAAGGTATTAAAATCCAAAAGGAAACCTACAAATGAACACGTAAATTAATTCATTGATTTCATATTAACCCATAATTACATTTCAGTTAGCAGATTTTAATCTTTGAATTCTCTATAAATAATTTACTTGTGTAGAAAAATTGGTCTATAATAATTTGTATTTCCATTATATTTACTCATAAAATTAAAATTATTTGTTTGATTACAACAATTAACTCTATGACTGAAGAAATATTAATATTTTGCTATTTCGGCAGTTCTGAATGGACCTACGCCTTGAAGAAGTTCTAGATTTCTAGAACGGGTAGACTGGTTTGCGTGTCCAGTGGTCTAAAGAGCCAAACTACAGGTTAAACCAAATTAGTGGGGGTCTTTAGTGAGGAACAGACTAAGACAGGTCCCTGAAACGGGGCAGCATCTCTTTTGGTACCTAGAGTGGCAGAAACCATAGGGGTCGGTATGGCATTCTAAGACACGATACTGCAATGTGAAAAGCAACGGGAAACCACCGCATTACCTCCCAAGTACACAGCGTACTTAAATAGTTATTTAAGATGATGATATCCTCTACGGTAAAAAATTCTTGAGTTAAAATAGTCCTCCATTCGTATCTCCGAGAGGCTACTACTTCTTAGGATGTAATCGAAAAGTTTAAAGAAGAGTCGGGACAGAAGTATGGCGCAAGTAGGTAAGCGAGAAAACTTGAATAGGTTAGCATTAGACATAGTAGGGATCAGCGAAGTTCGGTGACCAGAGGCGGGGGATTTTTGGAACAAAGACCTTAAGGCAATTCATACAGGATCAGAGGAAGGAAATCCGGGTGTAGGGATAATTAAGCGATCTACAAAAATATCAAAGACATACTAAGCTGCATAAAGGGACATGAAAATTTAATAATTACGGGGGATTTTAATGCAGTGGTAGGTGAGGGCAGAGAAGAAGCTGTAGTAGGTTTATTTGGTTTAGGCCCGAGAAATGACAGGCTGGTAGAGCTCTGCCACAAGAACAATTTAACCATCACAAACACATTATTTCAAATTTCAACATCATGCTAGAAGACGATACATGTGGAAGATGCCATGAGATATAAAAAGATATCAAATAGATTACATTCTTGTTGGACAACGGTTTTGGAATCAAGTAAAAGACCGTAAAAGCTACCCAGAAGCAGATATAGGCACTGACCACAACATCGTAACTATATACGCCGCACTTAAATTTAAAAATTTGAAAAAATGGAATGGAAAAAGGCAGGGTGACTTGAGAAACTAAGAGATAAAAAATGTCCACGAAAGATTTGAAAAAAGCAATTGAATTGCTGAAAGATATCGGGAAATTTTCTGATAGTAAAGAAGTATAAACAGAATCGAATAACATTAAATCCAGCTTAGAAATGGCGGCCAGAGGTATTCTGGGGTATACACAAAAAAAAAGAAACCATCGATAACAAAGAATATCCTGCATCTAATAGAAGAAAGACGAAAATACAAAAACAGATCAGACGAAGCAAGAAAATAGACATACAAAGCCATAAAATGGGAAATTATTCGCAAATGCAGGAAAGCTAAAGAACAACGGATTGATGATAAGTGAAAAGAGGTTTAAACTAAGATGGAAATAAATAGCGAAGCATACAAACTAATTAGAATGAATTTTAGGAATATAAAAACGTACAGCAAAAATATAAGCTGCGTGGAAGGAGACCTCATCATAGAAAATGTAAAGAAAGTGGTTAAATGGCAAAAATATATAGGGAATTTATATGCAGTACAGGGACTAGCAGCACCAGAACTAGAATCAAACATTGAAAAGGATGACCTGGCATACCCTATACTTAAAGATGGTTTGAATTGTTGTGGCACCGGGTATAGATAAAGTGCAAGCACAAACTCTAAAACCCGCTGGACAAGCAGTAACAGAACGTTTCTTCCAACTTGGAAGATATATGTATGAGACAGGCGAGAAACCGAAAGATTTCAAACGTAACATCATAGTTACTATACCAAAAAGAGCGGAAATTAATTTTAGCAAGGATAGCATGTGAAAAATATTTAGAATCAAAAGTTTGAAAAACGTGAAGAATCAGGAAAGATAATTGGGATTAGAATACTACAAATATTATATTATACAATTATCGAAATACTCAAAAAATTAGTATAAGTTTTAGGGATAGACGGATAGTACATAGCTTATACAAAGAGCAAACAGCGTTAATAGAATTAGAGCAGGAACGTATAGAAGTAAATATTAGGAAAGGGGTAAGAGAGATGTGCCCTATCACCATTAATTTTTAACTTGTACATCGAAGAGGTAATGAATACTGTCAAATGCAGGAAGACATTTGGAATTATTATGCAGTGACAAAAGATTGATACACTTAGATTAGCAGATGATATAGCGGTATTAGCATCTAGCAAGGAAGAGTTAGAAACTGCACTTAATGAAATAGAAACAGTTCTAACCAAGAGATACGGTATGAAAATTAACAAAATTATGACTAAAGTACTACTATGTAAAAGAGTGGAAAATAAATCAAAAATTAGAGTACCAATAGGAAACGAGAACTTATAAGAGATTAAGGATTCCTGTTAGGAGGCCAAATAACGCAAGATAGAAAACGCGTAAAAGATATAAAACAAAGATAGGCACAAGATCGTGCTACATTTAATAAGAAGACAAAGACAACAAACATAGAAACAGCTCAGAATATGAAACAATGTAAATAGTAAAATAGTGAAGAGGAATGAAGGATATTGAGTATAAATGCAAAGCTAGCCATTTACAAAAGTGTGTTTATGCCAAATGTTGGAAGCGAAACGTGGATCTGGCGGAATAAGCTTGTTAGGCGTATAAATGCTGCAAGTGAAATAAACGTTCTACTTAACGCCACCGCTCTGTGTTTCTCACTTTAATCTTTTACTTTTATTATAATGCCACGGCTAGCCCTTTTAAATCTACACAGAGTGCACAACGTTACGATGATCAATTTTCTCTTTTCACCCCTTTATGATTACCTGTTTGAATTGATAAAACGAAGTCAATCAACATTTATATAAAGAAAGGAAATAATATTTACAATTTTAGAAATTCTTTAAATACACTTTTCAATCAATTAATATCATATGGATTATTTACTCCAAAACTTATATACTTTTGATTCAATATAAAGTCACCAAAAAGTATACCCTTCCAAAAAAATCTGGAACGTTCGAGACCTCTTTATGATTTATTACGTAAGTTTAAACGTATGCAATGTTTCTTGTTGACTCTTTACAAGTTTTGGAATTTAAATTGATAAATATCTTAAAATTGAGTAGATCTGACCTGTGATCTCCTGATATGTTGTTTCGTGTTGTGGATCAACGCCACCTTGTTGTCTTCAATCGAATACCAATGCTCTGCTTTGTCGAACCAATATTTAGTTACAGTTACCCCTTGTTTTCCACAAATCACCTCGTGCTTCTTTTATTTTATATTTCTCTGCATATGCTTTGAATCTCTTCCCTTATCTACCACTCGAAATCGTGGGTTACTTAGTATTATGAATTATCCCAGAAATAGTCCAGCATTTGACTAGAAGTCGATTAGAATTGTACCAGAATTGTACCAGAAGCCAATTAGAATTGTACCAGAAGTCAATCAGAAGTCAATTGGAAGCCGTTTTCTAAAAAAAAACGGCAAAAACTCTTCATGTATTCTTAACGTAATTGTTAAGCAGCACTATTTTCACAATAACATAAGTTTTATATATTCTAAGCTTTATTCATTTGACGCGTAGGTTTCTGGTTAAAAGTGATGTGCTTCAAGTGGACACTGAGCTGTCTTATCACGGGTGGGTGTTAAATTGCCTTTTCCCACTACCTTTAGGTTGGGTTTCCAAGCAGTTTTACAGATTGTTTCAACCAACCAGCTATTGTCTTTAATATTCCCTGTATTTTTAAGCTGTTTCTGATTAAATTAATTCGGATTTTCATATCATGCTTTTTCAAATGCGCTGTGGCAGTCGTCATTCCAATTATATTCTTGTCCATCTTCAGTTAATTTCGTCAACGGTTTGCAATGTTTGCAAACCCTAGTATAAAACGTCAGTAATATGTGCACAATCTCAGAAAACTGCGTAGTTGTTGTATATCTGCTGGTGTAGACCACTCTTGCACCGTTTTTATCTTGTTAAGGTCGGCTCTTATTCCGGTCTCCAAAACGACATGTCCTAAGGTATTTTACCTCTTTTTCAAATAGGTGACATTTCTTAGGGTTCAAGGTAAGGTTTGCCGCGCGTAGTCTTTGAAATATCCCCTCTAGGTTCTTAAGATGTTCTTCAAAAGATCCGCCTAACACATCGTGTAGGTACACCAAACACGTTTTCCACGACAGTCCACGCAGTATCGACTCCAACAAATATTCAAAACTAGCAGGAGCATCGCATAATCCAAAGGGCATGACCTTAAACTGCCATAATCCAGTTCCAATTGTAAACGTAGTTTTCTCTTTATCGTTTGGCTCCAAGCCTACCTGCCAGTATCCGCTTTTCAAGTCCAAGGTCGAAAACCATTTGGATCCGGATAGAGTATCCAAGATGTCATCAATTCTGGACAAAGGATAACTGTCTTCCTTTGTGACATTGTTTAACCGCCAGTAGTCTACACAAAACCTTATTGATCCATCCTTTTTCTTGACAAGCACTACCGGGGATGCCCATGGACTATTGGAAGGCTCAATCACTCCCTATTTCTCCATGTCTGTAATAATTTGCTCAGCTTCCTTACGTTTTGCCAAAGGAAGCCGCTTGGGATGTTGTCGTATCGATGGCGCATCTCCAGTATTGATCCCGTGTGGCATCATATTCGTCCTTCCCTTCTCATTATCATCCAGTGCGGACACACCTCGATATAGTCCGGCCAGTTGTTTTACGTTGCCCAGTTGGTCGCCGTTTAATCCTTGACACGAAGGTATCAACATATCCAGCAATTTCTGTGAGCAACCGTTGGCTGGTTTATCTTTTGTGTCCTGCACACAACGTTTAATATGGCACACTGGAATGCAACTTTCCACAATCATGTTTTTCTTCAGGGTTACCATGTGCGGATTAATGTTTAGCACCCTTATTGGTATCATATTTCGAGACTTTACCAGTGTTCTTCCAATCAGTAATCCGTCCTAACCCATTCCCAATTCAGTTGCTTCCATCATGCATACTTGTCCTTCCCGGAGGGTACCATCCCGACGTCCCATCACGATCATTTAAGTCTTCTCGGGTATTTTTATATCACAAATCATTCGAACTTGCATCGTCTGGTTACTCATCCCTTGAAATGGAGTCTCACCATCATTTATTCCAAGCACATTTTCATTCATGTTCACATGAAACCCATATTCTCTCATGAGATCCTTTCCCAAGATAACTTCTTCTGTAATGTCAGCTACTAACACCCGATGATTAATTAGTTTGTCTCCAATTCCCAACGTTACAGCAGTCTCTCCATGAGTAGAAATTTTCTCACCACTTGTCGTTCGAAGACATACCGATGCAGGTAGCACTTTTCCACGACCAACCAAATTTGGTCTCACAATAGTCCTTATTGTTCCTGTATCCATGAGTAATCGGACAACCCTAACATTAATTCTACCATCAATATAAATGCTGTCCAGACTACCCTTCGACGATGCAGCACGGGTAATAATCTCTGGGGCACTATGTTGTGCTGTCGACGTTCGCCCCCTTACGTCGACTTGCTTTAATTTTCCTGCTGCTCAACCGGTTTTTATTTTGGTTGGGTACAGCGTCTCCGTATATGACCAACTTCACCGCAGTTCCAGCATCGCAGACCCATCTCCGCGGCCGTTGTCTTTCCATCCTTTCCGCCTATGGTATTTCAAACACACGGTGGATTATTTCTTCTATTCTGTTCTGGGATAGATCAGGTTCTTCTAAGGCAGACCGAACATTGTGGCTTACCCTGTGTGATGTTGCATGAGTCAGTGCGTCATCTAACATTTTTGGCCGTGCCCATCTTAGCGATTGCTGTATTTCGCCACCTTTAATGCCATCCACAAATGTTTGAACAGTCAGTTGTTCAGGAAGCTATCTGGCGCCGTTGGGTATGCCAATCTAACTAATCTGGCAAATGCCAGCTTCGAATTTTTGCAGGCTTTCATTTGTCTTTTGCGTGCGGTTCTTAACTTGTGCATGGTAAACCTGTTGAAGGTGGGCGTCTCCATATTTCATCTCAAGCTTCGATGTTAAAAAGTCATAATCATTTTGTTGGTGATCGGGAATCGTTTGCAAGATGTTAAGAGATTCCCCCCGTAAGGCCACTATTTAGAAGATAGCATTCTCTTTGTTGTGCCAACCGTTGGCTATTGCTACAGCTTCAAATTGTTTCAAATATGTCGACCAAAGTGTTTTACGATCAAATGTGGGTGCTTTCACTTTAAATTTAGACGATATTGACTCGCTTTGTTCCATGCTTCTTATTTCAGGGATGTTCTGATTTACAACTTATTTTGCTAATTCAAGTGGCCGAGTTGTTATTGAAATCATTTGTTCTTGCAGCTTCATCACATCTTCTTCCATTTTTACCAATTTACTGTTCAACTTTTGCTCAACTGTTTTTAGCTGTTCCATGAAATCTTCTTTCAATGCAATGAAGCCTTCCGTTAATCTTTGTTCTAGCGTGGTTGTATTTTTATTCAACTTTTCTTCCATTTTCGCAGCATTTTTAGTGTCACTTCTAGTTTAACCGACCTCTCTTCCACACCGGATTTAAAATCCTTAAAGTTTCTGCGTCCATTTTAGTTTGGCTTCTTGTAACAGGCATATACTAACTACTTAAAAGTCTTTAGACTTGTTTTTGTTTTTAAATTAATCATTATACACCCAACACAACCTGACACTAGTGGAGCGGGCTACTATCAACGCGTTCACAAATTTAGAACAAGTAATAATAAAAGTGTTTATTATTCACTATTCGCAAGTTTAATTAACAGTATATACCTTATTTATAGATGTTTTCAAGTCCAATTAACAATGAAGCACTATCACACTAATACTATTTACAAGCACTAATATCTTCTTAAACTAAATCCTTAACCATAAGTCTTCTTAACAACACTAACACTACTATAATTTATGTATTACTTTTTTGTCTATTTATGTACAAGCTGCCGGTACAATATGCACGTTCACATAATACAAATTTATATTTACTATAGGACCTTCAAAACGTAATGACCAACTAACTATACACAATATGATTTATATACGACATTTGGATATAGACTAACTGATGCATACTCATCACCGATCTTATATATACCCTAACATTAACTAGATGATTTATGATCTGGTGTTTGCTCGAATGTTCTAGACTTCTGTAAAATACACTTCGGTTATGCAACTAGCGTGTTTGACGGGTTGCCTAATAGTTCGTAACGATATTAGTCTAAGTTAACAAAAATTACACTACCTTAAGTAATTCACAAAAACACCGAACAATAAATACCTAACCTCTTAATTATTATAGAAATAAACAAGTTAGTGAAAATTCTATAGGTTGGTAATACAAAATAGCCAGAAAATTGATGAAAAATTAGAACTTGCTCTAAGTCGGCTTAAATTGATAAGTACCAAGTTCTTGAAATTGATCTATAAATTGTTGTATGTAATACACACTTTAGAGCCGACTTGCTGCTCAAGGTCAACAAGTTCTAGAAATTGATAAATAAATTGTTCTGTGTAAAACCGCTATAAGAGTTATTTTTCACAAACTTCATTGGTTTTCGTGTTTATGTGAATAAATACCATTTATTGTTCTACTATCAATGTATATAGGAGATTTTTCTCATTAGTCATCAAAGTGTATTGTACTTTTATGATGAACTGAGGCAAATAAAGCACGAGTTTAACGAAAGCGGCAGCTGAAGATAAGTAGATTTTATGCATTTAGAGCATTTCAATAGTTTATAGGTATAATATACGATGTATGAGAGTACAAACAGACTGTGGTCAATATTGTTTACGTTGAAAAACTATTACAATATTACATGTCGATCATATTGGCTATCACTGAGATTATTATGCCTCATAGGTATACAATTCAAACCAATTAAATATTTTTCGACATACACTTCAAATCACAAACACTTCATGATTTAATAGTACATTTCCTATCGTACTTGAGGAACACTTGTTAATACAAAAAATTTCCTACATATTTTAGTGGCTATTGTAAATGTTTTAATATAAAAGCTTCTGTTTTACAACATGAAATGGTAGTGAATCATACCGGGGTATTCCTGCACGTTATTAACATAAAATAAAAACACAAACAGAAAAACACTTGTTAAAAATTTGGCATATACTCGAGGTCGTCTGAAGTCTATTTCCAAATACGTCATGGACTTTCAAATCAATCTGGTTCTCATGTTATTACTTCCATAGTAATTTGACTACAAATACTAACAAATTTATATTAAAGCATTCATTGCAACAAATCGACTTGTCGCTAATATAGCATATAGTAGTGTAACGGGCTACTACTACCGCGTTTTGCTAATTTAAAACAAGTAATAACAAACGTCTTTATTACTCACTGTTCACAAGTCTAATTAACAGTATATGCCTTATTTGTAGATGTTTTCAGTCCACTTAACAATCAAGCACTATTACACTAATGAATTTACAAGCACTAATATCTTCTTAAACTAACTGCTTTGCCATAGGTCCATTAACAACACTAACACAACTATTTATTTATACACTTCTATTTATTTATGTATACTACAAGCTGCATGTACATTAGACACAGCATATATTATTTATGTATAAATTCTTGAACTCCTAAAAGCTCAACAACGTTTGCTGTACACGATATAATTTATATTAGACATTTAAGTATAGACTGACTCTTGCATTCATTAGCGGTCTTATATATACTCTGGATTACAAGAATGACTCATGCTCCCGTAATTTCTAGAAGAATTCTGGAATCCTTGAGAATACGCTGTGCCCCGAGCGTTTGTATGTTTGACGGGTTGCCTAATAGTGGATCGCAACACTGCCCCCTCTTTAAAACCGTTACGTCTCGTAACTGTAAATCCATCTTGACGCCAATTCGATGACTGGTGACGGTATCGGCAGCTATCTCCTCTGGTGCATCCACCGCGTCGTTGGAAGTAACAGTCAACACTCTTTTCCTGGTCTTGGTAGGCAACCGGTTGATAACAACAAACAAGAACCTGGACGTTGGTTCCTGGAAAACTACTTCTAGCATATTTCGGACTATCCTCCAGTCTAAGCGATCCAGTCCACAGCCCAGCTTGGGCACCGCTAGTCTCGTTACTCCATTTTCCATCATCTGCGCCTTAAAATTTAGCAAAGCCTCCCATAGATGTCCATAACTAGGTCTCTGCCATGAAGAATTTTGGTGACCAGATAGTAAACATAACGATTTTTATCTTGAAGGACCAAAGATTTTCCTACAGTTGGCAGCTGTTGTACTAATTCATCCACACATCCAAACTTTTCATGAAAACAACAGCTATTCCCTTGACATTGCCAAATCTTGAGCTACGCAATGTGCAAGGGAATACTCTTCTGGTGCTCTAAACAGATCTTGCTGTTTTCAACAACAACGCCAAATCTCGCTTTAGCGGAACCACCATACGCCGCCATAAAGCTCTCAAAATCTACATTTGGCTCATGATTAATAACTTGCCGAACACCATTATCATTATTCGAGTCTTCCTGGTTGTTGCCAGCGTAGGATGTTAAACGGTCAAAGTGTACCACTTTCGGTTTACCACGAGGGATCTTCTGATCCGGTACACTACATCATTAATCCTTTTTAACACTTCGTACGGCCCTTCACATTGTCTTTGTAGTTTTGGCGACAATCCACGTTTTCTTTGTGGATTGTACAACCACACTAAATCTCCAGGTTGATAACCACCTTCTTGTGCTCTTGTGTCATATTGTGATTTCATTCGATCGCTTGCTGCCTGGATATTCTTTCGGACGTTTTCGTGAATACTATTTGATCTTTCACGAAGCTTACTAACGTAATCTTCACCTGCGATCTCTTCTCCAGGTTTAAATCCAAACCGAAGATCACATGGTAGCCGCAATTCACGTCCTAGCATTACGCAAGCGGGCGAGTACCCTGTGCTGTCATGTACCGAAGATCGGTACGCCAGTAAGAACAAATGCAGATATTGGTCCCAGTCTCGTTGATGTTCAGAGACAACTTTGGCCAGGTACTTCCCTAACGTCCTGTTCATTCTTTCAACCATTCCATCCGATTGGGGATGAAGTGGCGTGGTTCTAGTCTTCCAAGATGCTTGCAGACATTTTGAAACAATGCTGATTCGAAGTTTCGACCTTGATCGGAGTGTAATTCCAACGGAACTCCAAAACGACAAAACAACTCCCTGACTAGTACATCTGCAACCGTCTCGGCTTCTTGGTTAAGTATAGCATATGCCTCCGGCCATTTGGTAAAATAATCCATTGCAACCAAGATGTATTTATTTCCTTTCTCTGATTCAGGAAACGGACCAGCTATGTCAATGGCTACCCTCTCAAACGGGTTCCCCACGTTATACTGTCTCATTGGGGCTTTCCGTTTTGAGACTGGACCATTTGCAGAGGCACACAATTCACATTTCCGGCACCACTCCTTCACATCATCTTTGCAGTTCAGCCAATAGAATCTTTCTCTCACTCTCTCGAGAGTTCTTTTCACGCCAAAGTGCCCTCCGGAAATACCATCGTGCAAGTGCTGCAACACTTCCGGCACTCTGCTTCTCGGTACTATCACTTGAAGCCTCCCAGTACCATCTTCAAATTCCAGGCGTCGTTTCAAGATTCTATTTTCCATCATCAAGGAGTCCCACTGTGCCCAGTATGCCTTCAGGCTCCTACTTAAAATACTAATTTCTTCCCAAGCTGGTCGTTGTCCTCTATTTTTCCACTCAATAATACGTCCCAATTCGGCGTCATTCTCCTGGTCTTCTCGCATTCTTTCGGGTTGCCAAGTATCATCGGTTACTGTCATTCTATGGATGACACTTATTTTCTCTTCCATCTTGGAGCAATGATTGCAGTCCACCGGACAAGGTCTCCTTGATAGAGCGTCTGCATTCCGATGGCTAGTTCCTACACGATGTTCTGTATCAAAGTCATATTCCTGCAGCCGCTCTATCCACCTTGCCACTTGCCCTTCAGGATTTCGAAACTGCAATAACCATTTCAGTGCAGCATGGTCTGTTCTCAACAGGAATTTACGGCCGTATAAGTACTTATAAAAGTGCTCTACGGATTTGACGACGGCCAACAGCTCCTTCTTGTCACACAATAGTACCTTTCTGGCCGCGACAAGACCTTGCTGAAATACCCAATAACTTTTTCTTGTCCGTCCTGTACTTGAGAAAGAACGCCTCCTATAGCTGTGTTACTGGCATCAGTATCCAACACAAATTTCCCCTCCATCCGTGGATAACTCAAAATTGGTACTGTAACCAGTAGCCGTTTCAGTTGTTCAAATGCACTGTGGCAGTCGTCATTCCAATCATATTCTTGTCCATCTTCAGTTAATTTCGTTAACGGTTTGGCAATGTTCGCAAACCCAAGTATAAAACGTCGGTAATATGTGCACAATCCTAGAAAACTGCGTAGTTGGTGTATATCTGCTGGTGTAGGCCACTCTTGTACCGTTTTTATTTTGTCAGGGTCAGCTCTTATTCCGGTCTCTGAAACGACATGTCCTAGGTATTTCACCTCTTTTCCAAATAGGTGACACTTCTTGGGGCTCAATGTAAGGTTTGCCCCGCGTAATCTTTGGAATATCTCCTCTAGGTTTTTAAGGTGTTCTTCAAAAGACCGGCCTAACACTATCACGTCGTCTAGGTACACCAGACATGTTTTCCAGGACAGTCCACGCAGTATCGACTCCATCAATCGTTCAAAAGTAGCAGGAGCATTGCATAATCCAAATGGCATGACCTTGAACTGCCATAATCCAGTTCCAATTGTAAACGCAGTCTTTTCTTTATCGTTTGGCTCCAAGCCTACCTGCCAGTATCCGCTTTTCAAGTCCAAGGTCGAGAACCATTTAGATCCGGATAGAGTATCTAAGGTGTCATCAATTCTGGGCAAAGGATAGCTGTCTTTCTTTGTCACGTTATTAAGCCGCCGGTAGTCTACACAAAACCTTGTCGACCCGTCCTTTTTCTTGACAAGCACTACCGGGATGCCCATGGACTATTCGAGGTTCAATCACTCCCTGTTCTTCCATATCGGTGATAATTTGCTCAGCTTCCTTACGTTTTGCCAAAGGAAGCCGCCTGGGTGTTGTCTTATCGGTTGCGCATCTCCAGTATTGATCTTGTGTTGCACAACATTCGTCCTTCCTTTCTCACTATCATCCAGTGCAAACACACCTCGATATCGTCCGACCAGTTCTTTTACCTTGCCCAGTTGGTCGCCATTTAATCCTTGACACGAGGGTATCAACATATCCAGCAATTTCTGTGAGCAACCGTTGGTTGGTTTATTTTTCGTGTCGTCCACACAACGTTTAATATGACATACTGGAATGCAACTTCCAACAATCATGCCTTTCTTCAGGGTCACTGTATGGGGATTAATGTTCAGCACCCTTACTGGTACCATATTTCGAGACTTTACCAGCGTTCTTCCAATCAGAAGTCCCTCCTGACCCATTCCCGATTCAGTTGCTTCCATCATGCATACTTGTCCTTCTTGGAGCGTACCATCCGGGCGTCCCATTACTATAATTTCCGTCTTCTCGGGTATTTTCATATCGCAAATCATTCGAACTTGCATCGTCTGGTTACTCCTACCTTGAAATGGAATCTCATCATCATCTATCCGAAGCACATTTTCTTTCATGTTTACATGAGATCCATTCCCAAGATCACTTCTTCTGTAATTTCAGCTACCAACACTCGATGATTAATTAATTTGTCCCCAATTGTCAACATAACGGCAGTCTCTCCGTGAGTACCAATCTTCTCACCACTTGCCGTTCGGAGACACACCGATACAGGTAGCACTTTTCCACGACCAACCAAATCTGGCCTCACAATAGTTCTTGTCGCTCCTGTATCCACAAGTAATCGGACAACCCTACCATTAATTCTACCATCGATATAAATGCTGTCCAGACTTTCCACCGACGATGCAGCACGGATGATAATCTCCGGGGCACTACGCTGTGCTGTCGAAGTTCGCCCCCTTACATGGACCAGCTTTGGCACAACCGGTTGTTTCTTTGGTTGAGTACAGCGTCTCTGCATATGGCCAACTTCACCGCAGCTCCAGCATCGTAGACGCCATCTCCGCGGTTGTTGTCTTTTCAGCCTTTCCGCATTTCGCTTTTCAAACACAATATTGACTATTTCATCTATGCTGTTCTGAGCTTGACCAGGTTCCTCTAAGGCAGACCGAGCTTTGTGACTCACCCTATGTGATGTCTGCTTAGCTGCTTCAAATTCAAGCGCATGAGCCAGTGCATCATCTAACATTTTTGGCCGTGCTAGTCTTAGCGCTTGCTGTATTTCGCCATCCTTAACGCCATCCACAAATGTTTGGACAGCAAGTTGTTCGAGGAAGCTATCTGGTGCCGTTGGGTATGCCAATCTAACTAACCTGGCAATGTCAGCTTCGAATTCTTGCAGGCTTTCACTTGTCTTTTGCGAGCGGTTCTTAACTTGTGCGTGGTAAACCTGTTGAAGGTGAGCATCTCCATATCTCATCTCAAGCTTTGATGTTAAGAGGCCGTAATCATTCTGCTGATGATCGGGAATCGTTTGTAAGATGTTAAGAGCCTCCCCCCGTAGGGCCACTATTAAGGAGATAGCCTTCTCTTTGTTGCACCAACCGTTGGCTATTGCAGCAGCTTCAAATTGTTTCAAATATGTGGGCCAAGGTGTTTTACCATCGAATGTAGGTGGTTTTACTTTAAATTTAGACGGAATTGACTCGCTTCTTTCCATGGTTCTTATTTCTGGAATGTTCTGATTAACAACTTGGTTTGGTAATTCAAGTGGCCGCGTTGTTAGTGAAATCACTTGTTCTTGCAGCCTCATCACATCTTCTTCCATTTTTATCAATTTACTGTCCAACTTTTGCTCAACTGTTTTACCTGTTCAGTGAAATCTTCTTTCAATGCAATGGAACTTTCCATTAATCTTTGTTCTAACGTGGCTGTACTTTCATTCAACTTTTCTTCCACTTTGGCAGCATTTTCACTTAACCTTTCCATTTTCTCAGCGTTTTCAGTAAACCTTTCATCTATTTTTGCAGCATTTTCAGTAAACTTTTCATTTAGTGTCACTTCCAGTTTAGCCGACCTCTCCTCCATTTTCCCAGCATTTTCACTAAGTGTCAATTCTAGTTTAGCCGACCTCTCCTCCATACCGGATTTAAAATCCTTGAGGAAATTCATTAAAGTTTCTGCCTCCATTTTACTTTGACTTCTTGTAACTGGCATATACAAACTACTCAAATGTATTTAGACTTAATTAATCACCCAACACAGCCTGACACCAGTGTAACGGGCTACTACTACCGCGTTTTGCTAATTTAAAACAAGTAATAACAAACGTCTTTATTACTCACTGTTCACAAGTCTAATTAACAGTATATGCCTTATTTGTAGATGTTTTCAGTCCACTTAACAATCAAGCACTATTACACTAATGAATTTACAAGCACTAATATCTTCTTAAACTAACTGCTTTGCCATAAGTCCATTAACAACACTAACACAACTATTTATTTATACACTTCTATTTATTTATGTATACTACAAGCTGCATGTACATTAGACACAGCATATATTATTTATGTATAAATTCTTGAACTCCTAAAAGCTCAACAACGTTTACTGTACACGATATAATTTATATTAGACATTTAAGTATAGACTGACTCTTGCATTCATTAGCGGTCTTATATATACTCTGGATTACAAGGATGACTCATGCTCCCGTAATTTCTAGAAGAATTCTGGAATCCTTGAGAATACGCTGTGCCCCGAGCGTTTGTATGTTTGACGGGTTGCTTAATAGTGGATCGCAACAGTAGTATATAATCACACCTACCCACATCTATTCCTTAAAGGTAACTAATCCTAATGGTGTAAAATTTGGAAAATCTATTCTAAAAAATCCAACAATTTATAAATAGAAGGGTTGCGTATGGAGTGTAAACCGTATCCACATCAAGCAAAAAGATCGAGAAGATTTGTAAGAATTCGAACGATATTGAGTACCATTCACATTTGATTTACAAAAGGCAACGTTCAAATACAAAATTTTAATTAAAGGCCGTCGTCCTATATGCAGCAACCGTTTAGTACCAAGGACCTGAAGGACAACGTAACCGCGATGTATATGCGCAATGTAGGTGCAACAGATAAAAGTCCTGAATGAATTGCCTTCTATCTGTGTAAACATATTTGTGAGATTGGAAACAATATAACGTGTTCTTCTTTACTGGTGGGGTTAAATAGTTAGGGGTTATTTTTATATCCCCAAATATGACCAGTAACCTTTAAGGAAGGATTCCCTTAAAATGATAAAACGCAATTATCTTCCGACTATGCTAGGGGTCTATTCCTTGGGCAGAGCTTATGAGGATTGGTCGTCGTTCTTTTTACAAAGCATTATTTTATTACTAGGGCTAGATTCTCGACAAAACAGGGGTTTAAACAGGCGCCACCAAGTCTGTAATTTTAAACACAGGGTTTCCTTAAGGGGGACTTGGGCGTCCTTAAGGAGGAATACTGTATTAACTGCTGACGCAGGAGCTGTAAAGAAAATTTAATCAAATATACTAAAATGAGGACACAAGAAGGTTTCTCTTGCTACCTCATCTAAAAAAAAACAACAAAGACCAATCAGGCAACAATAATATGAACACAAGTTTTGTTCTTTAAATACTGAAAAGGCTATTAAAGCTCCTTATTAAGTTGGGTTTACCACTTTACTCTATTTGGTCTTATTCTTTGTCACCTTACTTCTGAACATACTTGTTCAGAATAAAACAATTAATTACGAAAATTAAATGTTGTTTCTTTAATTAAAAATATTTTCTGAAGCAGCCTGGTATTAAAGATCGCCAAATGTAGACATGATGCAAGAATAATTTAATCTCTTACCCTGGATCTGCAAGTGTTCTTTACATGTTGTCTTCACAACATGTTAGGGCAGGTGTTTATACATACATTTTCAGAAAACAAGTGACGTCAAATCCATATGTTCCACCGAACTCGAACAGCTGCGTGACCCTTGGACTGGACCATGCTAACTTCCATGCGTTTTCGTTATACGCACGAACTGGACCAACGAAATTCCAATACTTCCAAAAGCATCTTCGGACTTAACTTATAAACCATACAAATTTCTACCTACTTTGTAGGACATTTCTCTTGCATTCCAACTTGTTGCTATTCCATAACATAACACAAAATCCAACTATCCATCGTACGGTTGAAGGACGTTCATATTTTACATTCGCAGATGTAAAAGTAGAATTTTATCTTCTATTAAACACAGCCTACTCGCTGCTTTAGTTTTGGTAAAACCAGATAATACGAAACGACTTCTTGAAGTTGTTAATTATAATTTAAAAATCTAGTTGACGAATTCTACGAAGCGTTGAAAAACGTATCTTATCGTACTTTTACGAAATCATTAAAGAATTGTTTTCTGTGTTATATACACAAATGTCCAAAGACTTATTAAATGAGTTTATCTCAGTAATTATCGAAACGAAGTTATTTATTAGAAGTCATTTAAAATCGACTTTTAAATGGAACTTTATAACAAAAATATTGAAGATTATCAAACATAAAATTACGAAGAGTGTAATTATGAGAAGGGAAATTTATCAAACGAACATCTTCTATAAGTTAAATTATCAAAAGAGCAATTACCAAACGAACAATTACCAAAAGAACGATTACCAAAAGAGCGCTACAACAAATTATTTAGTTGATCTAATTAATTATTATTTTAATTCTTACCATTGTTAAAATCACAAAGCCTAGTGTTTTAGCGCACTAGGGCTGTACTCCGCACAAAAAGCCAGGCGTAAGTTACACGCCAGAACCTTTAGTGGTTCCATTATTTTCTCTACGAGAGCTCAGGCGAAAGTGCCGCAAATGTGCCATGCACTAAACAGGAAAGGTGTTTGGCCTTGATAATAGTTGTATCAACTTTCTGCGCCTGATATTAGCAACCAAACTAACATTTCTGTATGGCGGTTAGCGCATACAATATCGATACTTGTTTGTTTAAAAATGGTTCGCATGATTTAATAGCTATACTTGAGTTATTAGAACTAAAATTCGTTGATATAGTGTAGCGGTCAAAAAAACTGTTACAACAAAATAAGCATGGCAAATGGTAAATTTGTATTTCAAACCAAAAAAATGTCGGATCCACATATATTTAGTTTTGGTATTGAAAAAGGCGTGTGAAGCGAATTCATCTGCCTAGATATTGTGAAGATTCAGAAATTTGTGCATTATTTGAAGAGGTTAACATTATTAAAAATCGTGAACTTAATGAGTGGTTGGTGAATTGGCTAACTCTGGATGTTGTGAAGAATTTGGTTCACTGAAAATTGGCGATAAGAAGCAAAAAGTTCGCATATTGAATGCCTAATTTTGATCAAAAGTTGTATTAGTCATTATTTACTGTCAAAATTTTTTTTAAGAAATCAGTTTATTCAATTTTCAGTCCCATACAATAACGTTTTCCAATTATGAATCACTTTTTATTAGAAGTTGCAGAGGTTGCTGTAACTTGAGTAATAAATAAATAATTTTCTTTGTATATAATACGGTTTTTATTTGCTGACATTTTGCGATGCACTTGCAACCGAGTCCATAGATATTTGAAATATCTCTGTACATATATTCCGAGTAATTCTCTTTCTTACAGCAATATAGGACTAAGCGCCATTTAAAAATGAATAAGAATATATCATTTAGATTTGTTCATTTTCCAATGACACGAGAAGATGGCGCGTTGCAGCTTTCGGGTCACGATGAACTTTAGCTACGTCAATTGATTGACTTCTCGATTGGAGGGAAATTTATTTAAGACTTCAATTGTTTGTATTATTCTACAAATATTATAAAGATAACATTGTAATTGTGACTTACAGCGGCGACTATTATGGTCAGATGTTGCTGGTTTTTTATCAAACGCTTAAACCACAAAACTTATCCTAAATTTACTGTATAATTCATCCTCAATTGATTTTGGAGTTAGAGTTGGGAAAACTTGAAATTACTCTCGTATATTTTACGGGTTGTTAAAAATAAGTGTTCAAACTTTTCAAACATATTAAGCTCTATTCAAACTTGTAACGCGAATCAAGATAGACACGAACAAAAATAGTAACACTTTAGTACTGTTTTTTGCATAAGAAAAGTAACTGCCGACAACCCATCAAAGCTCTGAACCCAGACATGAACTTAAGATTCCAAATGTAAAGGCAATAAAAGAAATGTTTGTAAAGTTACAAGAAAACGAGTTGCTCAATTCAAATGGCCACAGAATTACAAAATAAATACAGTTTGCGCTTGGGTACACATTCTGTAGGTTCTACTCGAGGTCCTTATTGAAAGCATTAAATTACTAATAGTCATAAGTAGCTATTGGAATAGATAATTTAACTTGCATCATTCAACACAGCACTCAATTCAACGTAATTGGCGTGTCCATTTTTCTCGAAAATTCTTCTTAATGCTGTTTAAGCGGCATCTGCAATCCTATTTTTTCTCATATGCCGTAAATGTTACGGCGACTGATCCGCCAGTCACATCTATTTCTGACACTATATGGCGATAATGCTATTAAATCTTCTATTTTCGAATGATGATAATTGAAAGAATAGTTTCATCAATAGTATTTCCTCTATCCGTTTTGGAGAAAACAACTAACTCAATTTTTGAGTGATGACAATTGAAAGAATCGATTCATCAATAATCATTCCTCTACCCGTTTAGGAGATCACAGTTAACCGCCAAGCCTGAAAAATGTAAAAATATATTCTGATACTTATTAGAATTACTTTGGTACCTTTCCCAACGCTACCTTGGATTACATTTTCTTTTTAACAAAAGAGGAATACATGTATTAAAAACACCATATTTGACTCATTTTTGACCATTGAACTAAAAATTGTGACACTCCTTTGAAATGTTTATACACATATTCCACCTTAATAGTTTCTCTATACGTAACTCCCACCAATAGCGTTAGAGATAGTTCCTTTAAGAAATATAAGTTTTAGGTTGCATGCATTCTTGATCTAAGGAAGAATTATTTTTGTATCTTGCATTGTTCATACTCAAAAGTAATCAAATTCATTACTGTGATTTTAAAGGTTAAGAATGATATCGTTATTTTGTATTCTGAAGTAGTGCAGTTTTATGATTAATTTGTTTTGATTAATAAGGTATAAGGTTGGTATTTATGACCTCATCGTTTTGACACGAAGAAGTTTCACACGCAAAATTATGCTAATTCAAAAAATGAAAAGCCCTTTCCTCTGGTTCTAGTTAACAGTTTCAGTAAGATTGTAGCGTTTTTAATTTCCTTACGTATAAAATCCTATATAGAATTGGCTTCAAGTCGTTTTAGACACGACATACCATGTATTATATTTTGTTGCTTTCAATAAAGTCGAAGATATAACCTAACGTATATTGCACAACAAATGTTTGGTTTTCGTAGTTGAATTTGTTGAAACAAAGTACATAAACTTCTAACTTTGAAATGAAATGATGTATTTCCAGCTATATTTAGCCATTTGCGTTTTATTAAACCGTGATAAAACTAGATAAACAATATCTGGAGCATGTTTGTTCTGTCCCAACTTGGTGTTGCTAGAATTGCCGTTCTATTCCGATAGTTGTTCGTTATCCTTAATTTAGACGACATGCTAATGAGGTTGGCCACGGGCAACTGGAGGCTCGCTCTAAAGATATTTTGTGTGAGTGTGTGAATGGACGGGCACGACAAGTTGGAGCAGTCAATCAAGTACGAAACAATATTTAAATAACACCATTTGTATAACGATACTTTTGTAACAGCTTTTTGCTAACTATAATTAAATAATTACACTTAATCACTACGTTTGAACTTTCAACTAGCCATGGTTTTTATTCTGTAATCTGCTGGTGCAATATAAGAAACAGACAAACAGCTGTTCGTTTGATGTAATTCGGAGAAAATCCATTACGAAATTGTTTATCAAAATCCAGTGGTATTTTTTGTCGACATTTGCAGAGACGAGGCCGACTCAAGGAGGACGGTATTTATTTAAGTTTGTATAACCCTCCAATTACAATACACAAACTTTCTGATGAGTGTTGTTCTGTGGTTTAAGAATTTCCTTTCATGTTTTCGTTCCTCCATGATTCTAAGATTATAAAAATTAGTTTAAATCAAATTAAATATTTTCGCATTCTTAGACCATAAAAATCTAAATTATGTTATGGTAAAAAGAGCTAGTTTTGTCTAATATTATACTGAAGTGTGGTTAATGTAGTAGACTATAGATTCTAACGATTTAACAATATTTTTTTGAAAACCCTTTTTAATTATTAAATACAGTTAATGTAATTTATAATGCTATAGTTTAGATCTAAAAGATAAGCAAAATTTCGCCAATCATGGCAGTAAGAATTTTAAACACACAGTCATTTTAAGCTGATAACAAATGCATTACTTATTTGCATTCCAGTAAAAATACTTGATATTTTTGTGTAAATATTCCAAAATAATGTAATTTTCGTTATTTAAAGAAAAATAGAAATATGATTTTCGCTGTTCGGTCTTGTGATTTCAATAAGTAATTATGCTAAAAGTATGACGAACACCTGCTATAAAATTCTCAGCAAAGTATAAGGTTAATGACAAAAGGGTTATACAAAAAGTGATTAGTAATCTTCCTCATAATAAGTAGATCATCCATGTAGGTGCGAGTTCAAGTATACATGGTCAGTACATTTACTTTCTGTGTTCTTTTCCTTTTGTGCTGGTATCTTGTTATTTAACAATTATAAAATAAGGTTCATAAGCCAATGAGTACATTTTTCTTACAGGTTCCACAACGAGAATATTTCAGCTTAAGCATTTATGTTTAGATCCGTTATTTACCGTTTAGTTTCTACAGTTTCCGGACAGTATTTTTGGTAAACATTTGTTAAGTGTAGTGGCGCTTAAAGGCAATCTATAACGAACCCCCCTGTTAGCCTCGTCAAACTCCGTTGAAGTTAGAGTTCAGAGTTAGTTCGGAAGTCTCCTTAAAGTCCCTTATTAAGGATTAAAATTTCATCTTTATTAGATTATGGCTTTAAAAGAGGGTGCGTTTGTTGGCCCCATTTTTAAATACAATCGTATCCAAACAGATTTCATTCAAACCGGCGTCTAGCTTGTCGCAAAGAAATCTGGAAAATGTTACATTATAATATTACATATATTAGATAGAGAAAAAAACACACAGTAATTTTAATTTGCATCCTAATTGATCCAAATTCTGCCGAATCATGTATGGAGGGAAGATAATTATTTTGTAAAGCACTTAGTCATTATTATCGAAACTGATAACTTACAAAACTTGAGCAGGTATAAATTAACCGTTTATAATCAGGTATCAAGCTGATTAATGTTAATAGTCAATAACTTTTGGCATAGTACCTTACCAAGTTGGTTACTTGTAATTTTAGGAGTATTGTTCCTTCAACTTCATGTGGAATAAGGCGTGTCAAGTAATAACATTCAACTCTTTAACGAAGTGGCAGAAGTTCCGTAGGATATGGCTAGAACAAATTGGGTCCAGAATATCATTGCTTTTAGTTATGTCCGAGTTATCTATAGTAGAAAATCACTCCAGATATTTATGATTGAACCTCTAAAACTATAACCCTACAGTACCTGTAAATCAATAAACATTTTTTAAATTTTATTTTAACTGTATCAACTTATAAACGTACCCTTACTACGTTTCTGTCGTTAGTTTTAAAATTTAGAAGGTAATTTTGTTCGCCGAAAACATTTTCCATTAAGTTAAGTAAATTTTGATATATTTGTTTTTTGTTTTTGTTTAAAAATGTTTACATGCGCTTGTAATGAAAACATAATTGTGTATTTGTTCTATATTGGTATTTTTCACAACAGCATTGATGTAATAAAATATATTACAATTACGTAGATGCGTGATTAATATTCAGGTAATTTTATATTTGTTTTGGAAACCTTCATTCCAGCTAGCAGTTTTTAAATAGGTATATGTTCTTACTGTTAACGTTTATTTTAGGCATTAGTGTAGTCGATTATTTCTTGTGTGAATTTCACACCAGAATCATTCCTGATTTCAGGGTTTGGCATCCTCTTATTATTCCTACTGCGTTTTTTTCTAGGAGCCCCCGTATTTTAAGATTATATGCCGTACAAGATACTTTCCGATCAAGACTGGTATTTCACACACATGGTGGCATTCCAGCACCCTCTTCAAATACTTACACCACCCCACCCATTGAGTTAGTTGGCAACCGTTCTTGTTAGTACAGACGAAGGTTTCGGTACTTTATCGAAAAGCACAATTTTTAGCGAAATAGCTTACCGAATTTCTAGGTGGATTACTAGCTAAATTTTCTTGCATTAAAACGGCACGTAACAAAATTCTGAATATATTTAATTAGTTCCATATTTTATATTGTATATTTATTAAATATACATTTTGAAACCTAATTAAGCACGATATACTTATTAGCTACTGATAGTGCTTTAAAAAGTTAAGATTTTAATAAAAAGGTTAACTAAAATAGAAAGGGGCTCACAAATACCCCTTTATATTTGTGACTGAAGACTTTCTAAAAGTTTCCAAACACTTTGGAATCAACTAGTGTGGTTGTATTAGAACCAAATTAAATAAATAATAAATCTAGAATTTATATAATTGCTTTAATCCCACTTGATAATTCTGTATTTTGTACAGAATATTTGAAACGTTAGCTTCAGCTTGGATAAAATATTACAACAAAAGTTTACTCTGGTTCCCAAAAATTTTAAGTTCACCTTAAATTTGAGTTAGTCACACTTGATGGATCTGTAGGATTTGGTTGGCATTTCTTAGTAAATATCAAAATACAAATTTCTTTAGAACTAGCGTGCAATCTGCAATATTCAAGCAAGACCCAAACCACCACACTACCATTAGTTTGCTAAGGGTATGAGATTGTACAAAGTCAGAGGAACCCAATACTACTTATACGATCAGTAAATAGCAGTCTACTTCGACCCACAGACAAGAAAAAGAAGAATTTGATAGCTAGCCTAATAGCAACAGATTCAAAACTTAGTATGTAGTTTTACACACAAATGCTTTTGCCTGGTAAGCATAGGGCAAAACAATCTACATGTGTCAGAGCTCGACAACCTAGTCGAGAACAACTGTCTATTTGCTTCTATGCAATTAAAAGAGGCAGCAATCGCCAATCAGGGCAATAGAAAGATCCATTAACTGGTATAACTGCGACATCTGTAAATAATATACATGGTCTGTTGCATAAGTGTTTATAACTCGAAGAGTCAAATCAGTTTACTAGCATTAGTTTGCTAGAATCATACATGTGTTCGACATTGGTTCCTATACGAATAGAAATAGCATCATGCTTCAATGCCCATCCTCGCCAAAAGGAGATCTTTTCAATCAGTCTAGTAACAAACCAAGTGTGCAGTAACCTACATGTGGTTTTGAAGGATAAGAAGAACCCAATACGGTCTACTTTACATGTGATTTCCAAATGCTCCACCCGAAGGTACTACATTGACCAGGAAGCGAGTTTTTTTTCACCTGGAAAATTTGGAATTTTGCCGAACCCTTGCTGTTCCAAGCAAGGTAGGGATCTTTAACGTGCGTGACAACACTCACACACAGGATCTCCATTTTACCTCTCATCCGAACGAGGGTGTATTTTTGTGAAAAATGCTCGCCTAACATTTTTCAAGCGGACCGTGTCGGGATTCGAACCCAGGACCTTGGGCGTTGTAGTCACACACCCAATACGGTCTACTACCATTAGTTTGACAAGAGCTTGAGTGTGTTTGTATATTATTAATAATTGCATCATACTTCAATACTCAGTCAAGGCATATGATGGATTTGCTAAGCAAACCATGTCGACAAAAATCAAATTGATTCGTATGTGATCAGGAGCAGTAGCAATTACCAATACGAAACTAAGCTAAATGAAAGATTTTTTAGTCAGTCTAACATGTAGAGTTGTACCAATTAGTATGCTGAATGTTACAAAAGATCGTTTACTTGACGAGTGGCTCCAAAAAGTGTTTATCATTAATTTTCTTGGCGCAAAGTGTGCTGCATGTCGACAACACAGCCAATGAGAGATCGATGATTTCCATGGGATCAATAAGTGAATCATATTCCTAATGGTTTGTCGCATAAGTGCTTGTGCTTGATCATGAGTCAAATGAGACTATCATTATTATTTATAAAAATAATTAAAATCCTATCGTGAATATTTGTTTTAAATGATATGCGTTTTGTTCATTGTATCCAATAGTAAATTTTCTGATCCTCAAAAAAGCAAGACTTCATTCTGACATGAAAAAGTAGTGGATCTAATTATGATACTTACATTTTACAATATACTGTGTGTTTGATTTCATGTGTCACAGCGGATATCGCGGTTATTGTACGATTTTTCAAATAAAAATTACATATGAAAAGTGATAGATCCTGTATTTTCGTTAATTTGCCAAATGAAAAACCAAATGACTGTCAAATAATGCAGATAAAGCAAATACATTGACAATTTTAAATTGAAGATACCGAATTTTATTATTTATTCCAAAACTGTATAAAATTTCCTTTACAACGATATATCACATGTCATAGTGTTCTTATCGATTAAATAGTAGGTAATGAAAACAGTAAAAACCATCATCATCATTAAGTCGCCAGCTTTGGAACTAATTAGACGCGTACCTCGATTGTTTCCTATTCCGAGCTAACCTATACATTTTCCTGAAATCCCCGCAGCTTACATGGTTCACTATCTGTGTGCAATACACTAATCTAAGTCTACCTCTACCTCTCTTTTTCCCTTTCTCTTCTTCTAATATACCTGCACTATTACCTTAGCCCTTAGAACGTGACCTATCATCCCATCTCTCATGTTTTCTTACTGTTTTTCATATAATTCCCTCTTCCCCTACTATTCCTAAAACCTCTTTGTTCTTAACTTTGTCGGTCCATGATATTTCCATCATACGTCTGCAGCACCACATTTCAAGGTTTTCTCTCATTTTCCTGTCCGTTTTTCCTACTGTCCACATTTCACAGCCGTATAGTGATGTGCTTCACACATATGCTATCATAATTTTTTCTTTGTTTCTATGTTTGTAGTTTTCGAACATAACAGATGCTTGTTCTTGTTAAATGCTGCACAGCCTAGTACTAATCTTTGTTTTATATTTTTGCACTTTTCCCATCGTACGTTATTTGGCTTCTTCCTTTACATACTAGTACCTCAGTTCTATTTTTGTTCATATCATAGCTCTCTGTTTGTACTGTTTCCATTTAATTAAAAGCTGTTTCCAACTCTTCCTTGCTAGATGCTAACACAGCTATATCATCTAGAAATCTAAGCACATCAATAATAATTCCAAATGTCTTCCTGCATTTGACAATATTCATTGACTCTTTGATATACAAGTTAAAAATTAACGGGGATAGGGCACATCCCTGTCTTACTTCTTCCCTAATATCTACTTCTCTACGTTCCTACTCTAATTCTATTACAGGTGTTTGCTCTTTGTATAAGCTATGTACTATCCGTCTATCCCTAAAATTCATTCCAATCTTTTCGAGTATTTCGAACATTCTTTTTCATTTTACAGTGTCAATGCTTTTTCCAGAACTTCAAACCCTATATACGCGCTTATTCCTCTTTATATCGTCTTCTCTATTATTACCCCCAGAGCTAAAAAAGCCTCACGTGTTCCTGTGTTTTGCCTAAACCCAAATTAATCTTCTCCTAATACGTCTTCAATCCCTTTTCCATTCGTCTTTGTACAATTCTAGTTAATATTTTTGACACGTGTGTTATTAAACTTATTGTTCGAAAAATTTTACATCTGTCCGCAAGAATCCGTTTTGGTGCAGCTTATAAGTTGGAACAGGCGATTAATTATTGCTTGTTCAACGACTTTCAGAGTTTTTGCTTGCACCTTAATTATACTCGGTGCCTTATTATTTTCCAGATCCTTTAATGCTAGCTAAAACTCATCTCTAAATATAGAATATCCCAAGACATCCTTTTCAATGTCTGTTTCCTGTTCTAGTGCTGTTAGTTCCTGTCCTGCATATAAATTCCCTATATATTATTGCCATCTATCCACAATCTCTAAATTTTATATAATGATGTCTTCCCTTGCGACCCATATATTTTTGCCATGCGGTATTACGTTCCTAAAATTCATTCAAGTTGTTTTGTATGCTTCGCCTGTCTTAGTTTGTACCATTTTTGCACTTTTACTCAATGCATTATATTTTAGCTTTCCTGCATATGCGAATAATTTCCCTTTTATGGCTTTGTATCCCTGTTTTCTGCTTCGTCTGGTCTGTTTTTGTATTTTCTCATTTTTTGCATTATATTCTTAATATTTTTTGTGACCCATGGATTCATATTTTTTTAATGTTTATACCCCAGAATATTGGCCGTCACGTCTAAGTTGGATTTAATATTATTCCATTCTGCTTCTACTTCCTTAGTATCAGAAACTTCCCGATTTCTTTCAACAATTCGTTTGACTTTTTTTCAAATCTTTTTTGGGCACTTTATATTTCAGTTACTCAAAGTTAAAGTGCCTTTTTTCTTTCCATTTTTTTTTCAAATTTTTAAACTTAAGCGCAACTTTCATAATTACTATGTTGTGGTCAGTGTCTATATCGGCTTCTGGATAGCTTCAGTATTTAACTTTATTACTAAACCGTTGTCTAACAAAAATGTAATCTATTTGATATATCCCTATATCTCCTGGCACTTTCCATTTCTAGCATGATGTTGAAATAATGTTTTTGTGGTGGTTAAATTATTTTTGCCACAAAATTCTACCAGCCTATTTCTCCTGTCGCGAGTTACATATCCCCCAAATTAGAATTTATATGTAATTAATGGAACTATTAAGAATTAAGAATCATTAAAACTTAAGTTAGATGCAACAATGTAAAATTAAAGGACATACTAAAAAGGTTAATGGAAGTTCAACAAGCCAGACAGCGAGAACGGAAACAGACATTTTATTCCAGACGTATCGTGATACTGCAGGTACAGGTCACAGTAGGTTATAAAACAGCAATTATTAGAAATAAGATTGTTACTTTGTATTGTATAAATGAATAAAGAAAATAGCAGACATGAGCTCTGAAATTCCCACAAGCAATGTGAGGGGCAGCGATAGCATAAATACCCTCAAAAGCCCAAGATGGCCAGTGAGTCTAGAGCTTCTCAACTTTAACATTGTTGTCAGTTCAGCTACTCACCGTAATTTTAGTTAATTTAATTAAAGCGAATTTCAATTTAGAATTATTTGGATCTCATACGTTACTGCATGTAACGAACTTGTAAATTAAAAATTAATTGTAATTCAGTATAAAATAAATTTGATAGAAGAAGTTTTTTGAAAAAGTCTTTTAAAAAGTCGCTCCAAGAGGCCCAAAACCTATCTCGCGTCTAAACCAAATAAGCATACTACCGCTCCTTCGTTACGCTCTGCTGCCACGTTATTAAAATCTTCCATAATTATTAAATTTTCGTGTCCTTTAGCGAATCCTAGTATGTCTTCGATATGTTTATCACTTCTACCTCTTCCATGCTGTAGCTAGAGGTGTGCATGTATACTGGTATTATTACTGTATTAACCATCTTAGATTCTAATCTAACCATAAGTATTCTTGCGTTTTTTTATAAGTAGTTTTCTACACAATGCTCTACCCTTTTCTGCATAACTATCGCCACATCCGAATTGCGTTCCTGTATGAATTACCCTAGAGCCTCCTCTCCAAAAATTCCCCGTATCTGGCCACCGAACTTTGTTAATTACTACTATATCTACTGCTAGTCTATCCATTTCAATTTTCAAATTTTCTAGTTTGCCTACTTGCTTCATACTTCAAACATTCCAAGTCCTGTTTCGCAAGATGTTCCCCGGTCTTCTTTTCTTCTTATTGAGCTTGCCGATCAAATCCTCCGAAGTAGTCTCCTCACGGAGATCCGAAGAAGGAACTATCTTAACTCCACAATCTTTTACACCAGAGGATGCTATTATTTTTAAAACGTTTTTGGTACGCTGTTTACTGGGGGGGGGGGGTCCGTGGCGTTGTTGGTACGCGTGTGTCTGCTATGCTCAAGGTCCTGAGTTCGAATCCCGACACGGTTCACTTGAAAAATGTTAGACGAATATTTTTCACAAAAATACGCTCTTGTTCAATTGAGAAGTAAATAGAGGTCCAGGATGTAAGTGTTGTCACGCACGTTAAAAGATCCATATCTTGAAATAGAAAGGGTTTGGAAAAATTCCAAATTCTTCAGGTAAAAAAGAAATCGCGTCCAGGCCAATGTAGTACCTTACGAAAAATCAAAAGTAGTGTGTACTTGGGAGGTAATGTGCTGGTTTCCGTTGCCTTCCACATTGCAGTAATGTGTATTAGAATGCCATACCAACCATTATGGTCTCTGCCACAAGTACCGAAAGAGCTGATGTCTTCTTTTAGATACCTGTCTTGGTTTGGTTCCTCACTAAATACTCCACTAATTTAGTTAAAATAAAAATTGCATGTCAATTTTATAACATGAAGTAATATAATAACAAGAGAATAACAATAATTTCACACACTCTGCTATGAGCCATTCCTTTGGCACTTTGTCTCTCAACGTTTTGCCGCACACACTTTTTAAGAACCTCATTCCAGCAGCATTTATACGACTAACATGCTTCTTCTGCCAGACCCATGTTTCGCTTCCATACTTAACAGTTAGCACAAACACACTGTTGTGAATGGCCAGATTTGCATTTATACCCAATCCTTCATTCCTGTTCACTGCCCATATACGTCCAGACACTTTTCTTCCAGCATTTGCCCTCCTTTCTATTTCACTAACCAGATTTCCATTACTCAAAAATTTTCTACCAAGGTACACGAAGTCATTCACTTTCTCTATCGTGTCACAGTCCATTCTAAATAGAAAGTCATCAATTCCGCCATCTCTGTCAAAAATTATTACTTTCGTCTTATTCACATTCACTTTCAATTGCATATTTCGACACACTTCCGAAAGTCTACCAAGCTTTCGTTGCAAATCTTTTGACGATTCGGCCAACAATCTGCATACAACAGCACACTGATATTGTTTCACCAATTTTCACTCCTTCCATTCCTTCGCAGACCTGCTTAATACGTTTATCCATAAATACATTGAACAGCCATAGTGATATCACATAACCCTGTCTTACACCTTCCACACTGTCAAAGTATTGCCCCATGTAACCATTCACACGTACACATGCTCTACTGCCTTCGTACATAGCTCTAATAGATTTTATCAAGCACTTGCTTACACCGTATTCACGCAGTGCCTTCGATAATTCACTTCTGTTCACATAGTTATACGCCTTTTCCAGATCTACAAATTCTACATACATTTTCTTTCTGACATGCATACACTTTTCAACAATTTGTTGCATTGCGAATATCTGATCCACACATCCTCCTCCAGGCGTAAAACCACATTGAACGTCCCATATTCTGCTTTCTCTTTTAAACTCCTTC
This sequence comes from Platerodrilus igneus, assembly GCA_036346225.1. NCBI lineage: Eukaryota > Metazoa > Arthropoda > Insecta > Coleoptera > Lycidae > Platerodrilus > Platerodrilus igneus. The sequence continues at coordinate 870,210 of JARFIW010001015.1, forward strand.
AATCACAATTTTTCCATACACTTTATTGGGTACACTCAACAGACTTATCCCGTGGTAATTTTTGCATTCATACTTGCTGCCTTTACCTTTGTGCAAAGGGAGAATGATCACACTTTTCCAATTTTCAGACACCTGCGTTTGTTCTATAGACAACTCTATCGGTTTGCACAAACATGCAATCAGCACCCCAGACCCATACTTAAGCATTCCAGTTGTTATTGCATCTACACCTGCCGCTTTGCCATTCTTCAGAGTTCTCACCGCCTTCCATACCTCATCTGCGCTGCATTCAAACTTTATACTATTATCTACGTTTTCGACCAGTATATTACTGCTCTCTTCATTATCTATACAGTCATCTGTATCCTTCTTGCCACCACCATACAGCGGCATAAAATACTCTTCCTAACAGCTTCTCACACTTGCTTCGTCCCAAACAATTTCATTTCTACTATTAACAACGCCATTCACACGCTTATTTCCACTTTTTCTTGTCTTCTTTACCCATTTCCAAAACAAGTTTTTATTCCCTTCAAAATCAATCTGCGTTTTTTCACCCTGCCTCTCCCTAAGCTGTTGCTCTTTAGTTACCTTCACTATTTCTTTCGCATATCGCCTTTTCTTCTAATATACTTCCTGAAGTTACTTTCATTAAGAGTTCCTTGACAAAAATAAGAACCTACTATAGCATCACCCAATATACCTAACCATACATTAAGAGCAAATCGGTTTTGAATTCTGCATTCTGAAATTTTAAATTGATTGTTTGATCTCAGTAATGAACGTTTTTCTGTTAGAGATTCCATTATTATTGAAATTCGATTCATCACTCCAAAGAACTAAATTCAATAAATCTTAGCAATTGGTAAGTCACTTACAAAATATTACCCACCTGTCAGAATTACCAGATGTCAAATCATGTACTAATTTATTTTTATACAAGGTCATTTTATGTTTTTTTAGTATAGAAAACATTTTATTTGAGTTATTCCCAAATCGGTCACTGCTTCATGTACTGAATAACGTGGATATGCTCTAAAATAAGCCAAAATTACAATATCTTCATTATTTGCGTTCATTTCTTGTCCTTCGTACTTCATCACTAAAACAGTCATTTCTGCTTATATAACGTTCGAGTCTTGCGAAAATGAGGACATATTCCTCGATACTTTATAAAAGCTTCTCTGGAATTATAATTGCATCTAATGAACACCCTGGGCATATCAATTTTGTTCTTCATTATAATAATAATTATATTCCATTATACATGATTTAATATAAAAATTAATAATTCGCAGAAACTTACCTTTCACGAAACCATGACTTCGACCACTTTGGCAATACATTCGATAACAATCATTCCCTACTAAAGCGATAACAATTGTTTTTACCGCCTACTCTTTTTACTGAAGCTGCATCATATAAGTGTGCATTTGTTGTTTAACTATCAATTTATGGCTTTACGTGTTGAGAAAATTATAACATGTGATATATCGATGTAAAGAGAATTTCACGGATCCTTAGAAAATAATACAGTAATAACGTAATTTATACAACGGAAATATAGGCGTAATAAAAAATTGTAGTTGTTATTCACAAAAGAAATTTAATATTTTATTACTCACATTTCTTAGTTATTAAAAATTATTAAAGAATATGCTCAAAATGTCCACCCCTTGAGGTTATACAAACTCGGACTCTTTTCGTCATATTAGCAGAAACTTTTTCAGAGTTGTATTGGAAGCATTCGTGATTAAGTCTGTAATATTGGCTTTCAGTTCATCAACATTGTGAGGATTGTTTTTGCAGGCCTTGGACTTAATGTAGCCCCACAAAAAGTAATCAAGGGATGTGAGATCTAGGGACCTTAGAGGCCATAAACCCTTGCTTATTATTCGACCACCAAAGAACTCCATGGTTTCTCGAGACGTGTGACAGGTATCGTCGTCTTGCTGAAACCAGCAATACCGTTCTTGAGGTTCCAGTAGAGTCATAAATTGGCGCACAATATTCCTGTACACTTCACCATTTACAGTGTGTTCGAAAAATATGGGTCCGGCTATACGCTGACGAGATATCGCACACCACACACCAATTTCTGCAGGATGTAAAGATTTTTCTTGAACAGGGTTAGGATTTTCCAAATTCGAGTGTTTGGATCCAAGCTTCATCACTAAAGAACACTGTGTTCAAAGATTCGATTCCGTTATCATTTACAAATGACCTAAACCAATGGCAATATTGCAATTGCTTGTTTAAATCCGGAGGTTGAAGCTCTTGGACTAATCATATGCGATACTGATACATATGCAATTTTTTAGCAGCTTTCTGAACACTCGAATATGATAAACCAACTTGCGGGGAAAGTTTTCGTCAACTTTTCCGTGGAGAATTAAGCAATCTTGTTTTCACATTCTCTAAAACATCATCCGTCAAAACAGTTGGTCGACTACTACGTTTTCTGTGGCAAACACTACATGTCTCTCGAAATCGGTTTGCTAGCTTAGAAATTGACATTTTTTATGGTGGAAGTACAGCAACAAATTTAATGTAAAATGCTTCTTTTACACACGCGTACGATTTTGTAGCAAAATATTGTTCAAGAATGAAAACCCGTTATTCTATGGTAAAAGACATTCTGTTCATAACACGACCGGAATCCGCACAAAATGTTACACAGCTCAAGAATAACACTACGTAACAAATTTTTATTCATTTTGTGTCCTTGGGTAGTAACTGTTATTTCCCAATATTTTATGTCTGAACAGTATAGAAAAAGTCGACTACTCCTCACAAACAGGACAGCGACATTTTGAAATTTACCTATTTACTGTAATAAGTACGTATGGCAAAATATAATTGGCGCAGACAATTTTATTAAATGTTCAAATTTGCGATAAGTAATAATCTATAGGAACACTGTGGCACAATTTGAATAAAATGAAAAAACCCTTACCACAAAAAATATTTAAAATACCAAATACGTATTTCGACCACTATGTGGTCATCATCAGTAGGAAATCTGTAATTAAATAATAATTAGCTGTTGTTCTGGAACACTTCAGAGGATATTCTCCTCACCACTTAGGCTGAAGTGAACCTTCCCAACATACAATTTACTATATTGTTGCTTTAAACACTATCGAGGATATTCTCCTCACCCGCAGGCTGGTGTTCTCAACAACAAACGAGTGAATTGTGACATTATAACTTAAATCTACTTAATTTATACTAATTCTAAATCTACTGAAGCGGAACCAATTTAATCTTGCTTTTTCATTGGTTGTTGACCAATGGGGAAAGCAAAGTAGATGGCTCTATTGACCCTTTATCGGTGTTTAAGAGGGGTCCTTTATGTTTAACAATTTTAATTGATTCATAGGCATTTAAGGAGAAAAACGTTGGTACCGCTTTTAACAATTTAACATTTTCTAGTTTAAAGGGGTGGCTGGTTTCAAATATATGTTTGGCGACCTGAGACCTTTCATATTTACCATATTTGAAGTGAGCAATGTGTTCTTTAAATCTTGTTGTTATATTCCTCTTGGCCTGACCACAAAGTTTTTCCAAATTTCATTAACGTAAAAATCAGCAGTAATTGTAAACGTAGTAACGCAATAATGAATTTTGCAAAAGATAAATGGCTTAATTTAGAAATCAAATATCTGTATAGTAAGTTTAGTAGATTGGAACTGGAAACGTATAAATTGCACCTAGCACTAACGTGCAATTTGTCTGAGTCTGGTTTTCAGGAATGGAGTAATTTCCAGAGATTTGTTTTTGAAGTCAACATTCATAAATTGTTAGAAAAAATTAATAATCAAAACACTAAGTTGAAAATTCTTTTAAAGAAACACAATGTCAATGTACCCCCTAAAAAACTGGAAATTACTTCACCTCCGTTAGAGTCAATAGTTGTTAACGAATCGTCGAAAATCTTTAATAATGAAGAGTTGACTTTCCTTGATCGAGGCCTAAAATTTGGAGTAGAGGATTTGAAAACTACTTTGGAAGACATTATTGCTGGAATCGAAAAATCCATTTCAAAATTAGATGACAATTCAAAAAACTTTATTAGAAACGCGTGCAAAATTCAACTTTCGGACAACTTACGCACTTGCGCAAGGAATGCCTCAGAACAAACAAGGAAAGATCATCTGATTATTAAAGATTTACGACAAAAGGATTGTTATTATTTAAAGGCTGACAAGGGGAATAGGTTGGTTATTCTGGATAAACTAGACTATGTTGATAGAGTAGAGACTTTGCTGTCTGAGGGTCCTTACAGACCAATAGTAAAAAAACGTAAAAATGAGGTTCCTTTAAATAAAATGATTAAATCAACAGAGTCAGTTTTGAAAGAATGTCCAAACTTAATTTCGCCCACACTAAAATTAAAATTGACAATTTCAAATCCTGAAATGCCAAAACTTTACTGTTTACCAAAAATTCACAAAAATAATAAATCGATGAGACCAATAGTTTCAGGTATCAACTCACCGACTTACTATTTATCACGATGGCTGTCAAATGAATTTAAGAATTTAAAGTTTAACAGTTTGTCTGTACAAAACTCTTTAGAGTTCATTAATAAAATTAAAAATATCACATTAGAAGAGAACTAAATCTTAATTTCATTTGATGTCAGTTCATTATTCCCTAGTGTTCCAATACCAAGTACTTTAACATATTTAAAGGATGTTCTTATAGATAGTGATATTGATGATGATAAAGTTGAGGACTATATCAAGCTTGTTTCGCATTGCATGTCCCAGAACTGTTTTCAATTCAACAACAAGTTGTATGAACAACATGAAGGCACAGCAATGGGAAATAGCCTATCACCTTTCATAGCAAATTTATTTATGTCTCGCTTTGAGACCGAGTTAAAAGAAAACTCCAAATACTTCCCAAGAATATAGTTAAGGTACGTGGATGATATTTTGCAGTTTTGACACTTCTAAATCAAATGTTGATGATTTTCTTAAAGAAATGAATTCAAAATTTCAAAGCATAAAATTTACGTATGAACTAGAGAATAATGGACAATTACCCTTTTTAGATACATTAGTAACTAGAAATGGTAATAAATTAGAATTTGACATTTATAGAAAAGAAACCAATGTAAATCGCTTTATTTTGTCTTCCTCTAATCATAGCATACAACATAAGTTGGCTTCATTTAACTTTTTAATTAATAGATTATTGAATTTCCCTTTAAATAAAAACATATTTAATAAGGAATTTGCTCTTATTAAACAAATAGCGAATTACAACGGTTTCTCTTCTGATATTATAGATAATATTTTTAGAAAGTGTAAAAATAGGATCAACATCCGTAAATCAACGACTTTGCAATCAATCACCTCTAACGATAATGTTAAATATGTTAAACTTCCGTTTCACAAAACCACAAAGGGTCTTGATAAAATATTCAAACAGTGTAATTTCAAAATTGCTTTCACTAATACTAATAAAATTAAAGATTTGCTAGGTAATCCAAAAGACAAGGTGGAAAAATTGCAAAAGTCGGGGATTTATGAAATTAGTTGTGCAGGGCCAGGGTGTTTTCAAAAATATATTGGTCAGACCAAGAGGAATATAACAACAAGATTTAAAGAACACATTGCTCACTTCAAATGTGGTAAATATGAAAGGTCTCAGGTCGCCAAACATATATTTGAAACCAGCCACCCCTTTAAACTAGAAAATGTTAAATTGTTAAAAGCGGTACCAACGTTTTTCTCCTTAAATGCCTATAAATCAATTAAAATTGTTAAACATAAAGGACCCCTCTTAAACACCGATAAAGGGCCAATAGAGCCATCTACTTTGCTTTCCCTATTGGTCAACAACCAATGAGAAAGCAAGATTAAATTGGTTCCGCTTCAGTAGATTTAGAATTAGTATAAATTAAGTAGATTTAAGTTATAATGTCACAATTCACTTGTTTGTTGTTGAGAACACCAGCCTGCGGGTGAGGAAAATATCCTCGATAGTGTTTAAAGCAACAATATAGTAAATTGTATGTTGGGAAGGTTCACTTCAGCCTAAGTGGTGAGGAGAATATCCTCTGAAGTGTTCCAGAACAACAGCTAATTATTATTTAATTACAGATTTTCTACTGATGATGATCACATAGTGGTCGAAATACGTATTTGGTATTTTAAATATTTTTTGTGGTAAGGGTTTTTTCATTTTATTGCGATAAGTGGTTTAATACTATGTTTGGTGATTTTAAAAGTTCATTTCATTAGCTTTAAAATGATATAAAAGGCTACTGAATATTTAATACGCTCCTGGGTAGTACGTTGTTTCCTAATTGCCTATGATGTGACTGGTCTGTTCGAGGAAATAGGAATCGCATGTAACCCGAATGAGTGGAGCCCTTCGTTGACAGCTCTTCAAGGAGTATCAAAGCAGTGCTGCTGCATAACGGAAATAAATATTCGTCCCTTCGCCTGGGTCATTCAGTTTACCCCAAGGAGGATTATAATAACACCAAAACATTGCTGAAAAATTTTGAAGTATGACGAATATGGTTGGGAGGTTATTGGCGACTTCAAAATGGTGACATTCCTATTGGGTCTGCAAGGCGGTTTCACTAGGTTTCCGTGCTACCTTTGTCTTTGGGACAGCAGAAACACCAATGCTCACTACAACAAGCGCGACTGGCCATAGAGGACAGAGTTTTCTGTAGGAAAAACAACGTCAAATGGGAGCCACTGATAAACCCCCTGAAAGTGCTGATGCCACCACTGCACATAAGGTTAGGACTTATTAAATAATTTGTGAAAGCTCTATATACGGAACCGCCAGCCTTCAAGTACCTTCAACATTTATTCCCTAACCTGGTGTCTTCATTGGACAACAAATAAAGAAGATCCTGGACTGCGATGACTTCCTCAAGAAGCTCAACCGTAAGGAGAAAGCGGCTTGAAAAAGATTTGTCGCAGTTGTTCGGGGTTTCTTGGGCAATCATAAGACCGAAAACTATGTGGAGCTGCTTGCGGATCTGGTGAGAAACTATGGAAAAATGGGTTGCAGGATGTCCCTCAAAGTTCACATGCTTGATGCTCATCTTGATAAATTCAAGTTTACATGGTGGTGCAAGGTGAACGCGTCCATCAAGCTATAATGTACTTTGAACGACGCTACCAGGGATAGTGTAACATATTTTTTTTCAAGTTAGTTACACATTCCTTATAAATCTAATATCATGTTTCGATAATATAAAAACATAATTTATAATTGTCTTATCACAAAAGATAGTTTATAAGGTGTATAATGGATTATGCGCTCCTTCCCCTTTCGATGTCTAAGTTACTGCACTAATCGTTTGTTTGTCATTTCAATTTCACTTTTCAATTAGAGCTTGAAGAAGTAAACTGCTTTCCGGATATAAAAAAGTCAACATGGTACTAAGGCACATTGCTTGGTGCCGTGTTCGTAAGAAAGTTAATAAACCAATACCTTTGTGTCATGAAGTGGTTCCTGACAACTTTTGGTAAAGATTATTTTGTATTCCACCATCGGTGAAGTCAGTTGATTCCTGCAGATGCGAAGAATATTGGAGTGATCCATCATTAAAACATGCAATACGACAGAAATAAAGCTTTAGTTTAAAATTTAGAAAACATGAAAATTGTTAGACATATGAAACGGAGATTTTATTTGGATAGATAATATTTTGTTCTGAAGGTTTTTAAAAATTCCAGCGTAAAATTTAGCATAATGGTATGTTTATTCATATTGTGTGCATCGCAGATGTGCTTAGATTTGTCGACATCTGATGTTGTTTGCTTCTGGTAAGAACATTCAAGTTTTTTGATTGAACAGTACTTCAAGCACGTGAGTGATTTTTAACCTTAATTTAATTTGTATTTATTCAAATGTCTTACGTATGATCAAAGGTTGATATCCTATTTTGATTTAGTTATTTTGAAATTCATTTTGTAAGAAGCATCCCGTTTTATTTTCGTAACTTTACAAAATTTTAAAGATGGCTCCATTGTTGTCTATTATATTTGTTCCACAAGCAGACAGTTTTAGCTTCACTAACAAAAATTGTTATTGAAATTTGATGTCAAAAATACCTAGCTATTCAATATGATTACCACATGCTATTCTATGTTACATTAATAATATCTTTGATTATTTTGAGGTCATGCAATTTAACTTTAAGACAAGATAAATTTTTGAAAGATATAAAGTTAAAGCTTATTCTTTGTCTGAATCCTACATTTTAGAATCACGTAAAATAATCTTGTTTCTCACTTGTTAGGTCGACTGTAGTACTACTGAAGGCTATATTTAAATTTGAGATTTAAATTATTAAGAGAGCAAATACCTTACAGTAAAGATATGTTGAAATTTTGAGTTTAAAGATGTTCGTGTTTTTGAAGGTAGAACAATACTAGTTTCTTTTCATGTAAATATTTATTAATGTATAGAAACACTGTGGCACGATTTAAATAAAATTAAATAAAAACCCTTAACCACAAAAAATATTTAAATTACTAGATACGTATTTCGACCACTATGTGGTCATCATCAGTAGGAAACCTGTTAAAAAAAAAATAATTAGCTGTTGTTCTGGAACACTTCAGAGGATATTCTCCTCACCACTTAGGCTGAAGTGAACCTTCCCAACCTATAATTTACTATATTGTTGCTTTAAACACTATCGAGGATATTCTCCTCACCCGCAGGCTGGTGTTCTCAACAACAAACAAGTGAATTGTATGTTATTTATTGGTGAATATTTTTAAGGCCACAAACGGTTTTCCTGTTGTGGATTTGTTTGTTCACAGGATATGCAGAGACATCTGTAATACATCTGGTAAGTGACATTTTGGTAAGTGTTTTGCAAGGTTGATATTTAGGTTTTGTGGCTACATAAGCGGTGTAGACTTCAGGTTTCCGTATTCCCCTAATACAATTACGGGTATCTTCGTATGTTGTTGTATTGAAAAATACGGTGGCGCTCTTTATCTATATTTTTGGTCATTTTTCAACCCATGACCCAAGCTCATGATCCACCCAGAGCGCTAACACTCTACTAGCCGTTTATCTCTAATGAGTTTTTCTTTTTCTCAAGCCGTTTTCCATCCAACTGTACCTTGGGCTTCCTTCATTAACAAGAAATTCTCGACCTGCTGATATCAGGTAAGGTAGACGTTTATGATATATGGAGATCCATTTCACGAGGGATTATATAATTTGCAACAGTATAATCAGAACATGATGGGAGACTACATTTGGGGGCTGATTCGCGAAAGAGATTTGCAGTATAATCGCAAATGTCGAAAAATTACGCACTTCTAAATGATAGGTGATCATTTTTATATAATTGTAACCAAAATACATCTTAATTTTGCCATATATGTTTTTGTTGTTATTTTATATGCGAGTGGATGCACGTAAATTTGACCGTTATCTTATTGGAAATAGGCAAGTTTCAAATTTTCGTTGTCCCAGTCACAAAAGCAAAGTTAGAAGGGAATAAAAGTATATCTCTATAGTTTTGAATCATAAGCAAGTAAAAAATAACATTTACTAGTCATGGACAAAAAAACGTGTTACATAGTGTAATCAACTCGCACCGCAGTGTGTATACCGATTGAGCAGGACTACCAAATTAGTGCGACAAAACAAAATTTACCTTTATTAAAAAAAAATTGCCATGCATTTACAATAGGGTAACAGGACTAAAAAATCACCCAGTAGCATTGGGTACATTCCATTTGAAATTGTCGATGTATTTGCAGTATTTGAATTATTTGTTGGTCATTTGTTTTCCGATTTTGCCAAATATACGTCTAAAAACTTTCATATATCACATTTGTTTATAATTTTTACAATAGCCGAAATATCTAGTGTAATATATAAAATCAAATATACTGTATAGTTGCATGTGTTCTGCGAAATTAAAATAGAGGTTTAGGCTGTAAATGCGATATCTTTGAACGTATTCTATGGGTCGATTAACGCGAACTGGTTAAAATGAACGGTTAATAAGTTATGTACGCATAATGCATTTTGTGCTAATTTTATTGTCTTACCTAACCGATAATGCCAAGTAAACATTGAACATCCAATCCCATTGACTTACCTACAACAAAAATTAAATTAATCACAACTAAAGATAATATCAAATTCAAGGTACTAGTAGTTATTTATTTAATGCATTGGTCTTTTCGTCAATATGAGAAAAATCTATACACTTGCAATTATTAAAATATGGTCAAATTTGATTATTCATATGTTTAAAAAGTTTGTGCAACAGTTGCAATTAACTTAAACAAGTTTATTTGCCAGTTACCTAATAGTCTAATTCATTTCCTTTATTCGTCATTTTAACGGAAATATGGTGTCATTCCTCAACCAATTCTTTTTCAAATGATATATCAGGTTGGTAGGATGATAACTGTTACTTATACAAAATTACTTAAGTATGTGCATAACATAACAGAAACTACAATACTGAAGGTCAAGAACTATCTACACATTCTTTTAATTCCTAGCATTATAAATTAGTGGTTCCGAACCTTGGCCAAAGTGGTTTATGAAGAGGCGGTTTATGAACGGAAGAACAGATGAAGCAAATTTAGATACGTCTTTTAAAATGATACATAGTATAAACAATTTTTTATCCATACAAAGAAATGCTGAACTATATACATACATTACATTACAAAATCATAAAAAGATATTAAATACAACTACTAATATTATTTGTTGTTGCTAAAAACAAGATCAATTTTCCTATCCTTCATACTTCCAAGCTTCTTGTCAATGATGCCATCGTAGAACACTGTGGGTTGTTTATTTCATTTACAGGTGTTTTTCCAACTAAGTTATTGACAGATTTGTCTGTATCACTGCTTTTTGTTAATTGGTTTTAGTTCTTTCTAAACAAGAAAAACTTCTTGCCGTTGAAACACTTTAAAAATGTCTCGGTTTTCAATTATAAATTACATTAAATTGTGAAAGTTCATATCTCTGTGATGTTAATCCATATAAAATATTTACGACAGTGAAACTAGCAGCCAAAACTAGCGTCCGATTCTAAAAGCAGTGATTGTGAACCAGATACACTATATAGCATAGTATACTCTAATGTACAAAGACATAACTATAAACTACGATAGCAATTGAGGAACGCTTAATTATTGTAATTATAGTTAAATTCTACCAATACAACATGATGTCGCTAAAGACACGCAAATGATGATTCGTAGGGGCACTCATAAATTGCTACTAGAAAATGTAGCTTGCGCTGTGCCAACTTCAACCCAGTAAAATAATGTTCCAAATGGTACAGAGTATCCATAATAATAAAGCAGCCAAATGCTGAGGCGTAGGGATACCGCAAAATATCCCGAGGATGAAGCTTGCGTTGTGCGAATTTCAACCAAGTAAAATAATGTCCAAATGGTATACACTATCCATAAATAATAGACCAGACAAATGCCGAGGCGTAGGGATACCGAAAAATATCCCGAGGATATAGCTTGCATTGTGCGAATTTCAAATAAGTAAAATAAAGTTCCAAATGGTTCACAGTATCCATAAATAATAAAGCAGCCAAATGCTGAGGCGTAGGGATACAGAAAAATATCCCGAGGATGTAGCTTGCGTTGTGCAAATTTCAACCATGTAAAATAATGTTCCAAATAGTTCACAGTATCCATAAATAATAAAGCAGCCAAATGCTGAGGCTTGGGGTTACAGAAAAATATCCCGAGGATGTAGCTTGCGTTGTGCAAATTTCAACCATGTAAAATAATGTTCCAAATGGTTCACAGTATCCATAAATAATAAAGCAGCCAAATGCCGAAGCGTAGGGATACAGAAAAATATCCCGAGGATGAAGCTTGCGTTGTGCGAATTTCAACCAAGTAAAATAATGTTCCAAATGGTATACAGTATCCATAAAAAATAGACCAGCCAAATGCTGAGGCGTAAGGATACCGAAAAATATCCCGATGATGTAGCTCGCATTGTGCGAATTTCAACCAAGTAAAATAATGTTGCAAATGGTGCACAGTATTCATAAATAATAGACCAGCCATATGCTGAGGCGTAGGGATACCGAAAAATATCCCGAGGATGTACCTTACATTGTGCGAATTTCAAATAAATAAAATAAAGTTCCAAATGGTTCACAGAATCCATAAATAAAAAGCAGCAAAATGCTGAGGTGTAGGGATACAGAAAAATATCCCGAGAATGAAGCTTGCATTGTGCCAATTTCAAATAAGTAAAATAAAGTTCCAAATGGTTCACAGTATCCATAAATAATAGAGCAGCCAAATGCTGAGGCGTAGGGATACCGAAAAATATCCCGAGAATGTACCTTACATTGTGCGAATTTCAAATAAGTAAAATAATGTTCCAAATGGTTCACAGTATCCATAAATAATAAAGCAGCCAAATGCTGAGGTGTAGGGATACAGAAAAATATCCCGAGGATGAAGCTTGCATTGTGCGAATTTCAACCATGTAAAATAATGTTCCAAATGGTTCACAGTATCCATAAATAATAAAGCAGCCAAATGCTGAGGCGTAGGGATACAGAAAAATATCCCGAGGATGTAGCTTGCGTTGTGCAAATTTCAACCAAGTAAAATAATGTTCCAAATGGTTCACAGTATCCATAAATAATAAAGCAGCCAAATGCTGAGGCGTAGGGATACAGAAAAATATCCCGAGGATGAAGCTTGCGTTGTGCGAATTTCAACCAAGTAAAATAATGTTCCAAATGGTATACAGTATCCATAAAAAAGACCAGCCAAATGCTGAGGCGTAAGGATACCGAAAAATATCCCGATGATGCAGCTCGCATTGTGCGAATTTCAACCAAGTAAAATAATGTTGCAAATGGTGCACAGTATTCATAAATAATAGACCAGCCATATGCTGAAGCGTAGGGATACCGAAAAATATCCCGAGGATGTACCTTACATTTTGCGAATTTCAAATAAATAAAATAAAGTTCCAAATGGTTCACAGAATCCATAAATAAAAAGCAGCCAAATGCTGAGGCGTAGGGATACAGAAAAATATCCCGAGGATGAAGCTTGCATTGTGTTAATTTCAAATAAGTAAAATAAAGTTCCAAATGGTTCACAGTATCCATAAATAATAGAGCAGCCAAATGCTGAGGCGTAGGGATACCGAAAAATATCCCGAGGATGTACCTTACATTGTGCGAATTTCAAATAAGTAAAATAATGTTCCAAATGGTTCACAGTATCCATAAATAATAAAGCAGCCAAATGCTGAGGCGTAGGGATACAGAAAAACATCCCGAGGATGTAGCTTGCGTTGTGCAAATTTCAACCATGTAAAATAATGTTCCAAATGGTTCACAGTATCCATAAATAATAAAGCAGCCAAATGCTGAGGCGTAGGGATACAGAAAAATATCCCGAGGATGTAGCTTGCGTTGTGCAAATTTCAACCATGTAAAATAATGTTCCAAATGGTTTACAGTATCTATAAATAATAAAGCAGCCAAATGCTGAGGCGTAGGGATACAGAAAAATATCCCGAGGATGAAGCTTGCGTTGTGCGAATTTCAACCAAGTAAAATAATGTTCCAAATGGTATACAGTATCCATAAAAAATAGACCAGCCAAATGCTGAGGCGTAGGGATACCGAAAAATATCCCGAGGATGCAACTTGCATTGTGCGAATTTCAACCAAGTAAAATAATGTTACAAATGGTACACAGTATCCATAAATAATACAGCAACCAAATGCTGATGCATAGGGATACCTAAAAATGGCCCGAGGATGTAGCTTGCAACTTTCTGCAATGCATTTTGAAGATCCTTTAAATTTTCAATTGGGATTGTGTAAACAAATTATCTCAAATATTCCCATAAAAAAAAAATCCATAAAGTTGTTTTTAGGCGACCCTGGAGGTCATTGCTACGGGTATGAATCTTCTTACCATGGTCTGGTTAGCTGCAATCTAAAAATGCCGTACGATTAGGACAAAATGTGGAAGAGCGCTATCACGTATAAAGCCCATTTGCCTTATTACCACAAAAGGAAGATATTTCAAAAAATCCGAAGGTTCGTTTTATGAAAATGAAAGTATGTTTCACCGTTCAATCACTGAGAAAGAATAGTTGATCTAATAAAATAAATGCGCATAATATGAGTCCAACCACTGACAGAAAATGCAATTTTGGAACCGCGAGGCAGATATGTAGCATGGGTATTAAGCAGAACATACATGATTATTATGAAAATTTTCAATACCATGTTTGAAAAGTAGGCTATATCAGTTACCGCTATCTTGACAGTAAAATTGTAATTATTTGTCTACATTCCCAAAAAACATTGACATACGGAATGATAATGATTGCAGGATACCAAAAGCCTGTGCATGTTAAACGTGGAAATAGTAAAATAAGAATATTCCAAACGGTTGGTTGAAACCCGAACCATGCAACCTACATCCTCGGGCCATTTTTGGTATCCCTACGCCTCAGCATTTGGCTGGTATATTATTTATGGATACTGTATACCATTTGGAAAATTATTGTACTTGGTTGAAAATCGCACAACGAAAGCTACATCCTCGGGATATTTTTCGGTATCCCTACGCCTCAGCATCTGACTGCTCTATTATTTATGGATACTGTGAAACATTTGGAACTTTATTTCAATTATTTGAAATTCGCACAATGCAAGCTACATCCTCGGAATATTTTTCGGTATCCCTACGCCTTAGCATTTGTCTGGTCTATTACTTATGAACACTATGTGCCATTTGGAACATTATTTTACTTAGTTAAAATGCGCACAACACAAGCTATATCCTTGAAATATTTTTCGGTATGCCTACGCCTCAGCATTTGGTTGCTTTATTATTTATGGATACTGTGAACCATTTGGAACATTATTTTACTTAGCTGAAATTCGCACAATACAAGCTACATCCTCGGGCCATGTTTCGGTATCCCTACGCCTCAGCATTTGACTGTTCTATAATTTATGGATACTGGGTACCATTTGGAACATTATTGTACTTGGCTAAAATTCGCACAATACAAGCTACATCCTCGGACCATTTTTCGGCATCCCTACGCCTCAGCATTTGGCTGCTCTATTATTTGTAGATACTGTGTACTATTTGGGACATTATTTTACTTGGTTGGAATTCGCACATGCAAGCTACATCCTCGGGCCATTTTTCGGTATCCCTACGCATCAGCATTTAGCTGTTCTATTATTTATGGATACTGTGTACCGTTAGGAACATTATTTTATTTGGTTGAAATTCGCACAATGCAAGCTACATCCTCGGGCCATTTTTCGGTATCCCTATGCCTCAGTATTTGGCTGCTCTATTAGTTATGGATACTGTGTACCATTTGGAACATTATTTTATTTGGTTGAAATTCGCACAAGGCAATCTACATCCTCGGGCCATTTTTCGGTATCCCTACGCCTCAGTATTTGGCTGCTCTATTATTTATGGATACTGTGTACCATTTGGAACATTATTTTACTTGATTGAAATTCGCACAATGCAAGCTACATCTTCGGGACATTTTTCGGCATCCCTACGCCTCAGCATTTGGCTATTCTATTATTTATGGATACTGTTCATTTAGCGTGTCTTTAGCGACATCATGGTGTATTGGCAGAATTTTACTATAACTACAATAATTAGGCGCTCCTCAATTGCTATTGTAGTATAAAGTTATGTCTTTGTACATTAAAGTATACTATACTATAGAGTGTGGCTGATTCACAATCACTGCTTTTAGAATTGGCCGCTAGTTTTGGCTGCTAATTTCACTGTCGTAAATATTTGGAGTTCATTTTTCAAGAGCTGTGTATCATTGAACAAGACGACATTGCACATCTTTAAATTACATACAGTTTTGCGGAAAAAATTTTTTTAGGACAACTAAGCTGACATCTCTAATAGCGTTGAAATTATGTTTTTTATATCTGAAACACGAGCGTTACAAGAGAAAGAGTGTCAACAATTGCGCAATACAAAATTTCATATTTTTCAAAAACGTTACTTAGCGTAGGATTTATTTTCCTCTGTGGTTCGTGATATGTTGTGGGAACCGCAGATTTTGAAATAGCTAGAGCAAAAATGTTTTTAAAGGATTCCTAATAGCTTTTGTTGTTTGTTAGCACTTGAAGATTTTAATATTCAATCTAAAAAAACAAATGTCTAATGACTTTTTTGCAGTACGTTAAAAAGTGTACACTAAAAAGAAAGTTGAACGTAATTAAAACAAAGTATAAATCCAAAGTTGTTTAATTTTGTTTAGATAACCACCAGTCTGTTTAATAGAGTAATCAGAAGTTAAATTGTTTATTATTTAGTAGATAGTTCTGATAGAAAATTGCATGCATTATTTATAACTTGGAATTTTAGAATTCTACCGTGTAATGGTAGAAGCAAATCAACTTTCAAATATTGATCAACCACTATATTTGTTTGATAGAATGCAGGAAAAAAGATGGTTAGCCAATATCGCTGGCAAAAACTACTATACTTAAAAATATGTTGCAGTTTTGGGATAATGTTAAATTTAAGTAATATGCTAAACAGTTAACGAATATTGCCTGTAATACTAATTCGTTAATCACTGACTAAAGACAATGTTATAACTCCATACATCACACTTGCACCACCAAAACACTGGTCAATAGATTTTTGTTTATAGTTAAGTTTCTTTAGATAGTTTGGTACTGCTTTAAACAATGTAACAACAAAATTCCATTCATCGTTCCATTAACGTGCATCCAGGAGGAATAATATTGAGATTTTTGTAGATATGTGAAATTGTCTACTTAAATGGAAAAAAATCGTAACTGTTGATCTCGTTTTTAAGGTATTCATCAATAAATTGAAAAATTCAATCAATCAGTTTTGGGAATGAATATTTCGTAATATCATTTGGCTTATTAAAATAAAACAGTCCAATAATTCCTTAGGTTTTTCAGGGCTAATAAACGAAACGTCTACACGATGATCACATAATTCTAATCCTATCTACCTAAATAAAGGATCGCACAATATTTAATTGTATGAAGCGCTTGTTCAGAGGCAACTTTTCATTATAATTTTTACTATACAAACTGGAATTTCTTTCTAAGGTATCCGCAATATGGCTTATTTTCGTTAATTTAAAGTACTACCTACCTAGCCTAAAGTCTACGTACGTGTTCAAAATAAATTTTATGTTAGCTAAAATTAACAAAATGCGCCTTATTCCAATCACTTGATTTAACACGCATTACTAAACAGGCCAAAAAAGTTTATTTAAATAATAACTACCACTTAACCGCTCATGTTCCGAATGCCACAATTTCTTTGAGCTTTATTCTGTTCTAGATATATATATATATATATATATATATATATATATATATATTGCTCTGAAATCCTACTGGAAACGAGCCCCTCACTTTTGGGCGTCATTATTGCTGCGAGCTTCTCCTTGGTTAGTCATACAAAATTACTTAAAATAAATTCAAGAACCACAATTGGGTCGTCATAAATACTATGAATTTTCTTTGGAACGAAGCGCTACAACCTAAACCTGCATTTAGTATCACTTACAATTACTACTCTCTGAAGATGCTCTTCGTGTAGAACGCCAAACCTCCAGCTTTTTGCTCTGCTTCCTCAGGGATATTCGCCACGGCTTCTCAGCTGCTCCCTGAAAATACTAGCCTACTATTCAAAGAAAGAAAATTCGACTACCAAAATTACACCACACTTTATTGTAACATCAAATCACTACCCAAAAACCTTTGCCTTAACATTCTTAATTCACACCTCGGATATCTAACAACCATCTTCAATTTTAAATGAAGTCATTTTAAAAATACAATAATTTCAAAATTTGTCTATTTACATCTATAGTTATTAAAAGGATCTGGACTTATCCCTAAATGTTATTTTAAAGCATCAGGTCTAATACGAGATCATAGTAAAAACTTTTCTGTACCTAAGTGCTAATTACTGCGCTGAAAAATTACCAAAAATCGTTTACCTTCTACAAAAGCCAATATTACACACTCATTTTATAATACATAACTTTACATAAATATATTTTCAAATAATTCCTTATCAAAAGTAAATAATCAATTCTTATGTCCATAAAATTCAACAAAATCCGCCCAAAAAGCACAAAATGTCATAACACCAAACAATCACAAGTCAAAAAGTTTTTATAAAATTCAATTACCTGGAATGTAGCACAACAGATTTCTGTCCTGAAACCATCTCTGACGTAGTGCTCCTTAATGACTGCACGTACAGGAATCACCCCAAGTTGACTCACACCATCAAGAACAGCAATCCTCTAACCAGATCTCTCTGCATCCAATATACGGTACTTCCAAACATCGTACATCCGCTACTGGTCCTTCAACATCCACTACTCCATGCCAGTGCACAACAAGCACCTTCGACCAAAATTAGGAAAAAGTGTACTTACGTTCATCCACCTTCGCTTTTCAAAATGTATTTTATACAATTCACGACTGCTACTTTAACCTTGCACCAACTTGGGCATATTTAATTTATTGTAATTAGAATCTCAAACTCACTAGTCGCGTAACTCATTTGCTATTGTAGTTCGAAGCTTGGCTAAAGATTGAAAGAAGAGTTTACCGCTTCCTCTTGGTTTATATAGACTTAAATATGCCCTCCAAATCGTTTCACACCACTCCACGAAACATGCTTTTTTGGTAACCTTTGTTAAAGTGTCTACCGATTCCACAAACATATGCACAAAACAACACCTAACCGTCGTTCAATTCTACAAACCCAGCCATTAACCTTCAACTATTCATGGTAAAATTGACAGCCGTTTGCCAATCGTCTCGAAAATCTCAGAATTTTCAATCACAAACAAACATTTTACTCCGAAATCCTCATTAAAATCTCCAACGGCTATCAAATTCGTCAAAGCCTCCACCAACATAAGCATTTAAAACACGTCTCTCTCATACGCGTATATACGGTCACCTCTCTCTAACTTGCATCCAAAATGTTCTGTCCTTTGTCTTGTACCCTTCCTCAATTTTCTATGTCAGCTATCCGTTTCTTGTATCCTTGTCTAACCCGTATGTTACATCTCCTTACCTTTATCCCCGCTGTTTACAAGTTCTATTCTACCCTACCAATCTACACTCTGTCGTCTTTCTCGTTCTTAATACACAGTCTAACAGTCCTACTCTGTCTGTAGCCTTCTACCGTACTTTTCATTTCCTTTTCAAACCGATGCCTTATGAAAATACGCTGTATCTCAGTCTTACTTATCTACCATTAAAATTTCCTCGTCTTACAGACGTTTTAAAGTCAATGACAACTAACCATATGATATCTTTCATTCCTTGCTACCGCATACAAAACACAATCCTTCTCTTTATTTTATCGATCCATTTTTGTATGTAGCCTTCAACACACTATCTAACATAGATCTGCTGTTAATTTTTAACGATCTTCTACCTAGAAACCTTGATAATTGTTTACAGGTTTTTAAATTAATACGTCGAATGTATTTACAAAGCTAAACTTTACTGGAAGTGCTTCGTTTGTTGCACGTTCTTTTTTAGAAACTCATAACCGTTAACTTGTTTCTTTTATATCTTATGCCATAATAAACCTTTGAAAAATTATAAATGTTCCAGCTTCATATTACCCTACACTAAATTATGTACACAAATAGAATAATTATACTTTGAATATCAGTTACTTGATACCACTAAAGAATTCACCCTCTTAA